>OZ010604.1:15397033-15414533 GCA_963932145.1 Acanthosepion lycidas
CAGGATGCGCAACAAATCCTTTACGTTGTTTTCCTTTGCATAAAAACCAGAACTCACTTTTGAGAAGGACTGGTAAATCTTTTCGAGCACGTTTCCCCGGCTATGTGCCCCACACATAATGTCGAGTTCTCCCGGGCGTTTACTAGACCCCCAGTAAGTAACACATAGTCTGTACAAGAATCTTTCATTTTGAAGGGCTTTATAGAAGACCCCCTAGGGATATGTTTTCTGTTTCGGTGTTATTATTTTAAAGACCCAAGGCGGTGATCGTTAGATAAGTTTTCAGATACTTTTCCAGTGCGTGTCGACTAAGTTCAAAAGGTTGCCTGTAGAGATTACAACCTAAAAAAGAAATGCTTAAATTATTGAAATTATTTTAAAAATACGTGAAGAAAAAGAAAAAACTAAAAATGATTTTGTTTCGACATCCTGGTTACAACTGACGGTAAATAAAATTTACATTATTTAAAGCGGCGTTTCTCAACCATTTTTTCACTCGTAGAATAACTAAAACCAAAACCGGCTCATACAACCCCCCGACCGGGGGTGTACACCAAGGCCAAGCCTGATTAGGGGCCGTAGGCAGTGCATTGTGACCCTTGCTATTTTATCAATATTTGCTTCTTTTTTTTTTTATTTTTCTATCGACATTTATACACATTACGAATTAAGCACGATTATAAAAATATGAAAACATTTCGCTGATTTTGGATTTTTTTCTCGTCCAAATTCGTGAACTTATTTCGTCCATGCTAAATCTCGAAAAAGAAAAACTTTTTATAAAGTCTGTCTGTCCTGCTATTTACCCATACCTGGTGGGGGAGAAGAAGAGGATTCATACCTTTCCCAAGTGTCGGTCAGTCAGTTATATGCCATGCATGATACACGCTTAGGTGATCATGTATCTTTCGATAGGTTTTTCCTGCAGTAGGTTGCCATTTCTTTCTACAGTAGACCAGCTGCTATCTAAGGCTATAGAACCCTGTTTGTCCTGCTATTTACCCATAGCTGGCGGGGAGGAGAAGAATAGGATTGATACATTTCGCAAGGGTATTAGCACGTAAGTGAATTTCAGTCAGTTATGTGCTATGCTTGATACATGCTTAGGCGATCATGTATCTTTCGATACATGACTGACGAAGCATGTATCGAAATATATTTCTTTCTGCGGTAGACCAGTTGCCATTCAAGGCTATAGAACCCGGTCTGTTCTGCTATTTACCCACAGAAGAAGACTCTATTTGAACTCGGCTCTCCGATTCCTCAGTCCGAGCCGCTATCTATTAGTACACCGTGTCCCCTATAATGCTGAATAGGTTAAAATTATTCAACTTTTTAACAAGAAAAATGTCATGTTGAATTTAAAAATTGCCAAAAAACATTGTTGATTTATTTAAGATAGAATGATCTAGTATAACATGTCTCCAATTTGTACTTAGATAAATTGTATTTATTTTAAAAATTTTCGAGTTGAATCGATCACCTCTATTGCATATGATTCGTTATTGTATATAATTAGGCTACAATAAAATTTGTATTCTGGATGAATACTACCTTATGAAAAATGAGATTTAGTAGAGATGGGGGCCTTGTATAATAGATTATGAGCGGGAGGAGACACGGAGAGGGGCAAGCTTGATTTTGGGTTTTGTGACCCTCACAAATGAACATTTGCTTTGTTTTTTTTTCTATCTACGTTTATATACATTACAAATTAAATTAAGATCAACTGACTATTAAAGGATGGAAAATTTTCGTGGATTTTGTTTTGATTCTAGTTTTCACTTTTTGTCTTCCAAATCCGTGAATTTGTTTTGCTTAGGCTAAGTCTGGAAAAGACACTATATAAAATTCACTACTTTTTATCTATAATATTGAATAGGTTAGAATTATTCAACTTTTTAACAAGAAAAAACTCTTGATGTTAAAAATTACCGCAACACATTGTTGATTTATTTAAGATGGGATGATCTATTATGACATGTCTCTAATTTGTATTTCGAAATATTATATTTATCTTAAATTTTTCAAGTTGAATTGTTCATCTATATTGCATATGATACATTAATCTGCATAATGAAGGAATGATGCGAGAGCTGTGAATTCTTATGAAATACCACTATAAAATTCCTGTGATAGGAAACATCACTATTAAATTCCTTGCTTAGGAAACATCACTATTAAATTCCTTGCTTAGGAAACAACACTATTAAATTCCTATTCTGTAGCCATAATGTTGAATGGGTTTGAAATTTTTTGCTTTAGAAAATCTTGGTAAAATGTTTTTTTTTTTTTTACATATGTTAGACACCATTTATTTAATTTCATATAAAATCGTTCCCTGAATTTTTATAGAGTTAGTGATATTTATTCCTTATAAATTACGACTGTTGTATTATCGTTCAAATATCCTTTATTTTTTATTGGTACTATATTTTTATTTATTTTTATTGTTTCTATATTTTTTACTTATTATTATTTTATATTATTTCATTATTATTACTTAACTATCTTTTTAAATCTAACAAAGTGAAGGTCACGATTTTCATTTTTGACGGTGTTTCTTTCTACTTTTTCCTGTTACTCATAATCTGTGTTAAATAAGATTAACTATATATCTAATATTATGTCCCTTCAAAGATTCGATAAAGAATGAAAATACATGATGAAAAAATGCCTTAAATATAATAAAAAACTTGTTTTATCTTGAAAATCTTTGTTATTATTAGGTGTAAAGACCGAAGGATTTTTTATTAGTAAATTATGTTTATAATCCTTTTTAGAACTTTCAAAATTTCAATAATATTTTTTTCTTGCGTCAGCTGGTGAGCAGAAATTAGTATAGGGAATTTTAACATCTTTTTGCGGTGAAAAACACTTCAATTTGGAAAATCTTGCAAAAATCAAAGTGATCGGAGTCTAATTAAACATTCAGAACTTATTCACAAATGAATGAAATTATTTTAGAAATTTTAGAAAAAAATCTTGGAAAAAAAACTTATATATATATATAAATATCTTGGAAAAACTTTATATTAGGTTGGTGCAAAAATAATGACGTAATAATATCGTTTTTTGACGAATTTTTGAACGTCAAAAAACGACATTATTACGTCATTATTTTTGCACCAACCTAATACATATTAGGTTGGTGCAAAAATAATGTCGTTTTCTCACATAGTAACATATGTTAGGAAATGACATTATTTTTGCACCAACCTAATACACACACACACACACACACATATATATATATATATATATATATATATATATATATATATATGGGGAGAGAGAGAGAGAGGCATGGTGGAGTAGCGGCTCGGATTGAGGAATCAGAGAGCCGAGTTCGAATTCCTGTCGAATCCATTACTTATATGCTAATACCCTTGGGAAATGTGTGAATCCTCTTCTTCTCCCTCCAGCTATGGGTAAATAGCAGGATTGGATTCTATAGCCTTGGATGCCAACTGGTCTAGGAGAAGCACAACTCCGAATTTAAAACCTGCGGGAGGTCGTTTGGGGGCCTTGTGGCACGTAGTGCCCCAAGGTCTCTGTATTCGGCCCTTCAAAAAGTGTGGATGTTCCTGCACGAAACCTTCACCACCATAATCAAATCTCATGTGCTGGTGTCTGTCGGTTCCTAAGAGACCCTAGGAGTCCAATATCTATCTATCTATCTATCTATATCTATATATATATATATATATGTATGTATGTGTGTGTGTGTGTGTATACATACATACACAGACACACACACACACACATATATATATATATATATATATATATATATATATATATATATATATATATATATATTCTGAAGGATTCTATTTCTTGACTCAGACACTTAAAGCAAAGAATATAAAATGTTAACGATTTTTTTAAAAAGCCACTAATTTTCTTGCTCATTTTTAGTCATGAGCAACACCAGCTTTAGAAATAATAGTAAGATTTCTATATTTACCAAACATACACAAAACACACCCACCCACGCAACTCTTCGTTTTTGATCTGATGAAGCCAACGCGGCGAAATGCCTCATCGGATATATTTTTGAACACACTATACTTTCATCAATTGTCTATAATTTTTAACTCTGTCGGGATCATATACACAATTTTATAACACACACGCACACACAGACACACACACTCATATATATATATATATATATATATATATATATAGATAGATAGATAGATAGATAGATAGATAGATATAGTTAACGATTTTGGTTCTCACCAGCCGAGGCGCAACTAAATGTATTGAAACGAAGTTGCATCTTTGTAGTGAGTAAATTATTTTTATCGATATGAAAAAATTATAATAAATAATTATTACTTTCCTATCGGTATTGAGCGCCATTTTGAATTAATGCTGTCGACGTTAGAATGTATATATTATTTTCGTTCTCATTACATTCGGATATATATATATATATATATATATATATATATATATATATATATATATATATATAGAGAGAGAGAGAGAGAGAGAGAGATCACTGTTCGAATTATTCGCCTTCAATCGTAAATTTAATTCGAAAAATCTATATTTGTAGTTGACATAACGCTTACTGTCCAACGAGATACCTCTGAATCCTTTGACTCCAATATTGGTTTTGCTGGAGTATAATTGTATACCTTGATGTGCGGAATAAAAGTTAAGCAACATACATTTGACTAAACCTTTAACAAATCCTTTCCTTTATATTCGATAAATTTCTGTTCTAAAGGTAGCTATTCTGGTTTCAGTTGTAATTAACGTTATATGAATTAACTACAAATGTAGATTTTTTCTGAGTTATATAAATATATATAGTAATAGTTATATACAGTTATATTTTTATAAGTTAAGCAACATAGCTTTGGCTAAACCTTTATTAAATCCTCTCCTTTATAATGGATGCCTAATGATACAAAGAGTTATCTATCTATCTAGCTAATGATATTCTATCTATCTATCTATCTATCTATCTATCTATCTATCTATCTATCTATCTCAGTCTGTCCATATCTATCTATCTATCTATCTATCTATCTATCTATGTCAGTCTGTCCATATCTATCTATCTATCTATCTATCTATCTATCTATCTATCTATCTATCTATCTCAGACTGTTATATCTTCCCATATCTACCTAGCTAGCTAATGACATCTATCTATCTATCTATCTATCTATCTATCTATCTATCTATCTATCTATCTGATAACGATATATCATTTTTTTATATAAATTTTGAAAAAAAATCGCTTGAGGATGAAATGGAACTAATGTCTTTAATTTAATTACAAAATTAAATTCGGGGCTTTTAGCTTCCATTTTTGAAACATGGTTAGAACTGTGTAGCGAAAAAAAAACATATTTTAAGTCAATTAATTTATAATATTAATGCTCTGTAAATTTACATTGAGCACTATTTTGTAAAAATAAAAATATCTATAAGAACACCGGATTATATATCTTACTGTTCTTTCTTTTTATTTATATATATATATATATATATATATATATATATATATATATATATATATACACACACACATTGGTAAACACACACACATATATATATATATATATATATATATATATATATATATATATATATATATATATATATGATGAAATGGGTTAAATCCGACCTATTTTAATTTGTTTTGCTTAAACGTTATTTTAGACGGATACTCATATTTGAGTAAATACTCTGTTTATTTAATTAAATGGTATTTTTTATTTAATTACATTTACCGCCTTGACTATTTGAGAAAGCTTTCCAGAAAATATTCGTTGAATATCCATCTGCATATATATATATATATATATATATATATATCTATATCTATATATATATATATATATATATATATATATATATATATATATATATATATATATATATATATATATATATATATATATACATATTAAATGAATAATATGGATGTGTGTGTGTGTGTGTGTTTGTGTTTGACTTTACTGGAGTCCGATTAAGTTCTTCTAGAAAACGAAAAGCTTTACACAGATTTTTTTCGATTTTGTCATTCAATTGCCTAATGCGTATATATATATATATATATATATATATATATATATATATATATATATATATATATATATATATATATATATATATATATATATATATATATATATATATATATATATATATATATATAAATAAAATGTGTGTGTGTCTGTGTGTGTGTGCGGGGGTGGTCCGTATCTGTGTTGCGTGTGTGTATGTGAGTGTAAATGTTCAAATAAAGTTTTGATTAATTGTAATTTGGATAAGTCGCACATTGAAATTTATTAATGCAAAATATCAGTTGTTTTAAATCGCATTTGCCTCACACATACACAAACACACACAAACATATGATAGGAACATGATCCTGTTTTTATATTCATATATATATATACATATATATATATATATATATATATATATATATATATATATATATATATATATATATATATATATATATATATATATATATTAAAAGAATTAATGCATATATTTTTAAACTGCCAGTTCATGACTTCAAACAGTGGGTATCTCTATTTTTAATAGACTTCTAGAACGAGAAAAAAACACTGGACGTAATACGCACTTTTTAAAATAAAAACGAACCATATATATATATATATATATATATATATATATATATATATATATATATATATATATATATATATATATATATATATATTAATCTGACTCATCTTTATAGCTTCAACTGTTATTTTTAGTGTATACCCATATTTGAGTAGGCGTTCCGTTTATTTTAATCATTATTTTATTTCGTCTACCGGCCCGAATATTCCATTTTAAAAAATGCCGAATTGTTTAGAGCATGATGCATCTGACGACGGTTTCTCCGAACAAGGGGGACCCAGGTTCGAATTCTGACGGTGGGCCCACTTTTTTTAATAAGATGAATACGGAAAAATAAGCAGCAAAGAAATATGTGAATCCACTAAAAATAACGTTTATATATATATATATATATATATATATATATATATATATATATATATATATATATATATATATATATATATATATATATATATATATATATATATATATATATATATATATATATAATTTATTCAAAAATTATAACATAGCCATTTTGTTTCAACACTTCTGGTGTCTTATCAAGTGGTGTTGAATGTAGGATAAAGGGTTTTAAAAGGTTCAAATCAACCCAATGCCCCTCGCTAGGGGAAACGCTGTTACATAAGTTACAATGACCAATCAAAATACAAGTACATGAGAATTCAAAAAACTTGACAATGAACTAAGGTTATAATAATTAATGCTTTAATGTTAATGTTAGACTAAAATAGAAATCATTGTAATTGATTCATTTTAAAGTTTACTATAAAATTGAAAAATAAAAATTACAAATTTTAAATTTAACCTGCATTAAGTTTGAAATATAAAATTATTTAAACAAGAAACTGGGGGAAAACTACATAATTTTATTATTTATTTTGTTTTAATTGAAAAGTCATATATATATATATAAATATATATATATATATATATATATATATATATATATATATATATATATATATATATATATATATATATATATAAGGCTCATGCACTAATATTCAATGTTTATAATTTATTACATTGGAATCGTTATCACGACACAATTCATCAGACCTACAAATTTATAGGTCAGATGAATTAGATAGTGATATATATATATTCTTACTATATATTATATTCTAACTCTGTCCTGGACATTGAGTTCTACCTGAATTCTATCCTCTTGGGAATTTATGTTTGTGTGTTTATATATATATATATATATATATATATATATATATATATATATATATATATATATATATATATATATATATATATATATATATATATATATATATCTTGCCTGCTGATATTATGTCTCTATCTATATATAAATATATATCCGTGTGTGTGTATTAAGAGGGAATAAAGCACAAACACTTCAATATCATTTTATATCGACTAATCCTACTTTCGCTACTAATGTTGCCATTACCATTTTTATGCACCTACCGAAAATTACTTCATAACCTTCTCTAACACCATTAGTAATGCGTTTTACCATTGTCATTGCTTTCATTATTGACATTATTATTTTTATTTTTACTATTTTCACTATCATTTTCATGATTACTAAAACTATTATCATAATTACCATTGTCATTATTGTCACATTTTTTTTACTATCATACTTTCGTTTCAATCAACATTATGGCTTAATTTACCGTTAAAACATTATATTATATTGAATTATAATATGTAATTATATATTATAATTATTATATGATTATATAATAATTATACAATTATAATATCAATTATTTGCACTATCAACATAATCAAAATAGTCTCTAATACACAAGCAGTCAGCGTTGAAAATAATAAAGATCATCATCGCTATGTCCACAAACAGAAGCTACTTAACCAATGTGGCGATGTAAGGCCCAGTCAAGTCAGGAGTGTGTGTGTGTGTGTGTGTGTGTGTGTGTGTGTGTGTGTGTGTGTACGTCTACATGTGTGCATGTGTGTGGGAAGAAGTGTAAATTTGTTTGAAAGAACTTCGCTAGATACAGTTTTGAAAGCGAAATAGCGTACGTATGTACGTATGCTCGAACGCATGGATGGGTGTGTTTGTTTGAACTAAAATGCGTACACCTGTATATATGTATGCGTGTGTGAAAGTGTCAGTCCAAAACGGACACAGAGGAGGATTTTCACCTCCTCCAACCAGACATAATCAGACACAAACAAGCATAAATAGATTTAATGTTTCAAAAATAAACCAGTTTGTTTGATGATCGCAAAAGCGTGAAATACAAGGTCAAAAACTCACATCCATACAACTGAATATATATATATATATATATATATATATATATATATATAGATATATATGTATATATATTATGAAATAGACAAAGTCCGACAATTATTTTAAGTCATTTTTATGTTTATACATTCTTTTTATTGATACAAATATTTAAGTAAATGCTCTGTTAAATAAAAAACAGAATTATCAACATTATCAACTGAATGCCCGAGAAATTGTCAAAATATATATATATATATATATATATATATATATATATATATATATATATATAATATGTGTGCGTATATATATATATAATGTTATAAGTATATATATATATATATATATATATATATATATATATATATATATTATGTTATAAATATATATAAAAATGTCTATATATATAATGTCTATATATATAATGTCTATATATATAATGTTATAAATATATATATAAATTGTTATAAATATATATATAAATATCTCTCTATATAAATATATCTATATATAATGACTATATATATATATAATGTTATAAATATATATAAAAATTTCTATATATATAAAATGTTTATATATGTATTGTCTATATATATATATATATATATATATATATATATATATATATATATATATATATATATATATATATGATGTTAGAAATATTTATAAAAATGTCTATATATATAAATATATATATATTAGGTTGGTGCAAAAATAATTTCGTTTTCTCACATAGTAACATATGTTAGAAAACGAAATTATTTTTGCACCAACCTAATATATATAATATTATATCATTATTTCATTGAAATATATAATTGGTTTATATTTGGTGATAAATTACAAATTTATTTCAAAGTAATAATAATTTCTTTCACTTTCCCCTTCAACAGGCAAGTTCATTTTGAGGCAAAACCATCTCTTTTTAACCTCCTCATAATTATTTTAGTGTTTCTGATTCAAGAAATATCATAATGATATGAAAGAGTGATCAATAAAGTCAAGAGTGTAGGTTGATTGAACCAAATTTACAATATCCAAAAGCAAAATCTTATCCTGCTTGTATTTTACAACATGTAATCTTGTATTGTCATTCATCTTCCTGACTGATTGGGGAAGCTCACTTTTTCAGCAAAGATTATTGTTTTCACTTGATGACAATATCTGTCAGAATTGACCATTTCATTATAAATGACAGCCTTTCTATTCTATCAGAGCTGTATTCTTGCTGTATAAATTTGCTTTTGCTATAGACACAGGATTTTCCTTAAGTCATAATCATTATTATTTTTATTGAATCAAAGGGATGATCCTACAATCTTAACCCCGTCAAGTCACAAGCACATATCCACACAACTGAATATGTTAGCTCTGTCTCTGATATTGAGCACTTTCCAATAAATACCGCGCATATATATATATATATATATATATATATATATATATATATATATATATATATTAATTAATTAATAAGATTACTAAATATAAAATAGATTACTCTTTCAATATACTATCTGTGAATTTTTCTAATCAAATTCAATTTTTGGAAGTAAAGTCTGATGATCCAGAGCCCTGTTAAAGGGGTTATGGTGAAATAATTTATTACATGGAACCTTAACGTGGTCTGTTTTTATTCAAACAAATATATATATATATATATATATATATATATATATATGTGTGTGTGTGTGTGTGTGTGTGTGTGTGTGTGTGTGTGTGTGTCATTCGCAGACAGTACTGTTTCGCTGTATCACAGCTCCTCAGTGCAACTAGACATCCAAATACTTCAATCCCGGATCGAAACCCAACCGATCAGTTGGAGTTTCTATCACTGAGCTATCTTCATTCGACATAGAGAAACAACTAAATCTAGCGTATTGTTTTTACGAATGAAAACAAATGCCGATCAACCGGAGTGCTCCAATTCATTTTACTGAAGAGCTTCGCATTAACGCAGGTGGCTGTTGTTTATAGAATTAGCTTATCACTCAACAGTGCTCAATTGAAATATATTTTCAAGAGCTAAATTATGTCATTCGCAGACAGTACTGTTTCGCCTTATCACAGCTCCTCAGTGCGATTAGACATCCGAATACTTCAAGCCCGGATATATATATATATATATATATATATATATATATATATATATATATACGGAGTGTAACTGCAAAATTGTCGATTGGTAGATTAAGACCTGCACCGTTTTAGCTTAGACATAATTAAAGATATCTTACTGGGATTCTCCGGGGTTTTTATAACACTATTGGACTTTACTTCGAGCAATAAGAATGTATTATTTCTCTCCAAGCTTAACAGGAGAATCGTGATAAAATCGATCATAAACGAAAATGACATGTTCATCATTAATTAATCATAGCTAAGGATCGGAAGCTGGTGAAGGATTGAAATAAAGTTCATATATATATATATATATATATATATATATATATATATATATATATATATATATATTATTCCAAGATCATTTTCCAACTTATTCAAGATTATCTTCTCCCTCTCTAACCTTCTAACTTTCTGTCCTAGAGTAACAAGTTGACTTACATGTTTCACGTACGATTTCATTTTCAAGTTTGTTTTTTTTGACTGCTCCTTGGCCTGTCATAAATCCTTTCTCATTTGCCAAATGGGTTATAGATTGAGTTAAATCTATTTGATCTCTTTGGCTCTAAGGTTATATGATGACCCCCCCCTCATGCACATGATTCAGTTTTTCTTTATAATGTTCCCTCTTTTTTAAACCTATTCACTGTTCTCTTGATGGTTCTTGAATGGACTTTGAAGATGGAAGCTAGAGTATGAATGCTCGTACTATTACTGAAGTCCTGAATAAATTTTCCTCACACCATTTCTCAGTTAAGAAGATATAATGCGGCTGACACAAAATGATTTAACCTGTTCTCTTTCTAGCTGTATTACTTAAAAATGGTTTTTCAGTGATTCTTTCGAAAAATGGTGTCAAGATGGCTAAACGTCTTATCTGAAAACCTGGAAAAAAGAAAGGCAATTCGTCTAATGTTTTTTTTTTGTTTTTTTTTTAGATATTAAAAAATTTGTGGGATGTAAATTAATGCTGTTACACCAGTTGGACAATTTTGGTATTTACACCTGATATATGCGTCCTGGGTAAGACGTCAAACTAAATCCGCGTCCTGGGTAAGACGTTAAACTACGTCCAGCAGCAAGGCCTCTGATCAGGAGGTTTTGAGGAGCGTGGAACCACCTGTTAATTGCTGGTGTTCCCAGGTCCACCCTGACCCGGGGTGGTAGCACCTGTTAGGGACCCAGCTATGAGCAAATAGTTAACTATTACCAGCAATACTTTTTTGAAAAAAATTATTACCAGAAATACAATTTTGATGGAAAAATATTACCAGAAACAGACTTTTAACAAAACAAAATATTACCAGCAAAAAAATGTTGTCGGCATTAAATAACCCCTTGAGCGTAATATGCTGCAAAACAAAATAAACCAAACCAAATAAACACGTGATATATACACACAAGTTTTGTTAAATTTAAACAAGATGTATTTAATTTTTTATTATATTTTTTCAATTTCCATTGTTTTCAAAGTTGTTGCATATCGGGATCGAAATTACGAATACATTTTTCAAAACATGAAAAAACAAGTACTTTTCTTTCTAATTTCGATTTCTGTAGTAGATATCATCGTGTTTGGAAATTGGAAAAAAATAAGATAAAAAAAATTAAATTGACATAAGGTTTTGGATGAATTTAACAAAACTTGCCCGGGTGCATACATATATCTGTACCCTTCCACACAGGATAAAGATAATGGTAATTTTACAGCATTTCCATCTTGGCCGGATGGGACATTTCCCATATCGGTAAATTTGGTTGGTGTGGCAAGGTATGCACGCATCAACTATCTTTGCAGTGTACACATCGTTCATCTTAATAGAAAAGCACCATGAACGCATTTCACTCTGCCAGAAAATATGTACCGTTAAGCATACGCACCTGAAGCCCCGATACGAAAATTTCAGTGTGTTTGGGTGTCAATATGAGGACAGTACAGAAGATTCGGAAAGAGTTAGGTGAGTCTAATGGTGATTACGAATCTGTCTGAAACGATCACTAGTGATGGCGATATTATGCCTTCATTAATCTTCTTACAGGGTCTCAAACTGAACACAGATGCATACACCAAATGCCTTGAGGACTTAGTGATCCCCTGAGTCAGAAGGGTGGCTGCTGAAAGACTCTATGTCTGGCATTTGAACTCTGAATCATGCCACAAGAGCAGGAGAACCCAGTCATGGATGCCAGACAATTTCTTCGACCACATCACCCCTTACATCTGGCCACCTAACTCCCCAGAATGCAACCTCCTTGATTATTATGCGTGGAGCGTAGTTGAGCGAGAGACCAACAAAACTCCTTATAACACCAAAGATTAACTGAAGGCAAGGATTATGGTAGCATTCACCAACTTAAACAAGGAGACCATCCAGAGGAGTTGGATGAGATTCCGAAGTCGTCTGAAGGCTGTGGTTAAAACCAATGGTGATTTTATCGAATAAATTTACTCTTTAGTATTTCAAGATATTTTTGTGTCATTTTGGTAAATATATCTGTTAAAATGAGATCTTAGTGTTATTTTCATTTTTGCGTCAGACACCAATTTATACATCTCACCCCCTCTCTCTCCCTCACTATATATATATATATATATATATATATATATAATTATTTATTTAAAAATATGATTCCAACACGCTACATAAGAGTTCTCATTTAAATAAATAATTATATTTATGCTCTACTTTTGTATCGAGCACTATTTTTTAAAAATAATAACAAAAATACTAAAGAACTTTGGATTATTTACCTAACCAGTTCTTTCCTATTTTCTATATATTTTCACACATATATATATGCGTGTGTGTGTGTGTGTGTGTGTATCACGTTGAAACCTCAACTTTTACAGATAAATTCACCCCCAACATTTACAGACACCCCTAGCCAACATTTGCAGAGAAACTCTCTCCATTATATAGAGAGATTTCCGCCTCCAAAATGACCCCCCCCACCTTAGCATTTAGAGACACCTCTACCCCAACATCTGAATACACCTCCATCCCAACATTTAGAGACATCGCCACACCAACTTTTGGAGACCTCCACCCCCAACAGTTAGAGAGATCTCCAGCCAAAATTTAGACAGACCGATACCTCAACAATTAGGGACATCTCCACCTCAACATTTAGAGAGACCACATCAGCATTTTGAGTAGATTTACCAAACATAAACCTACGTGTATATTAGATTTTGTTGTATTTGTTTTCATACGCCCATCCTTTGCTGCATTTACTAGGGTTTCTGTTTCACTTTTCAAGTGTCCTTTGGGCAACCATTCTTGTATTTTTGTTGATGATTTTTGCGCTTGTCGAAAATGATATTTAATTGTTTCTTTCCTGTGCTCTGGGTTTATCATCTCCTTGGCAATTTGATGCAATAATATTATAATTTGTATTCATTTTGTATCATTTATATAGCCAGGCAAAGTTTAAGGATTTGTTGTTTATATGTGGCGGCAATCCCCATATAATTATTTTGTTACGGTCTATGCACGTAATGCACCCCACCTATCCTCCGAGTAAACAATGTAGTTTTCCTTTCTAAGAGTGAGGAAAGAAATTTGACTCAGAGGAGCGACCCGATGATATGAACAGAAAGAAAGAAAGAAAGAAAGAAATAGAGAGAGAGAGAGAGAGAGAGAGAGAGAGAGAGAGAGAGAGAGAGAAAGAAACAAACAAACAAACAAACAAAAAAAAACTCGACCGAAAGTTGTCGAAATGAATCGATCACTATTGGTTTAAAATCTTTCCATTTGAACAATATTATCATCAAACTAGGGGATTTTAATTTCTTGAAAGTTGTTTTAAATATGCTATAAAAATAAAGCGGTAACAGTGACTATTCGGTCAATGAATGTCGAATGTTTCCTTATAAGGCAACAGTTAATCAGGCCAGTGGACTATTGTCATTTTTTCTCTTTTTGGTTTTGTGATAATGTTGATAAATTAATTAAATTCAATATGGTAAAATCAATATGTTAATAAAAGGATATGACTTTTATGTTGATCACGTTCCATCCAGCAAGAAAAAAAAATTATTAAAATTAGTAAATTATTGTTGATACTAAGCTACCTAATTACTAATTTAAATTAATTACTGCTACTAAGATATTTAAATCCCAAATTACTAATAGTAACCTACTTAATTACTAATTAAAGTTAATTACTAATAGGAAGCTATTAATTACTAATATCAGTTAATTAATAATATAAAAATGCTTAATTATTAACTTAATTACTAATACTAAGCTACTTAATTAATAATTTATTTTAATTACTAACTGTAAGCTACGTAATTAGTAATTTAATTTAATTGCTAATAGTAAACTACCTAATTAATAATTTAATTAAATTACTAATACTAAGCTATCTAATTAATAATTTAAGTTAATTACTAATACGAAATTATTAATTACTAATTTAAATTAATAATATTAAAATAATTAATTAATATTTTACGTTAATTAATAATAGTAAATTAATTAATTAATAATTCAAGTTAATTAGTAATAATTAATAATTAAAGCTAATTACTAATACCAAACTACT
Organism: Acanthosepion lycidas; assembly: GCA_963932145.1. Lineage (NCBI taxonomy): Eukaryota > Metazoa > Mollusca > Cephalopoda > Sepiida > Sepiidae > Acanthosepion > Acanthosepion lycidas. The sequence continues at coordinate 15,412,590 of OZ010604.1, forward strand.
TAATTACTAATTTATGTTAGTTACTAATAGGAAGCTAGTTAATTAATGATTTAAGTTAATTACTAATAAGAAGATCCTAATTACTAATCTAATTTAATTAATAATATTAAAATACTTAAAGTATTTCAGAGAATCGTTCCCAAAATGCAATAATGGGATATTCATGGCTATAATAACGATGTGAAACTGACAGTCACCATACAGCGTTGATTTGTATGTCCACTCATTTCTATATATCTATATATATATATATATATATATATATATATATATATATATATATATATATATATATATATATAAGAAAGAGGTTATAGTGGTTCCAACGAGAAAAAAGGGTGTATATTAAAAAGAAGAGAAGAGAGGTGCCGCAAACATTTTTTGGTTGTAATGTGGATTTTTTTAAAAAAAAAATATTATGCGTTATTTTCCATAATTTTACTACACGGGTTTCTGGTCTCTCGACCGTCTCCAGGTAAAAGGCGGAGATTTTCACATATTATTAAATATAATTAATTTTTTCCTTATTTCAGCTAAGTTGGGCTACAGATTTATTGATATGCCATCATGTGTATGTGAGAGTGTTATATATATATATATATATATATATATATATATATATATATATGAATCCTAATAAGCTGGGTGATACCTACGTAGGGCAGTTCACCCTGATGATCTTACGTGGTGAAACCTAGGTAGGCAAAACTTGACTCATTAGGATTTATTTATTGTACTTTTGCCTTACTTAATGCACTGAGCACCTTACGTTTTAGCTTATTACTCATAGATTTAAGGTACTGAATGATTTTCTTTTCGCCTTCCTCGGAGGTTTCTGGTCCTTTTTTTACATTTTTCCTCGGATGCCAATTTATTTGAAAATTGTGCAATCCAGGTTTATTCACCCACCGAGTTTAAATTGATTTACATTATATATATATATATATATATATATATATATATATATATATATTATAATATTTGTATTATAAAAGATTACAATAAAAACATTTTACATCGCTAGACAAAAACTTCCATGTATATATATATATATATGAAGAAAAATATACGGAAAAAACAAACAAAAATCCTTATATGCAATTATGCTGTTTTAATGTTAATATAATGTCAACGTCGGACGTTTCGGTCTAATAAACCATCTTCAGGACATATTCATAAAATATAATTAACATTATCAATTCAACATGACAAAGACGATGGACATAAGAACAAGACTTATCCAAACAGATAACTGAAAGTTTTATATGATCAACGTTCCGTTTAAACATTAAAACACCATAATTGCATATAAGGATTTTTGATTGTTTTTTCCGTATATTTTTCTTCATACTGTCGGATCTATATCCATATATTTGCTTATATATATATATATATATATATATATATATATATATATATATATATATATATATATATATATATATACATCCGTTAGCAGATAGAATCTAAGTGGATTCTAGTAATATGAAATATTAAAACTGATCCACAAAAAGAGATCAATCCCAAATCACCTCATATGGGAAATAAGCTTATTTCGACCGTCGAAAAAATAAAATTCGTCAGTCTTATTCAATTCCGGTATAGACTGTAGCGTGTCCGAATTAGAAATGTAACTGAATTTTATGGAATTTAAATTTAATTTTACACACACACACACACACACACACACACACACACACACATATATATATATATATATATAAACCTAAAGAGCCAGTTAAACGTACCTAGGTTTCACTTAGACGGTTTGTCAGAGTAAAACTGGCCAGTTTTACCCTGACAATCCGTTTAGGTGAAACCTAGGTAGGTTTGCCTGGCTCTTTAGGTTTATATTATATATATATATATATATGTGTGTTTTTATTAGGTTTGCTCTACTTTCTGTATTGAGCACTTTACGTTGTCGCTTTTACACGTGTTGGA
>OZ010604.1:15419533-15504533 GCA_963932145.1 Acanthosepion lycidas
TTAGGAAACTAAATTTTCGCTTGAGGATGAATATATATATATATATATATATATATATATATAAGGCAGGATCTGTGTGTGTGTGTAACGAATGCACGACCGCAATTTCCGACGGATTTGCATCAAAATTTACATGCACATGACCCAAGTTAGCAGGAAGGCCAAGACCGACTTTGCATTTCCCACCTCCCATCCATAGTGGAAATAATCGATTTTTTCATGATTCTACGACAGTTTTCATGTAGTTTGCGGCCATTTTCTATTGGCCAGAAAGATTCTATTGGCCAGCGTGAGAGCCAACGGCTGACTGACACAAATGTTAACTAGCAAGCTAGCATGCAAAAAAATCGATAGCTGCATTAGTCACAAGTGGGGAAAATTTAAATCTACATGGCACTTTAATCCAATTGGCTCATTCGCTTTCTTAAACTCAACATTGATTCTGATTCCGCAGAAAGTATTTGTTGTTAACGTTCGTTTTTCATTCGGTTTTTCCAGTTACGAGTCTTTTTTTAAAGCTGATCTTTTTGTGTTCATTTTGTTTAGTTCTTTTTTCGTAAAAGATTTAATGTTTAGTATAGAGCTTAGAAAAAATTCGCAGTGTGAGATAGGCAAGAAGTAAGGCATGTAGCAACATCAGCACGGCAAAGGGCACTCCTTTAAAGGCAAGGAAGGGCAAAAATATTTTAAGTCAAGTGATAGCGATTGCTGTATGAGTCGTACGATTTTTGAATCAAGCACAGGCAACGCCGGGCCATGCAGCTAGTATATATATATATATATATATATATATATATATATATATATATATATATATATATAATTTCAATCCTTCATGACTTTCCAATCCTTAGCTATAATTAATTAATGATTATCAATTTCTTTTCTGATGGATTTCATCACCGTTCTTCTGTTAAGCTTGGAGAGTAATCATACATTCTTATTGCTCAAAGTAAAGTCCAATAGTGTTATAAAAACCACGGAGAATTCCAGTAATATATCTTTAATCATTTCTAAGGTACAACGGTTCAAAGCTTGATCTAAAAAATGAACAATTTTGCTATTACACGATTAGAACAATTTTGCTGTTACACTCGGTATATTTTTTTCGCACTCTTTATTGCCTTGCTCGGAGTGAAATGATTACAAAAACATCATTATATGATTTATGATTTAAAGTAGAATTGATCTGATTTGAAACAAATATTATTTACTTTAAGTTCAAAATCTTGCAGAAATCCATTTTTTAACCCTACATTAGATGTTTTCAACCTGTTTGACATATCTACGGAAACTTTGTCGACAAAACATAATTGAACAAAATAATGTGAGCATTTTTTTAATTTAATTTTTAAGTCCTCAGTAATCTTAAAGGTTTAATATCGACCTTATTTTCTTATAATGCCGTGGAGTAATGAGATAGTGGCTAAGAGAGTCGAATTAGAATTCCAGTCGAATCCATTACATTCACTTACGCGCTAATACTCTTGGGAAAGGTATGAATCCTCTTCTTCTCTTCCCAGCTATGGATAAATAGCAGGACAGACGTTGGATGGCAACTAGTCTACAGTAGAAAGAAATGGTAACCTACTGCAGGAAAAGATCTGCCTCTTCAGTCATGTATCGAAAGATACATGATCGCCTAAGCTTGTATCACGCATGGCACATAACTGACTGGTCGCCTATATTTAAAAATTGGCTCGTTTATACACTAATAAAAAAAATTCAGAATTATATTAATAATTTTTTTTCTAATTAAAAAAATGAAAATTTTTGTAAAAAACTCATCGGAAATTTTTTTCTTAATACAATAGTGCCCTGAATATATTTTATTTATAAAAACAATTAAAAGCTTTTTTGAATAAATAATGTCATAATTTTATTGCATGTTTTTATTTTACGATTCAAAGCAGATTTTCGGTAAATGGGGTTTCTGTTTGACAAAATCAAATTGATTATTTAAATTTTCCAAGGACTCCTGCCTTTAACTAATATAAATATGAAGAGCCTTAAATTTTAATTTCTCGAAATTTCCTAAAATTATGTTAGGGGGTGGTAATAGATGTAAAAAACAATAAATATTTTTACAAAGATTTTCTAAAATGAATATTTCGAAAATAATCTTATTCGCTTGTGAATAAGTTCTGAGAATTTAATTAAAATCCGATAATTATTTGATTTTTTGCAAGATTTTTCAAAACAATATGTTTCTTTTACGGCAAAAGGACGCTAAATTTCCGATACTAATTTTTGGTCCAACCTTCTTATTGATGTACCGATTCCCTTCAGGACGTAGGCGATTATGGCCCTCTCCTTCCTCCTATCCCTTGTAGCTCTCAATAAGTTTGGTCCTTTTGTGCTGCTTCCCCCAGGTCATATTCTGTCATCCACTTGCTTAAGCCCGCCAGGTATGTCATACGTTGCTTTCCCTAGTATCTCTTTCCCTATATTCGACTTGTGAGTATCCGATTCTCCAGGCCCTCCTTCCTCATTACGTGTCCCAGAAATTACAGCTGCCGGTCCTGATGTCAAGTATAAGCTTCCTCCTTGTTTGCATCCTCTCCAAAATCTCATCGTTGCTCACACGTTCGGTCCATGATATCCTTAGCATCCATCTGTAGAGCCATGCATCCGTGCCCTTGTGTCTCTTCTTCATCTTTGAGGAGACCGTCCAATATTCGCCGCCATAAAGAAAGACAGATATCACGTAGCAGTTCAGTACTCTTTTCTTTGTTACAAAAGAAATTCCTCTGTCTTGTAATTCTCTGCCTAACTTTTGGAATTGCGTCTTTGGTCATCCTAATACGTCTTCGGATCTCAGTGTCATACTTACCGTCCTCTGTCAAAACACTTCCCAGATATTTAAATTTCCACACTTGCTTGATTTTAGTGTCCCCGACCTGCAAAACGCATTTCGGGCTTTATCCTTTACTGATGACTATGCATTCTGTCTTCTTGTAGTTTTTGCTTAGTCCTTTCTTCTCGCGCTCCTTAGCTACCTTCTGTAGGAGATTTTGTCATTTCTTTTCAGTGTCTGCTATCAGTACTGTGTCATCTGCGTATCTTCGAACGCACCAGATAGGATTAAAAAATTTAATAAAATAATTAAAAAATACTTTGGTCTTTCCTCTTAATAATAACATAAACATTTTGACGGTAAAACTTTTATCAAGGTTTTGGTTTGTTTTTATTTTTGTTTTTTTTTATTCATCATCGTATGCCCATTTTAGCAATTTGTTAGGTATACCTACTTTAAAAGTTTCCGAATAAGTCTTTTTTATATATGACTTATTCGACTTAAATGAACATTGGAAAATCAGTATGATTTTAGATCTTAAAAAAAAAACATCTGTTCGTTCCCAAACATACCGTGCTGCTAAGTACGGGCTTCACGAAACACACATGCGGCTTTGAATTCTGAGTTTTCCTTCTCCTAGACTGGTTGCCAACCACGGCAAGAAACACGCTTGAGCGATTCATGACTGACTAGGCAGAATATTTCAGAAGTAAGCAGTCGTGATTTTTCTGCGTTAGAATGGATGCCGGCCAAGTCTAAAGGACCCAGACTGTCTTATTTTTTATCCATAGGTGAGGGTGCGGGGGAAAATGGATGGGTTCAGACCCCTCCCGAGGGGATTTTTTTCGTTTTCTTTAGTGAACGTAACGAACACAAACTGAATTTGAACTCGAACACACTCACGCATTCCATCCTGCAAACATTTACACCACCTGCACATCCCTTTATATATATATATATGTGTGTGTGTGTGTGTATCTATATCTATCTGCATATATTTCTTGAGAAAAAGAAAGAAAGAGACGTAGGCACTCTTTTCAACACTTGCATCTTTCTCTCTGTCTCTCTGTCTCTCTCTGTATACACACACACACAGACATATATATATATATATATATATATATATATATATATATATATATATATATATATATATATATATTATTATTATTATTATTATTATAAAAAGAAAGAAAAAATATATAATCCGGTTTTCTTATTGATATTCTTATTTTTACAAAGCAGTGCTCGATGTAAATTTACAGAGCTTAAATATTATAAATTAACTGATTTAAAAATATGGTCATTCCAAAATTGGCTTGAAGATGAAACAGAACTAATGCTTTTAATTTAATTATATAATTAAATTTGAAGATTTTAGCATCGGTTTTTGAAACATGGTAATTCCTGTGTAGCGAAGAAACTATATTTTAAATCAGTTAATTTATAATATATATATATATATATATATATATATATATATATATATATATATTATAAATTAACTGATTTAAAATATGATTTATTTATATATATATATATATATATATATATATATATATATATATATATATATATATATATATATATTAAAGCATGATTAGTTGAATAATCTGTACATATTATGTCAGTCCCTTTTTTAATCCTCTTGAATTCTTGGATCAACTTCTTAATGTTAATATTATATTCATTCAAGGAAGGCACCGTAGTTTTTTTTCGTTCATATATATATATATATATATATATATATATATGAATGAATAAAAGGATTAAGGAAGGCACCGTAGTGTTTTTCATTCATATAAATATATATATATAAAATATATATATATATATATATATATATATATGAATGAAAAAAACTACGGTGTCTTCCTTAATCCTTCCAAATCGTAGTTAAATAAAAGGTATTCTAACCTAAACAACTCCCCAAAAAATCTTTAAATATGAAAATAGAAAAAATGCCGTAAGAATTTTTGCCATTAACAATAAATTTAAAAAAAATCCAGATGACATGCATTCAACGGATGTCAGAATTCATTGAAAAATACATCCCTGCTCCTACCAAAACGTAACTAATAACTGATACAACAAAATACAGCGATAACGAACACGCAAAAAAACCCTTGTCTGGATGAATGGATTTCTCTGTATCCTTGGAAACGTGAATTATGATTTTTTGCTGTGCCTTTAAAACACAGTAATTTTAAAAGTTACTCCAAAATTCGCTTGAGGATGAAATGGAACTAATGTTTTTAATTTAATTACAAAATTAAATTCGACGCTTTTAACTTCCATTTTTGAAACATGGTTAGAGCTGTGTAGCGAAAGAAACCATATTTTAAATCAATTAATTTATAATATTAATGCTCTGTAAATTTACTTTGATCACTATTTTGTAAAAATAAAAATACCTACAAGGACACCAGATTATATATCTTACTGTTCTTTCTTTTTATAGACACACACACACACACACACACACACATATATATATATATATATATATATATATATATATGTATATATATATATATATTTCTAGATAGAAAAAAGAGAGAAAGAGACGTAGGTACTCTTTTCAAAATTTGCATCTTCCTCTCCCCCCCTCTCTCTTTATATATACATATATATATATATATATATATATATATATATTCAAGCATGATTGGTTGAATAATCTGAACATATGTCTATTTCTTTTTTTAATCCTCTTGTATTATCGGATCAACTTCTTAATGTTGATATTAAATTCATTAAGGAAGGCGCCGTAGTTTTTTTTTTCATTTACATATATATATATGTGTGTGTGTGTGTGTTTGTGTGTGTGTGTGTGTGTGTGTGTGTGTGTGTGTGCGAGTGATGAAAAGTTGCGTAAAAAGTGCTTATGTCTTTCCAGTTCTTTCTTCTTCCTTCTGGCAAAGTATTTGCCGCCCCGCAACAAACATCCATTGTAAGTAAAAAATGTTTTCATTAGAGATACGCGATCCGTTTGCATACGTCACAAATATTAATGCATGTGAATAGTTAGAGCGGATGTGGGTGGAAGTGGGAAGATGGACGGTGCGGAAGAAGGAAGCTGCTAAAACACACAAACCGGAACTTTAGAAAGACAGAGGCAGAATATATGATACTGTATTTCCTGTCATCGAAGACGTACCGGCATTTAAAACGTATTCATACCCGACTAGATTGTAAGGACGGAGCGAATATTAACTTATCTATCACCCTGCTTTTTTTTTCTTTTAAAGCCACAAAATCATTTTATTGATCATAATAAAGCATATCCCAGCATCTAGAGAATAAAAGGTTACAAACGAGAAATAATTTTAATGATACAACGAATCATAGGGAACGACCAGCCATATTGAAAAAAATGGCGACAATCAATGTCCCCATAGAGGTTCGTCACCCATTTGATTTGAATTCAGACTTAGAGTGAACACGCTAATAGGCAACATAATAATAATACTACAACTACTATTACTGCTACAAATAATAATAATAATAATAATAATAATAATAATAATAATAATAATAATAATAATATCTACACTGGAAAATCTGCAACTTCTACGGGAAGGAAACTGAAAGAAAATGGTATGAACACCATCCAGACCCGGCTATGGAGATAGGACCTGTTACAATTCTATGGGACTACACAATTCACACTGACAGAACAATCAAAGCCAACCGCCCAGATATTGTTATTAAAGACCACAAACAAAAACGGTGCCTCCTTATTGATATGGCAGTCCCTGCTGACTGCAATGTATCTTTGAAGATATTCAAAAAGCTGTCGAAATACAAGGACCTTGAAATAAAAATCTCGAAAATGTGGCATATGGGAACATCAACAATCCTTGTTGTAGTTGGAGCCCTAGGACTGGTTGGAAAAGATTGCAGTAGACTAATTGAAGGGATTACTGGAAGTCCGTGCCTCAAAGAGATAAAAAAATTGTTCTGACAAGTACAGCCCAAACTTTAAGAAGGGCTTTATCTATGTAATATTTTTTTTTTTTTGTCAGTGGAAAGTGTCATGATGCTATTTCTAACCTTAGGTCCCTGGGCGGGACCCGGAAAGAAATGTATACACACCAGAATTCAAAGAAAATAGAAATAATAATAATAATAATAATAATAATAATAATAATAATAATAATAATAATAATAATAATAATAATAATAGGACTGGTTGGAAAAGATTGCAGTAGACTAATTGAAGGGATTCCTGGAAGTCCATGCGTCAAGGAGATACAAAAATTTGTTCTGACAAGTACAGCCCACACTTGACGAAGGGCTTTATCTATGTAATTTTTTTGTTTTTTTGTTTTGTCAGTGGAAAGTGTCATGATGCCATTTCTAACCTTAGGTCCCTGGGCGGGACCCGGAAAGAAATGTGTAAACGCCAGAAATCAAAGAAAATAATAATAATAATGATGATTAGAAATACCCGTGAAAATTTCACGTTTTCTCTCTCTCAATTATCTGTCATTATTATTAGGTTGGTGCAAAAACAATGACGTAATAATGTCGTTTTTTAACGTTAAAAATACGTCAAAAAACGACATTATTACTTTATTATTTTTGCACCAACCTAATACTTCCTCTTCCTGATTTAATCTGTCCTTCTCTTTTCCCTTCCCATTTTCCCTTCTTAATATCTCTTTCCCTTTCTATCTTTTTCCTTTTTTTCTATTTCACTCTTCTGCCCTTCTCTCTTATCCTACCCTGTCTCTATACTTCTCCTTACTCCCTACAGATATGTATGTCTTTTTGGAAAATGAATAATTTACGCAACTACAAATGACCAAAAATTGTCAACGTCCAAAGTGCACATCTCTATCTAGAGACCTGCTCATGGGTTGTAACAATAACCGGAGATAGACCAGCAAAACGCGAACCTCCGAGAATGAAGCGTTCAAATTCATGAAGTTAATACTTTCGACCACCCACATCGATAACCTGGGCATTTTTTTTTTACATAGCCTCGAAGGTGAAAGGCATATTACGATAAACCCCTAACCTATCAACGATGTTAATTCTAGCAAGCTCAAAGATAGATGCCAGGTGTGCTAAACTTAACCCCACCTCCACAAAAAAAACCTTCACTGTTTTTAACAAATGTTTTCTCACTAAATATCTAGATGTGATTAAACTCTTTGCTTCCAATACAAGATACACATACTAACATGTCTTTGTTTTATTATTATTATTATAAGGTTGCTGCAAAAATAATGTCGTTTTTTGACGTTCAACTTTATGTGAGAAAACGACATTATTTTTGCACCAACCTAATACTATTATTATTATTATTATTATCATTATTATTATTATTATCGGCTATGGCCTTCAATGGGTTCCTTCTCTGGTCTTGCAGACTTGTTCATCGTCATGCAAATTACCTAGACGTTTTATTGAAAACAGTTCGCTACCCGTCGTTTCGCTGACGGCAAAATGATAAACTTTCAAATCTAAATTGTTTGTTCATTACAGTATTTAATATTCCACCCACGAGGAATATATGTGGCACAAGGCCGAGTTTAAAGTGGGTTTCTCCGAGCCCGTAAACTCGGCCAAAAATATACCCTTTGAACCCGCCTAGACGGGTTCAGGGCCTGTCTACCACCCCGGACGAAACTTTCGGCAAAGCTTCGTCCGGGTTCCTCTCTGACAAAGCAGAGAGTTCGAGAGACGTCAAACACAGTCAGAGACTGTATCTCGACGCATCTTTTGTTCATTACGACATTTATTAGATAACATCCTTTCTTCTATAGACATCATGCCGTTACATACTTGAGTGGCCATGTTTCTTTTTTTATTTATGGTTGATTAATTATTATTCCGATAGAAGACTGCCGTTATTTTCTGCGGTAGACTGGTTGCCAACGAAGGCTATATGGTCTGTTCAGTTATTTAACCCATAGCTGCGGGAGAACAGATGGATTCATACTTTTCTCAAGTGAATGTCATGACCTCGATTGGAATTGGATACACCCACCGCAAATCCAGGTTTATAGTAGCTGCTATTCCCAGCCAGTCACCTATTTAGACTCGACGTTGCCTAATTTCGGTGATCGGGCGGGAACCGATGTTTGAACGTGATACGGTCGTAAACAATATTATTAAAAAAAATTAAATATATACAGAATTATAAAAAAATAACTTCAAAGGTCCCACATTTTGGTTTCTTTTCTTTTCCTGTTAACCAGGGGCTGTTGGCAGAGAGAAAAGGTAATTAGCTCTCGCAAAAGAGATGACCATTTCAATTCTATTCAGATCTTTATTTTTTGTGTGCGTGTGTCTGTGTGTATCTACGTTTTTGTGTGCGCATGTGTCTTTTAATTCAACTACAGACTTTATAATATTTCTACGTAATTAAAAAAAATATTTAAAATAAGAATTCTATTTATTAGCGTATTTTTCGGAATAAAAGACGCGTCGGTATATAAGACGAATCGGCATATAAGACGCGTCGGTATATAAGACGCATGCTTATTTTTAAAACAGTTTTACCGGGCATAAAATAAAAATTAACATATCGATTATACGATGACTGATATTAATTACATTAAACACTTTAATTTGTGATGTGCATTCACCATTTGAAATCCATATTATTGTTAGAAATAAAGCATTCGGGACACTTCATCGTTCGTGTAATGATTAGCAATTACGACTGAGTTGAGAGTACGATTCAAAGTGGGTGCTCCATACTTTCGGCCTTGTGCCACATCTCAGCTACGCTTGGAAAATCACTATAACTATTTCAAGTGAACTAAACCATTCACGCATATATATATATATATATATATATATATATATATATATATATATATATATATATATATATATAAGATATTTTTTATGTCTATACGTTCTTTTTATAGATATAAATATTTAAGTAAATGCTCTGTTTATAATAAACAGTATTAAACAACATTTACCGGCCTGAATGTCCGAGAAATTTTAATACTGTTTATTATAAACAGAGCATTTACTTAAATATTTATATCTATAAAAAGAATGTATAAACATAAAAATATCTTAAAATAATTGTCGGACTTTATCCATTTCATATATATATATATATATATATATATATATATATATGACAAAGGGTGACAAGTTTTCTTGCGACGCGTTTCGTTCTTTAAGAATTCATTTGTTATGTTGGTGCGACTACAGATGCGCACAAACAAGGGATGCTGGGAATTTTAAGTTTTATTTATTTATTTATTTATTTTTTTATCTTTTTATTTATTTTTTTTTCATAAATTTTATTATCACAGTGTGGGATGACAAAAGTAATGAAAAGAAAAAGAATCTAAATGAAATCGGCGAAATCAATAAAGATTTTTTTTTTTAAATTCAAATTTTCCAGTCTCCATGCTTCGTGCGCAGGCGTAGTCGCAGCAACCTAAAAATTTAGCGACGAAGTCCTTAAAAACGAAACGCATTACAAGAAATCTTCTTCCGCTTTATCATACATTTTTCCCAATATTGTTCTTGATATATAAAATATATATCGTTATCTCACACCCACACCCACACCCACACACAAACACACACAAACACACACACACACATATATATATATATATATATATATATATATATATATATATATATATATATGTGTGTGTGTGTGTATCAGAAATACTTTTTACAAACTTTGGGGGCGGCTTCCTCAAGACAAAAGTCCACATAAACATATGTCCGAAAATTCTTCTTTTTTGAGTTAAGTTTAAATAAAGTATACGGAAGATGGCGTCTTTCGTCATATAGACTAGGTTACATTTGTAATTTGTGTACATTTGTGGCTAGGCTTTCAACGTTTAACGTGTGTAGTAGTGAGTTAACTGAGAAGTGTTCCGTTTAACAATGGCAGGATATTCATATCGTGATCAGGCAGATATGATTTTTACATAGGGCCGCAGGATTGGATTGTTGTTGAGACGTGGCACCACAAATTATGGATACAGGAAGACCAAGATCCGCTCGTACACCTGCCCATGAAGAACATATTCTACATGGCCTTTTGGATATATGTATATATGGATATTTTACCTTGTTTTGGGATCAGGAACACGCTCCCAAAGCTTGTAAAACACGCTATATATATATATATATATATATATATATATATATATATATATATATATATATATATATATATATATATATTCAATTAAAAGGTGCAATTATAACTTATAAATACATCGTCGCAAACACATAATTAGGTTCGAGGTTGGTGTATCTTATTTATATTGTTTGCGACGATGTATTCTCGCCATTTAAATCATTAACCTCTATATTTGTTTTTTGTATGAATGATTCATGAATTTATATATATATATATATATATATATATATATATGTCATGGGTCCTTACCTATGACTACAGAATGAACTCTTCCTAACACTATGTATACTACGCCTCTCAAGAGAGAGGGTCGAATCGAGTCGAGCCGATAGTAGTTCACTCCAAACCAGACTGACAGTCATACTAACACCTTCCACACCTTGTATTATTATTTCCTGTAATATACCTTCGTTATTTCTACTCTTGTGTTCGTGTTGTTCTTCCTTGGTCCTAACCTGGACCATAAATATATATATATATATATATATATATATATATATATATATATATATATATATATATATATATATATATATGCGTTACACAGAAGAACAAGCTTGAATCAATGTATGACAGAACAAAACTTAGGAGAGCTAATACATATATTAAGACCTACAAAGGACAGGAAAGAAAAAGAAGGAAATTATAGAGGCGGCGAGTGTCTGTGATGATAAAAGAGGAAGGTGAGAGTTCTTGTGCCAAGGAAAGGAGAGTTTGTGTGAGGCAGATGTATAATATGTGTTTATGAGGGGGCATGTGAGCGCCAAAATCTGACAAAATTAGAGGGACTGTGTTTTTGTGTGTGCCTGAGAGAGAGAAAGATATATATATATATATATATATATATATATATATATACATATATGTATATATATATGTGTGTGTGTGTGTAAAACGAAAGGGACAATGTTTGTGAGTGCACATGCCTAGAAGAAAGACCAAAATAAAGAGATGAGTTTGGGAAAATGGAGGGATATAGAAAGTGTCTTTATGTGTACGGTTATACGCATGCGCGCCATGAACAGAAAACGAGAGAAAAGAAAAGGCACATATTAAGTGTCAATCTGACATTCACGCCCTTGTAAAACAAAGAAATACTCCGAAACCCCGAGCTTTTCGGTGCAAATGTGACTGAAATCCTGAAAAAAAAAACAAAAAAACACAAACAATAACATAACAGCCTTGACGCATTTCTAACTAGACCTTTTAAGTACTGAGGGTCGAAAAGAAACTGAGGTAAACATTAAAGGGATGATGGTATGTGGTGTTCTCAACAGAGAGAGAAAGTTGTTTAGCGCTCGTTTCTCAAGATGACCTTTGATGTAAAAGTGTTGAGATTTGTCGTCTGCTTGTCTCTTTTCATTCACATTGCCTAAACGTAACCGACGCTCGTCTGACCAAGCAGTATTTATCCAGCCCTTGCACCTACCTACCTACCTATCTTCCCCTGACCTCGCCGAAAAATACCTTTGCCCAAATTTCTGTCATAATATGATCAGAGTTAGCCTTTCAACGTGTTAATGACACCTACGAACTTTGTAACATGCCAAAATATGATAAAATTCTTTTTTCCCGTGTCCACATTTCAATTTTAAAATTCTGTTTCCTGTCTATTTTATAAGCCGGCTGTGGCGGAGGGTTTCTGCTTCTCATATATATATATATATATATATATATATATATATATATATATATATATATATATATGTAAGCAAATATATTGATATTTTTCTTCATATATATATATATATATACACATATATGTTAGGTTTGTGCAAAAATAATGTCGGTTTCTCACATAGTAACATATGTGAGAGAACGACATTATTTTTGCACCAACCTAATATATATATATATATATATATATATATATATATATGCATTCCGTTCGTATTTCGATTAAATTATGTCCAAACAAAAATATTTTAAATATCAAACATGCAAATTGTTTTTAAGGACAAAATTTGTTTGCTAATTTGAATTCCATTTTTTTTTTGGTGGGGGGGGGTTACGATATTGTAGACATCAACATCAATAACAAAAACAAAAAATCTGACAGCCATATCCCGTTGAAACTCCAGTTTCAGTACGATCATCCAAGTTAAGCAACGCCGTGCATGGTCAATACCTAGATGGGTGACCGCTTGGGAATACCAGGTGATGTGTCGGTGATGTAATGGATAATGACTCGGAATTATTAACTAGAGAGACGATTTATTGTACGATCACCGAAGTTAAGCAACGTCGAGCCTGGTCAATACCTAGATGGGTGCCCGCTTGGAAATAGCAGGGTGATGTAAGCTTGTATGTAGAGGTGGTGTAATGGATAATGGTTCGGAATTGTTAGAGTCGAGTTCCAGTTCCAGTCGGTTTCGTTACTTACGCGCAAACACCTGGGATTATCTTGACTCCCCACTGGGTCAGGTCGGTTTTTAACATATGGCCCTGAGTGTCTCCACTCGGGCCGCTGGTTCAAACTGGTCTTAGATGGCCAGAGCTGGACACACCATTGCTCATACGGAATTGATGTTACGGAACAAGTCCGAGGATTCTGTCCATGCAACGGCGGAGTGGTGCGGATGCAAGGGAAGAGAGAAGGTCTCCGACACGGAACAAATACTTCAACTGCAGCATCTACTCCGACGGGACCTTCCTCTCTCCACCATCACTTCCGGAAAAATCCGGGCGAAGAACCCCCCCTACCCCTTACGCGCAAATACATTTGGGAAAGGTACGAATTCATTCACTCTCCCCCAGCTATGGGTTAAATAGTAAGACCCATATCACTAACCGATTATTATCTAAAATAATTCTTACTAAAACTTTTTCTGGATTTAAATAACCTGCAACGGGTTGATTAGCAGTAAAAAAAAAAAAAAAAATCAATCAAACCCAAAAATAATCGTCTGAATAAATTTTGGAAATTTAATTGGTCTTTCTCAAAGTTATAAACAATTTGTCTTGCAGGGTTAGCTTTTTTCCCTGGTGTAAAAAACAAAAAAAAAAAAACAAAAAAAAAAAACGGATGCGGTTTCGATTCCTGTCTTCGGCACAATCTTTCTTAAGTAAAACTCCTAAATCTAGGCCTGTTGTTATTGATTTCACTGTTTACGAAAATAAAAAAAAAACAAGTATGTCGACTCAAACACGTGCAGCTACTAAAAATAACGTTTATAGCAATAAGAAATAAAAAAAAAAACTTTTAAAAATTATACATAAGTAATAAATTTTTGAGGACTTAGGCAAATCATGATAGCAATTCATCTAATATAGAAGAATCTTCAACAGAATACAGCTTCGTCCTATTTTGGGACTCGTCAGCAGTGCGTATCCACTACCGAGATTCTAACCCGGGCTGTTTCAATACAATGCAAGCGCCATACGAACTGTCCCAACGGGCCTCGGTAACGAAAAAGAAACTGAATAGGTTCGATATAGTGCCGCTACCTACAAATTCTGTGGTGATACTCAACAAGTATTCATAACCCAACAGATTATGACCCAAGAGGTGGTATAGTTGGTATGAGGCTTGCATTGTATCAAAACGGTTCTGGTTCGAATCTTGGAAGTGGATGCACACTAATGAGTCCAAAAAATAGATAAAACGGCAGTCCAGTGCTTTCTACTGAGGATTCTTCTAGACTTGATGATATATGTTAGCTAGGTCAAACAAGTAATAGGAATTTAGGCAAATCATTATAGTAATTGATCGAGTCCAGAAGAATGCAGATAACACCGGATGGCTGTTTCGTTCACTTTTGGGACTCATCAGCAATGCGCATCCACTATCGACATTTGAACCTAAACCGTTTTGATATAATGCAAGCATCATACCAACGGGCCTCGGTGACAAAGAAGAAACTCAATAGACTTTTTTATTTATTTATTTTTATATATATATATATATATATATATATATATATATATATATATATATATATATATATATATATATATATATATATATATATATATATATATATATATATATATATATATATATATATATATATATATATATATATCATGATCATTTTGTTTATAGTATCTATATCTGTATGTATGAATAGACATATCTATATGTGCCGGGCGGGCTGGGTTTATGATCTCCCAGTGGCGGCTCTGTTTTGGATCAGTGTGCGACTCAGTTACTGCTCTGTCAAAGGACAGACCCGCAACTGGGGAAATAACACTGGGAGGTGCCCAGCCATGGGGAACAGCTGCCCGAGTCTGCACCCTCTCATAGCACTAGAGAGAGGGATCAGTGCTCGCACCGAGGCCAGGACAATCGACAATTACGGGGACTGGAGGGATTTTGTCCCGACTGTATGCTCTCGGGTTTCTCACGTTAAACAACTGACCTTGCGTCACATCCAACCACAGCGGTGGATGGATGGTGTGGTTAAAACTTTCCGTCTATATGGACACATAGACCTACATATCTATCTATCTATCTATCTATCTATCTATCTATCTATCTATCTATCTATCTATCTATCTATCTCTTTCTGTTCATATCTATGTATCTATTTGATTTTGTTCATATCTATCTCATTCTGTACATATCTATCTATCTATCTATCCTGTACATAGGGATAAATAGATTATCTACCCTATAGATAGGGATAGATAGATAGATAGATAGATAGATAGATAGATAGATAGATAGATAGATAGATAGATATGAACACGACATTTATTATCGTTATGTGTGGCATCATTTTGCCAGAGAGTAATTTTAAGTGCCTAATTAGAATGTCCCTTCCATGGACTATGAGTAAGAAGGGGCACTGTAGGCACCTATGCACATTTGGAACGTTTCCTTTAGATGGAGAGGTTTTTGCAGATGTCATGTGCAGATCTACACAAAGTAATCTTTTGTAGCTCTGTGATTCTGATGTGTCCAGGAATTTTACTCACATCATTCTCGCTACCCTTCTTTATCAAACCCAATGCCCCCATCACGACGGAGATAATCGTAGTTTTAAGTTTCCACATTTTTTGTTACTTCCATTTGCAGGTCCTTAAAATTTGACAGTTTTTGAAGTTCTTTTTTTGAAACATTGGAATTTTGTGGGCAATTCATATGTTAGCAGGTTCCTTTTTGGAAATCTTTTATGGCTATGTTTGGTCTATTCCTATTCCTATTATTATTATTATTATTATTATTATGATTTTGACTATGGTCACTCTATCTACCAAGTCTTATTACGGCCATTTTATGTTGAAGCACCAATTCCCGTACGATCACTGAGGTTAAGCAATGTTGAGTCAGGCGAGTACCTGGGTGACCACTTGGGAGTACCATGAGTTGCCAGCTTGGATGTGGAATGGATAATTCCGTGTTTTTGTGACTTCGATTTGCAGGTCCTTACAATATGACAGTTTTTGAAATTATTTTTTTAGAAACATTGTAACGTGGGCAAGTCGTATCAATTAATTGGCAGATTCCTTTTTTTGAAATCTCTTACGATGGTTTATTTGCATTATTATTATTATTATTATTATTATTATTATTATTATTATTATTATTATTATTATATTTCAATATCTGCTATGGTCACACTACCTACCAAGTCTTCAGGAAGTCCCATAACATAACTAGCGTCACATGGACAAAGTTCTTATTTTCGGTACCCTTCTTTATCAAACCCAATGCCCCTATCACAACGGAGATAATCGTAGTTTTAAGTTTCCATACTTTTGTTACTTCGATTTGCAGGTCCTTATAATTTGACAGTTTTTGAAATTCTTTTTAGAAACATTGGAATCCTGTGGGTAAGTCGTATCAATTAATTGTCAGGTTCCTTTGTTGAAATCTTTTATAAATATGTCTGGTCTATTTGCATCACTTTTCCTGCCTGAGGATTTGGGAAATTTCACAATATAGTCACTCCATCACTGTTTGTAACATACATCCGGGACTTTAATACCATAGTTCGAGCAGAGACGCAGATAAATAAATTGTACTAATCTGTCATGTCTAATAATGTATTCTTTCTCAGATAGGACAGAACACACATAAACGACAAGCGGTATTTGAGCTATTTTTTGTTCAAACTTTATTGGGATGCCTTGGTTTTGCGCTGTCATATAAAGTATTATTATTATTATTATTATTATTATTATTATTATTATTATTATTATTATTTTCTTTGATTTCTGGCGTTTACACATTTCTTTCCGGGTCCCGCCAAGGGACCTAAGGTTAGAAATGGCATCATGACACTTTTCACTGACAAAAAAAAAAAAAAAATTACATAGATAAAGCCCTTCGTAAAGTGTGGGCTGTACTTGTCAGAACAATTTTTTGTATCTCCTTGAGGCATGGATTTCCAGGAATCCCTTCAATTAGTCTACTGCAGTATTTTCTAACCAGTCCTAGGGCTCCAACTACAACAGGGATTGTTGATGTTCCCATATGCCACATTTTCGAGGTCCTTGTATTTTGACAACTTTTTGAATATCTTGAAAGATACATTGCAGTCAGCAGGGACTGACCTATCAATAAGAAGGCACCTTTTTTTGTTTGTGGTCTTTAATAACATTTTATTATTATTATTATTATTATTATTATTTCTTCATTGGATTTCTGCTGCATACACGTTTCCTTCTGGGTCCCAACCAGAGACGAAAGGTCAAACATGACATTTTCTACTTCGCATTTTTCGAGGAAAAATGACCAACTACGTTTATACATATTTTATTAGGTTGGTGCAAAAATAATGACGTAGTAATGTCGTTTTTGACGTATTTTTTAACGTCAAAAAACGACATTATTACGTCATTATTTTTGCACCAACCTGATACATAGATACATTCCTTCGTGAGGTGTGGGCTAAACTTATGAGTACAATTTCTTTGTGTTTCTCTAGGGCATGGACTATCAGCAATCTTTTCAATGATTTTGTCGGAACTTTTTTTCAATCAAACCGAGGGCTCCAACTACAACTGGAATCGTTGTTGTCCTCATGTGCCACATTTTTGAGATTTCGATTTCAGGATTCTTGTATTTTGATAGTTTTTTTTTTAAGTTCTTCAAAGATACATTACAGTCTGCAGGAACTACCATATCAATAAGGAGGCATATTTTGTCGTTAATGGTCTCTAATCCCGATGTCTGGGCGGTTAGCTTTGATTGTTCTGTGTGTAAAGTCCCATAAAATTGTTACAGGTCTATCTCTGTAACCGGATCTGGGTGGTGCTCATACCAATTTCTGGCAGTTTCCTTTCCGTAAAAGTTGCAGATATTCCAATGCAGATATTGGCCCACTCAGTCATGCCGGGTTTCATATTCAGTGGGTGCCAATACCGTGCAACCTGAGACAATATGGTCAACTGTTTCTGGATATTTATCACAGAATCTGCAATTTTTCAGTATCTGCGCTTGTTATTTTCTGTGCAGCAAGAATAAAAGCTTCGGTTTCAATTTTTAAACCTGCACTCCGTAGACATTGATGGGTACGGGGTTTGTTTACATCAGCTTGTTTGGTACGGACGGTATTGATTAATATTGACCATAAAGTGGTTTATCTTGCTGTCATTTCTAATTCTGGCCCATTTTGATTTCTTTTTGAACGTTCTTGCCGTTATGTGATACTTAATTTCTTCACCCATTTGAAACTCTATTCTGAATTTATTGGCTTCGTTTATCACCGAATAGAGTTTCTTGTTCATTCATGTTCTTTGTAACAGATCATCATCCAATCTTCTTTTATTTCCATCTATCTTTGAAGACCGATTGTTGTTTTGTAAGTTTTATTTTGTAAGTTGAACTAATCCTCTTCCTCCTTCGGGTCTAGGCATATACATGCGATGGCAATTGAGAAGCTTTCTCGTTTTTGGCGTCCATTCGCTTAATGTCAGCTATGGTCCAGTTAAAGATGTTGAAACTATTGCACCACAGGTACAATTATGCCAATTGAACATTTTTCTAATCCGAAATCCATACCTATCTTGTCATTGAAATATTTTACCTTATTGAGGAGATCTTTCAACTCATTGCGGTCTTTGGCAAAGACTTTGAGATCATCCATGTAGAGTAGGTGATTAAATACTTTCTTGTTTACTTTATATTCATAGCTATTATTGTTTAGAATAATTAGAATGCTTTTGCTGTCTCTGATTACGATATACGATTAACTTGCCTTTCTTTATCCACTTGAAATTCCATTTTGAACTTTCCAGGTATTTTTGCAACCGTAAGACTGTTCTAGTTGAACTAATCCTCTGCCTCCGCCGGATCTGGGCCCATACAGACGATCAACATTAGCTTTAGGATGATGCATGCGATTGCAAGTGAGAATTTTTTTTTCGTTTTGGCGTCCATTCGCTTAGTGTCAGCTATGGTCCAGTTAAGAATGTTGAAACTGTATTGAATCACAGTGACAGCCAAGGTTTTTATGGCTCATATATTATAGTATTATTTCCTTAATTTTCGCTTCATTTGGGTTTATCTCTATTCCATCTCCTTCATTTGGATATCCTCTATTCCATCACCTTCGCTAGGTAACTATAGGCTTCTTCTTGTACCAGTACCTTAATCTTTGTGACAAAATCTAAATCTATTGAGTGCGTTTCTGTAATTCTACCTTTTGAACATTTTTCTAATCTGAAATCCATACCTATGTCGTTACTGAAACATTTTACAGTATTGAGAAAACCCTTCAACTCATTGTCGTCTTTGGCAAAGAGTTTGAGATCATTCATATAGAGTAGGTGATTGAATAGTTTATTATTTACTTATTAGCGTTAGTATTAGTATTTAATGAATATAAATTCTGATGACGTCACTCATGAGGCATGTTTGGCAAAAGGCCACAAAATCAGTGTAACCAGTGAAAAACGCTTTTAATGGGCCTCCAAACCCTCTCACTAACCTCTGCCCCACGAAGAGGCTCCGGTACATATTTTGATGTCACTAGCACTTGTGAAAGAAAGAAAGAAAGAAAGAAAGAAAGAAAGAAAGAAAGAAAGAAAGAAAGAAAGAAAGAAAGGGAAGCGCGAGAAAGCGATAATGCTTCAAGGCGCTTTACATCTGTTTCAATGAAATGGAAGTAAAGAAAGAAAGAAAGAAAGAAAGAAAGAAAGAAAGAAAGAAAGAAAGAACTCATACAATCGCTTTACGGCCGCGTGAGTGAAACGGAAGTAAATTAAAGAAAAGAAGGAAATAAAAAAAAGGATGACAACTAGGGAAAAGAAAGAAAGAAAGAAAGAAAGAAAGAAAAGAAAAGAAAAGAAAAGAAAAGAAAAGAAAAGAAAAGTAAAGTAAGTCGTGTCAAAAAATCAAGATCTCTGGCTTTACTCTTAAAATCTTTGGATTTTGACGATCGGTTACAGGGCGGGAAATTCACGTATTTTTGCAATGCAAGTCAGCTCCTCCATTTTGCGAATAGCACCTTTATTTGTACAATTGGTTTTTCGGTATTTGTCGAGAGCAGACGCCATATTTTTCTAAGAATAGTTTTGCATTATTTCCACATCAAAAATATTCGAATAGTTTGTTTACATAACTTTGTCTTACATTTTTCTAGCAGAAATTGTCGTCTGTCTCTTTCAAATTAACAAATAAATAAATAAAACCGTAAACAACAGCCATTGTTTCAAACATCAACAGAAGCCAGTTCAATGAAGACGTTTTTCACGTATTTTCTCGGATGGCTGACTGTACATAAATGTGTAAAAGTCTCTGTCATGGAAAAAATTGTCTGCATTTTTTTTATTTAAAAGAAAAGGTCTGTCATTTCACTTAAACCGCTTCTAAAAATCCGTCTTGTTTTTGAAAAACTGTAGTAGAACAGGCATGTAAAATAGTGATTTTCCAAGCGTAGCTAAGATGTGGCACAAGGCCGAAAGTAGGGGGCACCCAGTGAGGATCGAACTCACCAAGTCGCAATTGTTCTAACGAAACCTGCTTGCTAACCATTACACCGCCTCGCGGAGCCCGCAGGAATGTATAATATATGCCAAGGATATTTGTATAAAAGTCGAACTTTTTGCATAGTAATTGTAAGTTCAAACCCTGTACCGAATATTGGACCCAGATACAGTGAGAACGAGCACCCCCTCCCTCAAAATCAGAAGAAACAGACCTGATATTTTTAGATATGGGCAGTGAAACGTAGATTACTTAAAGGGTTCAGTGTGAAATTGCTAGTATCTTACATCTGAAGAATGGCTCAGAAGTGAAAATTGGCTGTGCGATTTCCAAATAAAGTTGGGTTTCTTATATTCATTTACACAAAAATAACTTTAAGAAAGGCATGAATCCACCTTTTCTCCCTCCAGCTACGGGTTAATTAGTAAGGCTTGTATCAGTAAATCATTATCATCATCAAAATTCTTGTAATCTAAAAGAATGTTTTCTAGTTTTAAGTAACCTGCAAAAGATTCATCAGTCATAGAAAACGGATCAATCAATTCCTTTACTAAGATTTTTAGCATAAAAAGCTCGTGAAGCAGTCAAAGTCGATGAATGAGGTTTGTGCTCTGGATGGAAGTGTAGTGGGTGGGGATTATGTGGGTGAGGATAGAAAGCAATGGACACGTGACTTAAAAGAAGTCACCATTAAGTTGTTTAGAGGTGCAAGAGTCAGCTGAGCGGAGTCCTTGCAATCTTATCTTGTTTTATCTGAATGTAGAATAAAGGTTCAAATCGACCAGACACCCCTCGATAGGGGTAACGCTGTTAGATAAGCTGCAATGAGCAATATGTAACAGCTTTTCCCCTATCTAGGGGTGTCTGGTCGATTTGAACCTTTTAAAATTCTTTATTCTATATTCAACACCCTCACTTGATTAGACAACAGAAGTGTTGAAACAAAATGGCTATTTTTGTAGTGATTTTAGTAATATGTTTATGTTATAATTTTTGAATAAATAATTATATATATATATATATATATATATATATATATATATATATATATATATATATGGAGTTAGTATAATTACCAAGCATCATCCAAAATACCTTGAAGATGTTGTTGGTGTGGACGAATGAGAGGCAACTACAAGGTGATTCTGTTTTTGAAGATATTACATGTGCAAAGGCAAGGGCACTGTATATGGATCTTATCACAAAAATACAAGGCACGTCTTTTGAATATGAAAATGCATTTAAGGAAAGCTGAGAATGGTTTTAAAACTTTAAAAATTGAACAAGCATCCACAGTGTAGAGAGACATGGAGAAGCTTCGAGCTCTGATAAAGTTGCCTTGTTTCAGAGATGTTTTGAAGAGACTGAAAATACAAACATGACCCTAAGAGAATTTTGGAAGGATCATTTCAATATCCTAAATTCTCTCTCTTTTGTTCTTGTAACGGCATTCACCCGGGGTGGGTTGAGCCAGCTCCAATATTGCAGTTTCATAGGAATTTTGGAATTCACAAGCGGTCCCCAACCAGTATGTATAGCACATGAGATTTGATTATAGTGGTGAAGGTTTCATGCAGAACCATCCACACTTTTTGAAGGGCCGATTACAGAGATTACTCCGCAGGTTTTGAATTCAGAGTTTTCCTTCTCCTAGACCAGTTGACATCCAAGACTATAAAACGCAGTCTGTCCTGCTATTTATCCATAGCCGGAGGGAGAAGAAGGTATTTAAAACCCAGTCTGTCCTGCTATTTACCTATAGCTGGAGGAAGAAGGTATTAGCACGTAAGTGAACGTAATGGATTCGACTGGAATTCGAACTCGGCTCTCCGATTCCTCAATCCAAGCTGCTATCCATTACTCCACCATGCCTCTTTATATCCTAAATTGCTTAAATCTCATCGATAAAGCCGATGAAGATTTTGGAAGGATCGCTTCAGTTTAATTAGAATAGAATAAAATGTATAAAATGCAGGTACATCACTTGAACTATGCAGTAAAATAAACGATGCATCCAGTTCAGGTTGATTAGTATGGTGCATTTCATCACTGCACTTTGTTCTTTCACATTTTTCTATGCAGTTACTATACTGTACAGTTTAATGTGACTGTACATGCACAATAAATTTTAAATTTTAGCAGGTCATTTTTTGATAATTTTTGTAGTCCACGATGTCACCCAAAATTCTGGTTGCTACTTAGAAGATAGAAAAAAAATACAGTGCAAATGAAGAAGGAGGTCATTCAGAAGCACGTGGAAGGTACCCGTGTTTCGGACCTTGCCAATTTATATGGACATTCAGCATCAACAATTTGCACTATCCTAAAGAACAAGATAGAAATAAAAAAGCCTGATGTAGCCAAGGGAGTTAGCTATTTTAGTCATATATATATATATATATATATATATATATATATATATATATATATATATGTGTGTGTGTGTGTGTGTGTGTGTGTGTGTGTGTGTGTGTGTGTGTGTGTGAAAAATATATAGAAAATAGGAAAGAACTCGTTAGGTAAATAATCCAAAATTCTTTAGTATTTTAGTTATTATTTTAAAAAAAAAATAGTGCTCGATACAAACGTAGAGCATAAATATAATTATTTATTTAAAAATATGATTCCAACACGCTACATAAGAGTTCTCATGTTTCAAAAACAAAACGGCTCTTGTTTTGGAACATGAGAACTCTTATGTAGCGTGCTGGAATCATATTTTTAAATAAATAATTATATATATATATATATATATATATATATATGTATAGGGAGTTAGTATAATACCAAGCATCGTTCAAAAACCCCTAGAAGATGTTGAGAAGCTGTTGTTGGTGTGGATGAAATGAGAGGCAGCCACAATTTCATTACATGTGCAAAGGCAAGGGCACTGTACGTAGATCTTATCACAAAAGTGCCAGACATGTCTTCTGAAGATGAAAATTATAATGAGTGGAGAAGAGGGAGTAATCAGGAGGACAGTAAACCGTGACTGACATTGCATTTAAATTTTTGAAGATTAAAGTTGACTGGAAAGCCTCGGGGCCGGAATGGAGTTACACAAGCAAGAAGTGCGAGAAAAGTAATTGTCAGCATAGAATTTACGACTCCATCGAGCCAGCTCAACGGTAAATTGTAAAAGAGATCTCGACTCCTAATTCAAAATTCAAAAAAGTCTAGGAACGATTACGAAGATATCATTTGGTTATAGTATTAAACACTATTCATTACAATTAATTCTAATCATCGCTTTTTAAAACTACAGACGTTGCCGAGGATTGAAGGTAGTTAAAACAATAGCGGTGTCAAGGGAAAAATCTTCCTTTTTACATTCCCTGTACTTTTTCTATAAATACTTTGCTTTCTTTTTTCTTCCTTGTTATTAGGTTGGTGCAAAAATAATGACGTAATAATGTCGTTTTTTGACGTTAAAAAATACGCCAAAAAGCGACATTATTACGTCATTATTTTTGCACCAACCTAATACATTGACTTATACCTAAGAAGATAGAATGTATGGTTGTCCACAAAAAGAAGAGTCCATCATGCAAATTACAAATTGGAGAGCAATTACAAAAATTTAAATATCTAAGAAGTGTTTTAACAAAACGCAAAAAAATGTAGCATCCAAATCCTAAGGTGCCTTCTACAAGCTAAGCAATGTATTAAGAAACAGGAAAATATCGTAAGAAACAAAGAAAGACTACTTAACTGTTATACCATATCGGTCCTCCTATATGGCAGAGAATTCTCAACAATCTCCTTATAGATGAAGAAGAAACTTGAAGCAACAGAAATGGACTTCTACAGAAGGATGCTGAGGATACCATGGACAGAACATGTGAGTAGTGAGGAAGTTTTAGAGAAATTGTAGACAGAAACCATTACGAAGATCTGATTCGGTTAATAACTATCCAAGAAAGCAATAAAAACAGAGAAAGAAAATAAGATAAGTCAAGGTAACAAGGAAGAAAAAAGAAAGCAAAGTATTTATAGAAAAATACAGTAAGTGTAAAAAGGACGATTTTCCCTTGACACCGCTATTGTTTTAACTACCTTCAATCCTCGGCAACGTTTACATTTTTAAAAAGTGATGATTAGAATTAATTTTAATGAATAGTGTTTAATACTTTTGTTGTAAATTCTCAAGAACAGAAAAAAAATGTATAAATTCACATTCATCATATGTTTTTTAATCGAGTTCACCCCAAGCAAGGCAGTAAAGCCACTAAGACACAAGGGTTTACTGGGTGCGAAAGAATTATAAAACAGAAACATTACTAAGGAGCCGGAACAATAGAAAAGTAATCAGGAGGACAGTAGATAGTGATTGATATTGTATTTAAATTTTTAAGATTAAATTTGGCTGAAAAGCATGGAACCGGAAGTGAGAAGAAGAAAAGAAACTGTTAGCATCGAACTTCCGGCTACATATAGCCAGCTCAACTGTAAATTGGTGAGATCTCGACGCCAATCTAGTATTGCGCTTAAATTCATAATGCCTAGGTACCATAGCGAAAAGCTTATCCGAACACTTGATATCTTGTGCCTGTCGCTGCATGTCTTGTGTGCATGTCACTGCATGTGAATTTCCTAAGGCAAAAATGCCTGCTACCTTTGTATATGAGTATTGGACTTGAACGAATTTGAATATATTAGCTTTTTAAATCAATTTATCAATGTTTCACTAATTATAACTATTTTCCTCTTGCAGTGTTTTTATGCCATAATTCCGATGGAAATACATTTGCACTAATTTTTTTTTATTTTAATCCCCCGTATTAACCTTATCAGGATACAATTGAATTTGAACTGTTTTTGATGATTTAACAAAACTATTTAAAACTTTCATTACTATAGGACAGGGCTTTCCGAAAATCTTTTGACTACAAGCCTGAACACAGAACTTGCCAACCCCTGAGGCAAAAAACATAATTTTAATGTTTCTTTATTTAATTTTGTCCAATAAATTTGACTGAATTTCATTTTAATTTAATAATTAATAAATCGCGATATTTCTTATACTGTTTGTAGAAACAAAAAATAAAAGTCACCACTTCACCTAAATGTATCACGTACGTATGGAAGCATCTTAGTCAGCAATGCCAGGAGTGAGTAAGAAGCGATGATTGTGAAGTAGTTTTCATACAATGCATTATTCCCAGCTTAAATAGCAGGATAGATTTGAATGTCTAGCCTTGACTAATAGCGGGGTCTAGGAAAAGGTCTACTTTGAATTCAAAGCCACTATATTTTCCAAGAAGACATGACAATTCATATATAATATAGAAGTGGAATCGTTGGCCAGCAATGATCGACTACGTCTTGAAAGGAAAGACATTTAAAAGTAACGAAGTTTTACTTTCAAACATTAGGCTGGTTCAGGGGGTCAAACATATTTTATTTTCCAAAATTATGATTGAAATATATTTAAATATTATTTTTCTTTCGATATCCTTCATTTTCTCTTTTTTATTTATATTTTGTGAAACGAAGAGCTTCCTTACGCCCCTTATTTGATTCGCGACTATTGTTTTATGACATTATGGTTAAAAGGACAACTCTAGCAAATTATGTCATTACAAAGATTGCGAAATAGTCTCTACATTTCTGAGACGAGGTATTGTGTACACTATTTACATTATTCGGACTATTGTCCTCATCTTTGTCACCATATTTATTACAACGTTTCCGCCTTTCAGTATCTATTTATATTTCTGAGATGAGGTATTATGTACGCTATTTACATTATTCAGACTATTGTCCTCATCTTTGTCGCCATATTTATTACAACGTTTCGACCGTTCAGTATCTGTCTATATTTCTGAGATGAGGTATTATGTACACTATTTACATTATTCGGACTATTGTCCTCATCTTTGTCGCCATATTTGTTACAACGTTTCGGCCTTTCAGTATCTGTCTATATTTTTGAGATGAGGTATTATGTACACTATTTACATTATTCGGACTATTGTCTTCATCTTTGTCGCCATATTTATTACGTTTCGGCCTTTCAGTATCTGTCTATATTTCTGAGATGAGGTATTATGTACACTATTTACATTATTTGGACTATTGTCCTCATCTTTGTCGCCATATTTATTATAACGTTTCGGCCGTTGGTTGGAATGTCGAACTGAACCCTTTATTTCGCTCACTTGGGTAGACTGTTCTAGTTCCACCTGCCATGTTTAATGGATGTCAGTTATCATGTAGCCTGGATCTAACCAATGCCAAGGATAAAGGCATTGGTTAGATCCAGGCTACATGATAACTTGTGGATAAAGGCGTTAGTTAGATCAAGTGACAGGACCCAAAGAGTGTGAGTTCAATACCCGGTTAAGGACAGTGGAGAACCTGGAGAGGGGAATTAACAGGAGATAACTGGTAACTGACATCCATTTTTCCCATTTTCTTGCACTCCCAGTAGCCCCTGGCGTCTTTCTGTCATTTTGCTTCGGGTAAATTGAAATGTCTGTGTATATGTGTGTGTGAGATATTCATAATTCCTATTTGTTCTTTAACTTATTCTAATGGATTCCCATACAGATTTGATCTATATTTGTTACCAACGCTTTAAAAAGCAGTTATCAATCTTCAAGACCTACAACCAAGTATTGTTTGTAGGTTTTGAAGATTGAGCTAACTTTTTTAGGGCTCTAGTTCTGTTTCCAAAATTCGTTTGAAGATGAAGCAGAACTAATGCTTTTAATTTAATTATATCATTAAATTTGAAGTTTTTAGCTTCGGTTTTTGAAACTTGGTAATTCCTGTGTAGGGAAGAAACCATATTTTAAATCAGTTAATTTATAATATTTCTGCTCTGTAAATTTACATTGAGCACTGTTTTGTAAAAATAAAAATAACAATAAGAACACCGGATTATGTATCTTACTTTCTCTCTCTCTCTCTCTCTCTCTATCTATCTATCTATCTATCTATATATATATATATATATATATATATATATATATATATATCCCATCGTTTATCTGCCTCTGTGTCTATCTCTCGCTCTATCTATCTATCTATCTATATATATATATATATATATATATATATATAGATAGATAGATAGATAGATAGATAGATAAAGAGAGAGAAAAGAGAGAGTACGAGTTTTATGGTCACTTCAACTTGGTGTCATTGTAAATAAACTTTTGCCGCTAAATTAAGTTCGACTGTGTCGTGAATTCGGTCCTCACTGGGTGCTTTATACTTGCGTCTACGCGTAGTAAATCACTATATACATGGTTCGCTATTATCCGCGACGTATTATATCAGCT
The DNA here is from genome assembly GCA_963932145.1 of Acanthosepion lycidas. Classification (NCBI taxonomy): domain Eukaryota; kingdom Metazoa; phylum Mollusca; class Cephalopoda; order Sepiida; family Sepiidae; genus Acanthosepion; species Acanthosepion lycidas. The sequence goes on from OZ010604.1 coordinate 15,447,643, forward strand.
GCGCAGATAACTAGTCCCTGTCGTGCCGGTTTGAAAACTTTAAAGCAGAGGGAAAACTCATTTGGACGAAAAAGGAATGGAGAAAAAAAAACAGAAAGGAAAGATTGTTTTTAAAAAATGCATGCATTCTTTGCATTCTGCATGGAGTCTTAAATTGCTTGCACTGATATGAATCTCTGCGAAGATTTTGAAACCACAGCTTTACTAAAAAAAAATGTCTAATATTTATTCACTTGTTGAGACACGCTTTTTTTTCAAACGGACATCTTTATTCCATTTTTATTTACTTCATAGATGCTATGGCGAAGCGTAGAAGATGTATTGCGAAATCAACATGAAGCTCAAGACCAAAGAAGGAGAGGAAGAAAGAAAAAAACGACCCAGAAGCTTCTAACGAAAAGGCAGACATTAACACGAGACTTCGGTGACAGAGACGAGATTGTCATTACGTGGAACGAGATTGGGTGGTACTCATCAAACTTTCTCTTTTCTCGCCCAAATGTGATTTCCATCTTGCCAAAGTGATGTGGTACAGTGAAGTAAACGAGATTTGACCGCTACGATGAGACGTGATTCAATTGGCGAGGAAAAAAAAGTGGTAAAGAGTCGTCTGCATGAGATTAGTCGTTCGACATAATGAATGGTCAACAGATCAAAGACTTTAATTCTTTCAAGAAAAAAAAAAGGAGTAATTTGTAAATAAATCAAATTTTACGGACATGTTTTGGAAAAAGAAAAGATGTAAATAAAATTTCAATTGAGAATGAAAAAAACAAACGGTTTCTTTTCTTCGAAAATTATGGTTTTTATCACATTTTATTTTCAAGTATTGTTCGGACAATTGAGCCCGTTCATCATAGTTATATGCCCGCTAACATACTAATTCAGTTAATCTTTTTTTACACCTTTCGTCATATATTAGGTTGGTGCAAAAATAATGGCGTTTTTGACGTTAAAAACTACGTCAAAAAACGCCATTATTTTTGCACCAACCTAATATAATTCCAGGAGGAAAAAAAAAAGAAACCTCTTTGAAAAATGGATTAAGCAATGAATTATATGAAGGGGTTTAATTGTCTTTACAGTATTATGGCATGTTAATTCCTTTTCTTATCAGCAAAAACATTTTCTCTTTTATTCCCTTTCTTTATCTCTTTCTCTCACTCTCTCTCTCTCACACACACACTCGCACACACACATTCATACATATATACACATACACTCTCTTTTACATTCTCTCACCGTTTTTTCGTTTCACCCTAAGCAAAGCGGGAAGACCACTAGTACGCATGCGGTTACATGGCGTGAAAGTGAGTGAAAAGAATTAGTATATGGTGGATTGAGGAAAGGACAAAAGATGAATTGGATTTAAGAGGACAGAAGATGGCGATTGACGTTGCATTTAAATTTCTGAAGATTGTAGTTATCAGGGAAGGAAGTAAACGGGAGATAGTTCCACAAGCAAGGAGTGCGAGAAAAGAAGCTGTTCGAGTTGAAGTGGCGGTTGCATTTAGCTATTTCAGCAGAAAAACGGTGGGACCTAAATGCCAATCTAGTAGCAGGCTTTAATTCATGCAGTCAGGGCACCAGGGGAAAAAATCTTGTTAGAACAGTTGCCATGGAAATATTTGTAGAAAAGACAGAGGGAAGCCACGTCACGTCGCTTTCACTCACTTCCCCTCTCTTTCACTCACTTACTTATTCACTCTCACTCTCTCTATCACAAGCTCTTTCTCTTTCACTCTCACATGCTCTCTCTCTCTCTCTCTCTCTCTCTATCTATCTATCTATCTATCTATCTCCATCTCTGTATAATTCAAGCTGCTTCTATGAGCCATGTCTCTTCCCGATGTAGGCGATCATGGCTCTCTATTTTGTAGCCCTTCGTAAGATATTCTTTTTGGCTTTCTCTCCTAATCTCTGTTCTACCAACCATTTACACAGGAGGGGTTTTATTTACCCCGGTCTTCCCATTAAGACGAGATTTGACACAAAGTCGGGTTTACCGTGGGGAAACCCGAGCGCGTACACTCGGACCAAGTACAAAAATTGCCCAGCTCCTGTAACTGTCGGATGCATTGGCATCCTTACAACAACCAACCCCACTGCCTATTGCAATTGGGAGGTGCAACATCGGGCAGCTGTTCCCCAGGACCGGGCATCTCTCTGAGAGATGATAAGCCATGCGTTAGAAACTCCGCCAAGGAGGATTTTATACGCTATGTGAGCCACGGGTACAAGCTAAATATCCTAAACCTAGCTATAGCTAATCAGATCCACAACCCATTCACCCATTATAGTTACAATCATTACTCTCGGTCGCCGAATAGTTATTTAGCCCAGCTTCCCCACTGAGGCGAGATGTTTAATGTGGGAAACCCAAGTGCGCAGACTCGGGCCAAGGACGAAAAATTGTCCAGCTCCTCAAACGTTGGTTGTTCTTGGCGTCGGTATGACTACCGATCTCCCCTCCTTATTGCAATGGGATGGTGCCGCCTCGGGCAACTTTTCATCAGGACCGGGCATCTCTCAGTATTTTTTTTTTGTTTTTGTTTTATTTTATTTTATTTATCTGCGTCTCTGTCTGCAGACAGAGCCCACAACAATTCCGGAATTGGGCCGCGGATTGATCCTTTGAGGCCTTTTTATATCTTGAATCAGTTTTATAATAGTCGCTGGTTAAACTTTTTCTGTTGGTAGGATTTTTTTATTAAGGTGTTCGACAGGAGAGAACACATTTGTCTCACAAAAGAAATTTGGCGGACTCATGTGAATCCGGATAAAATGTGAAACAAAACAGGGAATTTCAAAAGAACGGCACTTAATGCATGTTGTTGACAACAGGAATTACACGCATACAGCATTGGAATCCAATGAAAAGGGTATTAAAACTAGCTGTAAGAATGGGCTTGTTTGTGTGTGGACTACTGCTACTGATGGCTGGAGCCATGAGCTGACTGTCGGCTACTTGAATAAATACTACACTTTGATCCTAGACATGGACGAGATGTGACACAAAGTCTTTTTAGGTAGGGACCCGAGCGTGTACGCCCGGGATAAGGACTAAAATTCTCCCTTAGCCCCTTGCAACCGTCGGTTGCGCTGGCCTCGGTGTGAGCACCGATCCCTCCCTCTGGTGCAATGGGAGGGTGCAGCCTCGGGTAGCTGTTCCCCAGGGCTCGGAAAGCACTCAGTATAATTTTCTCAGTTGCCCTTCTGTCCTTTGACAGAGAAGCCCCTGAGCGCATTCTACCCAAGGACAGAGACGCAACTGTGAGATGATAAACCATGCGTTAGAAACTCCTCCAAGGAGGATTTACGCTATGTGAGCCACGAGTACAAGCTAAATATCCTAAACCTAACTATAGCTAATCAGATCCACGACCCATTCATCCATTACAGTTATTCAATCATTATTCTCGGTCGCCGAATAGTTATTTAGCCCAGCCTCCCCACTGAGGCGAGATGTCTAATGTGAGAAATCCGAGTGCGCAAACTCGGGCCAAGGACGAAAAATTGCCAGGCCCTTCAAACGTTGACTGTGCTGGGATGACTACCAATCTCCCCTCTTTATTTCAATGGGAAGTTGCAGCCGCGGGAAACTTTTTCTCAGGACTGGGCATCTCTCAAATAGTGTAAATATTTACAATACCCCATCTCATAAATATAGATAGAACCTGAAAAAGGTCGGAGCGTACAACGGCCGAAATGTCATGATTATGACAATAAAGATGAGGACAACAGTCCGAGTGATGCAAATAGTGTAAATAGTTACAATACCTCATCTCTTAAAAGTTTGTATCCGTTATCAATATCATTAAAAAGAAAACAAAAAAAAAAAACACATATTTCGATTCGTATTATATTTTTTCGTCTCGGATGCTATCTGAATTTTACCAAAAACAAAATAATTTCCATGCCTGATGATGACTGAATATACAGTCGAAACTAGCGTATTTAAGAAAGACCTTAGACAGCTTATAATTTGAAAAAACAAGGATCATAACATTCATCGAGTGATTGGTAGGTTAATGCATTTTTAAAATTTTGTTAGCGAAGAGAATTTGTCATTTTATATCATTAACTTTACTAATTTACTTTTTGTATAAATGATTCACAAATATAGATAGATCCTGAAGAATGTCGGCTGAAGCGTCGTGAATAAGACAATAAAGCCGAGGATAACACTCTGAGCGATTCAAATAGTTTAGTTACAATACAGAAATACAGGCAGATAATGAGTAAACTTCAGTGAGACTGCAATAGTTGATAGGAAGTTGAGGAGAGCCATATACTCAGACCTCCTGAAGGGATATTATCCATGAAAGAAAACAGTGGTCATTAAGATACCCAGCTTATCAGTTCTTGAGCAGTGTTCGAGCTCTGTTGGAGATCATCTGATCTTGATCCCCGTCCTTCACTTTATCCCTTCCTCAAACACCCCTCTTTACTCTTACTTTGACTCTCTGTAACCCCTCGCTCTTTACTCTTACTTTGACTCTCTGTAACCCCTCCCTCTTTACTCTTACTTTCACTCTCTTTAACCCCTCCCTCTTTACTCTTACTTTCACTCTCTGTAACCCCTTCCTCTTTACTCTTACTTTCACTCTCTGTAACCCCTCCCTCTTTACTTTTAATTCCACTCTCTTTAACCCCTCCCTCTTTACTCTTACTTTCATTCTCTGTAACCTCTCCCTCTTTACTCTTACTTTCACTCTCTGTAACTCCTCCCGTTTTACTCTTACTTTCACTCTCTGTAACCCCTTGCGTGCTAGTGGCACTCTCGCCTTGCTTGGGGTGAAATGCTTAAAAAAAATGATGACAAGATTTGACAATAGCAGAAGAGGTTAAGAGTGTAGCGTTAAGGAAAGCATCCACGCGGGAGTCTGTTCCACACTATTAATTTTTTGTCTGCGTGGAATGATCTCCTTATAACTGGAAGACAGAGGTTGATTCGACCCCGTCGACATAGTATGGCATGTCCTAGCAGTTAAGGTCTGAACTGCTAAAACTAAAGAATGGAGCGCTCATCTGAACATTTGTCGCGGAAATAGTTCATTCAGTAGATTATGCTCTATTTTCCTCTGTCCCTCTTGCCTTCAATCTGCCCTGTGAGTGTCACATTTTCCACGTCCTCTTTCCTCATTATGTATCCTAGAAATATCAACTATATCTTTCGGAAGCTATAAATAATTATTCTTCACAGGCTGGGAAGGCTAAAGCCAGTTACTAAATTTAGCATAGTATGAAACAAGGCTAAATGACCGAGAGTAATTGCATAAGAGACGAGCTGTCTTATTATAAGTACACGGCATTGCATATTCCAGATGTAAAGGTCTGAAGTGGTGGAATTAAATCATGGAGCTCATTTGAACATTACCTATGTTAATAGCGGTAGAATAAGGACGGGCTTGCAATATTGTTTCTTGGAAAAATAGGCTGTTGATTGGAGAAAAACCCTTCCACCAAAAAGTCTGTGTAAATGTCCTAGCTGTAAAGGTCTGAACTGGTGGAACTAAGGAATGTAGCTCGATTGAACATTTGCCATGGAAATAGCGATAGAGTAAAGAGAGGCTTAGCTGTAAAGGTTCTGAACTGGTGGAACTAAGGAATGTAGCTCGATTGAACATTTGCCATAGAAATAGCGATAGAGGAGAGAGTGGCTTAGCTGTAAAGGTCTGCACTGGTGGAACTAAGGAATGTTGCTCGATTGAACATTTGCCATAGAAATAGCGATAGAGGAGAGAGTGGCTTAGCTGTAAAGGTCTGCACTGGTGGAACTAAGGAATGTTGCTCGATTGAACATTTGCCATAGAAATAGCGATAGAGGAGAGAGTGGCTTAGCTGTAAAGGTCTGCACTGGTGGAACTAAGGAATGTTGCTCGATTGAACATTTGCCATAGAAATAGCGATAGAGGAGAGAGTGGCTTAGCTGTAAAGGTCTGCACTGGTGGAACTAAGGAATGTTGCTCGATTGAACATTTGCCATTGAAATAGCGATAGATTAGCGAGAGGCTTAGCTGTAAAGGTCTGAACTAGTGGAACTAAGGAATGTAGCTCGATTGAACATTTGCCATGGAAATAGCGATAGAGTAAAGAGAGGCTTAGCTGTAAAGGTTCTGAACTGGTGGAACTAAGGAATGTAGCTCGATTGAACATTTGCCATAGAAATAGCGATAGAGGAGAGAGTGGCTTAGCTGTAAAGGTCTGCACTGGTGGAACTAAGGAATGTTGCTCGATTGAACATTTGCCATAGAAATAGCGATAGAGGAGAGAGTGGCTTAGCTGTAAAGGTCTGCACTGGTGGAACTAAGGAATGTTGCTCGATTGAACATTTGCCATAGAAATAGCGATAGAGGAGAGAGTGGCTTAGCTGTAAAGGTCTGCACTGGTGGAACTAAGGAATGTTGCTCGATTGAACATTTGCCATAGAAATAGCGATAGAGGAGAGAGTGGCTTAGCTGTAAAGGTCTGCACTGGTGGAACTAAGGAATGTTGCTCGATTGAACATTTGCCATTGAAATAGCGATAGATTAGCGAGAGGCTTAGCTGTAAAGGTCTGAACTAGTGGAACTAAGGAATGTAGCTCGATTGAACATTTGCCATGGAAATAGCAATTGAGTAGTGAGAGGCTTAGATGTAAAGGTCTGAACTGGTAGTACTAAGGACTGTAGCGTTTCAGAACATTTGCCATGGAAATAGCGATAGATTGGCGATAGGCTTGCCCTACCGTGACAAGAATCAAATCAAACCAAAAAAATGCAATTTTGCTGCCATAACTGGACTGATAAATCCTGAAAGTCTTATATTTTGTTTCCTGTTTAAGATTGGGTTTCCGCTTCCTTCTAAAGTCTGCTCCCCGCACGATACTTCTAATGACTCCGACTGAACTCTGAAACGTCCATTAATTAAATCTTCACCTCTCCAAATCTACAGTTAACCGTTATCTTTCCTGTACAGCCTCCAAGAACACCACACATTAACTTTCTACTTTGAGTTGCTCTTGGGCCTTGTGCTGGGTGAACATTAATAAGAAAAAAATCTTTGAGCATTTGATCCAAGCTCGACGGTCAAGAAGTGAATAAAATTATAACTAGAGTAGGACTGGCTGCTTGGCCAATACATGTCGAATATTTCTTCATCAGAAAACGGCTAAAATTATCATTGTCATTATCATTAACATTCATTAACATTAGTATTAATTAATATTAATATTATCTTTAATATTACAAAAGTATTGGAAAAGTATTGATTTTCTGGGACCATTATCCACAATCTTTCGTAATTTCGCAACAAATGTCTGATCGAATTGGAACTATGTCCACGCATCTTACGGTTGACAGGAATGTCGCCGAGTTTCTGCTTTTCTTCTTGGAGACAAAGAAAGTGCTAACAGCATGAATATTTTATTTATATTAGGTTATATACATTTCAAAAAGCTGTTTTAGAAATCTTTGGGCTCATAGGTGTCATGATTTCCCTCCTTTTGAAAATACCTTCTTCATTGCATGACCGACACGTACAATTTAGTTCATAATATATAACTGAACAATAACGACGTTTACGCTATGGGATTTGATAATCTTGGGATTTAAATCCCCTAGTTGACTAAATAATTCCTCACCACTGGTAATCCCTTTCTTCTTAATTTTCTGTGCATTCTTATTGTAAAATCATTAGCAATACATTTCTATTATACATATAAAATACTTGATTTCATTCCTGACCACTGACAATCCCTTTCTTCCTGATTTTCAATGCATTCCTATAGTAAAATCATTAGCAATACATTTCCATTATACATATAATAGCCCTATTCTATCAGTAATGCTTGCATTCATTCCTGACCACTGACAATCCCTTCCTGATTTTCAATGCATTCCTATAGTAATATCATTAGCAATACATTTACATTATACATATAATAGCCCTATTCTATCAGTAATATTTGCATTCATTCCTGACCACTGACAATCCCTTTCTTCATAATAGTTCTTTTCTCTTTTTCTATTAATTAATCTAACAGGAACATTTTTATCTTGCATCAGCATGGCTGATGCTAACCTCCATGGGAACAACTTACTTTGCCTTCTTGGTCTAACATTCTCCATCGGCATGAAGTGGATTGATTATATTGAATCATTTGCTAGGTCTACTGCTTGAAAAGTTCGTTCACAGCGTCGTACAAGACATTTTTTCGACTCAGAATCCACTTTGTACATATATAAATATGCCATGAATAGTACTACCATATCTGGTCTGTTTTCAGGAGCACCAGACCAGATATAACACCTATTAGGTTGGTGTCAAAATAATGACGTAATAATGTCGTTTTTTGACGTTAAAAAATACGTCAGAAAACGACGTTATTACGTCATTATTTTTGCACCAACCTAATATATTCAATGGACACACGAATGGCAGATTTATAAATGCTATCATTATGGAGTTCTCTTTGCATTTTAGAGATGCTCCACAAAATACAAAGAGGGCTCTGTAATGGTATTGGTCCTAAGGTAGCATCTCGACTTCTGTCAGTTTCCTACCACCATGATATGGCGTCACTTTGTCTTTTCCATAAATATTTTCATGGCCGTTATTCTCGGGAGCTCTATTCATTGGAACTCAACTACATTATTCTAAACTTACTACTAGATTGGCAAGTAGGTCTCATCATTTTACTGTTTACGTCGCTAGATGCAACCGTCTGTTCTATTAAAAAATATTTTCTTTTCTCGTACTTATCACTGTGGAAACCCCCCTCTCGATTTCTTGCTTCCCTGTCACCGACAATCTTCAAAAATGTAAATGCTACGCCAACGGCCATCTTCTGCTTTACAAAAAATCTGTTCTTTTATTGGCCTTTCTCCTCACATCTCCCCATTAAAATTTTCCCATTCTCTTTCACACTCAGTAGCCTCTTACATCTGTGTGACATCATTACCTTACTTGGGGTGAAATGATTGAAAAAAAGACCCTGCCAGCTACAATCGCTTAACTTGGCGAATAATCAACTCTCGACTAATACACAGGATATCCCCTTTGAATGTGTCACAAATGAAAAATCGACCTATACTCAATTTTGACGTATACATGCGTATGTACAATAGTTTAAACAGTATGAAACTCATAAAACAAAATTAAATTAAAAAATGTAATATATATATATATATATATATATTATTTCTGGTGTATGTGTGTGTGCCTGTTTGTTTGCGTGTGTGTATGCCTATTTAAAAAAGAGTTAGCGCATTTTATCGGCCAACTAATGACTGTCAGCTGCTTTTTTCGCTTGGGTCCCACGTGCACATAGGCTAATTCTGGGACGGGGGAAAGTTTGGCTTGGTTCGGGCAAAGTTACTCACTCGACGGTACCCTGGATGTTGTGGTTGGGGTGGCATGTAACAAGTCGAACTGTGAGATTTAGTTGTTTTTCGTGTGTGTTTGTGTGTCTGTGTGTGCGTGAGCGCGCCATGTGTGCGTGCGTGTTGTGCGCGTGTTTGTGCCCATGCGTCTGCGCCATGTGTGTGTTTGTGTGTGTGTGTATATATGTGTGTGCGTGTACGTGTGCGTTCGTTCATTATCTTTTAGAGAAGACAATAATAAAAAAAAATTGACCAAGGTAGGAATATAAAATGAAAAAGAAAGAAAGAAAGAAAAAGAAAGAAAGAAGAAAGCGAAGAGCATGCAGCAAAGAAATGAAGAAAAAATGAGAGGAGAACGAAATGAAGCGAAAGTAAAAGAGAAAAAAAGAAGAAGAAGAAGAAGAAGAAGAAGAAGAAGAAGAAGAAGCATCGAAATTGAAAGAGTTGAAAAGGTCGAAAAGGTCGAAAGGTCAAGCAAACAAACATTGCAAAAAGAAAAAGACAATAATGAGAGAGAATAGAAAGAAATGAAACTTTGTCGGTAAGTTCAGAAAAGGAAGCAAAATAAAATGAAAGAAAGAAAACGTTTATAAAAAAAGAAAATAATTCCATTTAAATAATAAAAGGGAAGAATTGATTTAAAAATCAAAGAAATTGAATCAAAAAAGAAAAATGGAAATTTATGTAATGTGAAAAATAAGAAATAAAAGACAATGGAAATTAAAATGTCAAAAAGAAAGAAGAATAAACACAGAAAGATAAATTGGTAACAAGAAAGAAAGAAAGAAAGAAAGAAAGAAAGAAAGAGAGAAAGAAAGAAAGATAAATTAAGAAAGAAAGAAAGAAAGAAAGAAAGAAGGAAGGAAGGAAGGAACAACGAAAGATAAATTGGTAACAAGAAAGAAAGAAAGAAAGAAAGAAAGAGAGAAAGAAAGAAAGAAAGATAAATTAAGAAAGAAAGAAAGAAAGAAGGAAGGAAGGAACAACGAAAGATAAATTGGTAACAAGAAAGAAAGAAAGAAAGAAAGAAAGAAAGAGAGAAAGAAAGATAAATTAAGAAAGAAAGAAAGAAAGAAAGAAAGAAAGAAAGAAAGAAAGAAAGAAAGAAAGAAAGATAAATTAAGAAAGAAAGAAAGAAAGAAAGAAAGAAAGAAAGAAAGAAAGGTAAATTAAGAAAGAAAGAAAGAAAGAATGAGTGAGCAATGAACAACAAAAGATAAATTCTGGAGTAAGAAGAAATACTAAGTAGTAGTAGTAAAAGAAAGAAAGAACGAAAGAAAGAATGAATTAAAAAAGAAAGAAAGGAAAAAATGAAAGAAAGAATGAATGAATGAAAGAAAGAAAGAAAGAATGAATGAATAAAAAATTAAATTTAAAATAGAGAAAAAATGAATGAACGAAAGAATGAAGAAAAGCTAGAAAGAAAGAAAGAAAGAAAGAAAGAAAGAAAGAAAGAAAGATTGAATGAATAAATGAATAATGAATAACCAAAAGATGAGGGCAATAGTCCGAATAATGTAAATAGTGTACATAATACCTCATCTCAGAAATATAGACAGATACTGAAGGGCCGAAACGTTGTAATAAATATGGCGACAAAGATGAGGAAAATAGTCCGAATAATGTAAATAGTGTACATAATACCTCATCTCAGAAATATAGACAGATAGTGAAAGGCCGAAACGTTGTAATAAATATGGCGACAAAGATGAGGAAAATAGTCCGGATAATGTAAATAGTGTACATAATACCTCATCTCAGAAATATAGACAGATAGTGAAAGGCCGAAACGTTGTAATAAATATGGCGACAAAGATGAGGAAAATAGTCCGGATAATGTAAATAGTGTACATAATACCTCATCATCTCAGAAATATAGACAGATACTGTCCAGTAATTATCTTAATATTTTGCTTAGCTTGTGAAAGGCATATTTCTCCCACGACTTCGGATTTCAGTGCCGAATCCACTGTTAATACATTTTTCAGATATTTAAACTTCTGTAATTATTTACTGCTCCCATTTCCAGTTAATCGTTCGCATATTAGGGAGTCTATCGAACCGACAACGTAATTCATTCAATTCTAAAGAAAATCATTCGAACCATAGCAACGCATAATAAGGGCACCTGTGCGTGGTGTAATGCTCAGCAACCTTGTCTCGCTAGAAAAATTGCAACTGAGTAGTTTGTTCGATCCTCACTGGGTGCCCCATACTTTCGGCCTTGTGCCACACTAAGCTACGCTTAGAAAATCAACATTACAACTCATAATTGATTGTTTTGTTTTACGGTATATCAACCTTAATGAGTTATTTAACGCCTACAATATTTTTATTGCTGGTAATTTTTTTTTCAAAAATCTATTGCTGATATTTTTTTCCTCAAATGTATTGTTGGTAATGATTTTTCTAAAATTGTATTGCTGGTATTAAAACCTATTTTTACATTTTCATAGTGTTTTGACCCCTGTTTGGAGGTTAACTATTTAACCATAGCTGTGACCCTGACAGGTGCTACCATCTCGAGTCAAGGTGGACCTGGGAACACCAGCAAATTATGAGGAGGTTCAACGATCCTCAAAACTTCCTGATCAGAGGCCTTGATGTCGGATTTTGTTTATTGTCATAGCCTGGAGGTGGATGTATTTTATCTTCATACCCTGGAGGTAGATGTAGTATATCGTCAAACCTTGGAGGCAGATGTAGTTTATCGTCATATCCTGGAGGCAGATGTAGCTCATCGTCATACCATGGAGGCGGATGTAGTTTATAGTCATATCCTGGAGGCAGATGTAGTTTATCGTCATACCCTGGAGGTAGATGTTTTTTATTTTCATACCCTGGAGGCAGATGTAGTTTATTGTCATACCCTGGATGCGGATTTAGTTTATCGTCATATCCTGGAGGCAGATGTAGTTTATCGTCATACCCTGGAGGCGGATGGCGTTTATCGTCATATCCTGGGGGCAGATGTAGTTTATCGTCATATCCTGGAGGCAGATGTAGTTTATCGTCATACCCTGGAGGTAGATGTTTTTTATCGTCATACCCTGGAGGTAGATGTAGTTTATCGTCATACCCTGGAGGCAGATGTAGTTTATCGTCATACCCTGGAGGCGGATGTAGTTTATCGACATACCCAGGACGGAATAATAGTTGAATAACACGTCGTCGTTTCTTCTACCGTATATACTCGTGTATAGTACTAGTTTTATGATTAGTTAAACAATAGAAGAGATTAAAAATCACGTATTTTCTATGATCGGTTGCACTATACACATCCACCTTTTCTGGAGCGGTTCAAATACAGGCATTTCCGGTGACCATGATAGGCCTAATTTCTCACGGTAACTTTGGCTAACCTTAAGGTTATAGATAAGCTCCTTAACCTTCCTCTCGTAGCCTAGATTCTTTTGTCATTTTTAATTGCGTTCACCCCAGCAAGGAAGCAAAGCCACTAAGACACAAGAAGTTACCCTAGCGTTGAAGAATTTAAAAAACAATTACTAAGGCGCGAGACCAGAATAGTAATCAGAACAATAGATAGCGATTGACATTGTATTTCAATTAAAGTTAACTGGAAAGCATGGAGACAGAAGAGAGTTCCACAAGGGAGAAGTGTAGGAAAATAAATTGTTAGCATAGAACTTACGGTTAAATCTAGCCGACTCCATTAAAAATTGATGAGATCTCGTCACCAGACTAGTACAGCGATTCACTTCAAAGAGTCTAGGTACCATAGCGAAGAGCTCATCCAAACCATATTTATAGAAAAGGCACAGGGAGGCAACTTTACGGCGGTGGGAAAATGACTGAAGCCGAGTTGCCATACGAGGACCAATAATATTGCTGATTCTTCTTTGTCTTTTATCAAGCACCATTAGATAAATTGTACGATAACCGGACCATATGTGGTAGCAATATTCTAAGCATGAATGAATGACAGACTTATAGATATGCAAAATTTTGGAGAGCAAAATTGTCTAGCACAACACAGTGAACTAACTTTCTTAACAGTGGACCTAGCAATGGATTCAATGTAGTTTTTCCACTTCATGTCAGCTAAGAATACTTGTCCAGAAACGCGAAACGAGTCACTTTCCTGGAGGCTAGCTTTAACCACTCCGAGAGATTTTTCGAAGATGATTAATAGAGAGCATTTTAGTTTTGGAGACATTAAAATTAACAGGCCATTCTTTGCCCTAATTAACAAAGGACTGTAGGTAGTTTTTGACATCAGCCGCCAATTCGAACGCATCGAACTGATCAGACTTACTGTCGAGACAGGAGCAAATGATTGTGCCAACAGCATAGATACCAACTTGGAACGGGAAGTTCGTTAATGAAAATTAAATACATAGTAGTACAGAGGATAGAGCCCGGGAGTGGGCCTGCATTAGTAAAACAGGATCCAGTAATGTGGCTGTTTAAGATAACTTTCATTTTAAGATTAGATGAGAAAATTTAGATCAGTTCAAAAATTTTTCGGGGACACCGTAACTTATCAACTTGTAAAGAAGGCCCGTCGAAAGGTTTCGAGATGTACAGAGCAACAGATGTAATTAGGGGCCAGAAATAAAAACACAAAGAGAGGAAATGAGTTAAACAAATATATTAATAGAAACAGTAAAGCAAACATATACAAACGAGAGTGTTACAGCAAGAATTTTCTGTCCGACTGTCAGAGCTGACTGCTGGAAACTTCCCTCTCCAAAAGGCAGTACCTGCTCCTATTTATAGCTGGGAGAGTCCATGCATGTGTAGCTAAACTACCATAACACTTTATTTATTTGTTTATTTATTTGTCCATAATTAATCTTTCGTTGTTCATTCTTCTTTCTTTCTTTCTTTCTTTCTTCTAGCTCAGCAATTTATATTTCGTTGTTCGTTCTTCCTTCCTTCCTTCCTTCCTTCCTTCCTTCCTTCCTGTTGTGGCCTCGTTATTTTATTTGATTTCTGGTATATATTTCCGGGTCTCATCTGGAGATCTAAAGCCAGAAATGTCAACTTAGGCAAGAAAACATTTTAAAATGCTACATTTATTTGGTCATTCCTGACTTAAAGTTTCTTTTCCCGCACTTCTCACCTGTGGAATTCTCTTCCGTTTCCTTGCTGCTCTGATAACTACAATCTTCAAAGATTTAGATGCAATGTCAATCGCTATCTTCTATGTTCTTAAACAGCATTCAGCCTTTGTTCTTTCCTCGGTCCCCGCTATACCCAGTCTTTTTCCTTACCTTCATTGTCTTGCGTACTAATGGCATTCTCACCTTGCATGGGGTGAAATGATTTTAAAAAAAAAGGTATAGTCAAAATAGTAAACATTGGTTATATTTACACACGAGACTAAAGGTAACTATTCTGGGGATCTGTTTTGGGGTGTGGTCTTACCACTCTGTATGGGGATGCGATCAGCGTATTTTAAGCACTTGCAACCAACCACCTGGTCCGGTTACGCAGTCGCTTCTGATGCCATCCTCACATTCATCGTCTCAATACAGCTTATTTTAGTGTTTTTGTTTGAAAATGTTTGCGAACTTCTTTGATTGACTGATTCATTTGTTACGGTTTATCAACCCTTTGTAGATTATTTAACGACTGTGTGATTTAAACGAAAATTTGGCGGTAGGAAAAAATAAATTTCCACTCGAATCTGTTCCCGCTGACAGCTAACGTTGAAACCGGAACAACGCTTCGCTCGGGACTCTGTTTCCTGCACACCGTAAAATAAGGTACTATAACTCTTTCTCTGGAACACGTGTATAACCTTCACCGGTCTCAAAGAATAAAACTGGCCTGAAAGAAAAAGTCAGCTCTTTTTATCCTTCCTCCGTCTCGGGCAAGAAACCGGGATTTCTCGCTTGTATTAGCCTCGTTCTCACCAATAATGCATGCGCTGTGTCACTTCAATATTTTTTTCCTGGAGTTCATCTCGCACGTCTATGATGTCTACAAGCACATGTACAGACAATTCGCCTTCTCTTGCTTCGGCGAGGGATGTCCCCACCACAAAGACACAAAATATTTTCAGCTTATACGAATTTTTCTGGAGATAACAATGCTTTAGCGATACAAGTTTGCTAATTAACCCCTACCTTGTGGGGTGGAGAGGTGGGTTTATACCTTTACCAATGTTACCTGCGCCTAAGTTAACATAACGGACCGAACTGGAAATGGAACACCTTTCTCCATTTAATAATTCTGAACCATTATCCATTAAACCACCTGCACATCCAAGCTTACTGCACCTGGTATTCTCAAGTGGTCACCCATCTAGGTACTGACCAGGCTCGACGTTGCTTAACTTCGGTCATCGTACGGTAAATTGCATCTCCAATTAATAATTCCGTGTCATTATCCATTACACCACCTGCACATGCAAGCTTACTGCACCTGGTATTCTCAAGTGGTCACCCATCTAGGTACTGACTAGACTCGACATTGCTTAACTTCAGTGATTCTGCGGGAACAGGTGTTCGAATTTCTTTAAAAAAGAATTCGTTTATTATTTATCACTTGTTCTTAGTTACTAAGTAGACATTTTATATTAAATACATACTTAGGCGAGGAAGACTGTTTAGCGCCAATTTTCTGGGGGGTCTAACTTGCATAAAAAAATATGCAAAGATGTTTTAGTTAAAAAAAAAAAGAGCAAAGAATGCTAATATTTATTTTCTGTGAACGGTAATTTCACTTAAGCTGCGCCTAAATTGGTCAGTGATACCAGGCGGTTCCTTTGAGTAGTTCCCCTGGGTAACACATTCGACCGCTCTTGATTACTGCCGCTAGGAGGCGTTGCATTATACAAGCTGTCTTTGTTGACGGGAAACGGTGCAATATACAAAGGATGGTCGTGTCTGAATACAGCGGCTCTTTTTTTTTTCTATACTGTTTTTCTCCTTCTAATATATGAAAGAGGTGTGAATACAACACCACACACATTGACGTGTAATTATGATCACCCACAAAGGGTCACTGGCACACCGTCAAACATAAGGCATTATTATGTATTCGAACTCACAAGGGTGTATTTTTAAATGTATGTTGCATATATAAGATACAAAAAATAAATTTCGAAACATTATATGGCACACCAAGATGAAGTACTCAGTACTAAAACGCAGAAGTTTGTATTAATATCCTATAAAGTTTGGAGTTCAACTTACTAGCTAGGAGTGACAGTTTCTTACGCGCAATTGCACGTAATCATCAAGTGGCCGTAGAAGAATTTCTCAACCCAGTTTCGTGAACGTTTCCTGCGTCGCCTTTGCAACAAAAGGACTAGCGTTTCCTTGTGGCAAAATCATAGAGATATAAAACAGAGGAAAATAGCCGGTTATATATCTGTCTCTCCGTGTATCTGGCCAGATATTACATAGATACATACATAGACAGATGTTCATGAATTTAGAGGCTGAAAAAAAAACAGAGGCTGAAAAAATAGCTTAGAGGCTGTTCAAGTCAGCATATATATATATATATATATATATATATATATATATATATATATATTGAACAATAAAAAATGTTAAAAAATTGAAATCTTCATACACACTGGGTTGTATATTAATATTCCTTTGATTTTATTATTATTTCATTTAGATTTTTATTATTTCATTTAGATTCGACTAGTATCGGCCAACATGGCCATCATCAGGAGAATATATATATATATATATATTGATAATATAAAAGCTCCTGCCTACAGCAACATTACAAAAAAATGCCTACTTTGCCTACACGAAAAAGTAGCAATAATATCACACAAACCGCAAAAGAATTTACTAAACAAAAAATCAGAGATAATTGCCAAATGTAGGCATGAGAACAAGTACCTATTATCCGAATTCATACCAAACGGATAAAGAAGACAAACCACCAACAATCACAATTTAATTTCAAGATACCATCACAATAATTGCATTTATCGTTATTATCATTGCACCACCATTAGTAATCACTTTTACCACTTTACAATAACTATTATCTAATAATATTACCATTACCACCAACACCCAACACCATTACTCACACATCACATCTACTATTAACTTATAAATCCACTATAATCATTAACGTATATTACTCCACCCAGCATATTTAATACCTTAAAAAAAAACCCAAAAAACCTCAATAAGATCAGAAATAATTTCCATATGTAACCATGAGAATAAATACCTATTACCAGGATTCATACCAAAATAAACAAATAAATATAGAAAATAAAAATAAAAAAATAAAATAAAACACCAACAACCACTCTTTAGTTCCAGCTAGCACCACAATAATTACATTTATAGGTTTTTATTATTCTCCCACCAACATTACTGATCACTACTAACAATTTACCATAAATATTAACGACTTATCATTGTCCCCAACCCCCTTACACATTACTATCGCATCACATCTACTATTACCATATAAACCCACAATAATTATTAACGTAAAACACGCCCTCCCCCAGCATATTTAATACCACCATGAAAATAACCAATAAGGATTACAAACTGAAATTTCTACCAGTTACATATACACAGTCATCAAAAAACTAAAAAATAAGGAAATAACCAGCTTTATAATAATAACAAAATGTTTTTTTTTTTTTTTAAATTAAAAATTAAAAATATAGCAATTTTCAAATTTTCATAATTTTACACAGAATACCTATTGTCAGGATTTATACCAAAATAAATCAATACATATAACAAAATAAAATATAACACCAACAACCACTTTTTAGTTCAAACTACCACCACTATAACTACATTTATGGTTTTATCATTCTCCCACCACCATTACTAATCACTTCTACCAATTTACAATAACTATTAGCTAATTATATTATCATTATCTCCGATCCCTTACAACATTAATATCACATCACATCTACTATTATCACATAGACCCGCTATAATTATTAACATAAACTACCCTCTCGCCCAGCATATTAAATATTAAATATCACCATATAAAATAACCACTAAGGATTACAAACCGAAATTTCTACCTGTTACATACACACAGTCATCAAAAACAAACAAATAACCAGCTTTAAATATAACAAATAAATCCCCTTTTTTCAAAAATAAATATAAATAAAAATAATAATAATTTTTACCTATCATAATTTTACACAAACCCCACCACACGTATATAGATACATGCGAGGAAATGTTATTCAGTGGAAAAATAAAATATGACATGTATACATTCACGAGACATTCACGAGAAATTTTCGCTACCTTTCCAATCTTTGAATTTCAACATACAAATGCGTATGTATAGACACAACACCACCCGTATACATACATATGTCATATCCGAAACTGCCCACATATATTTGTATATGTATGAGTCCCGACGGACAACCAAGTGTGTATGTGTGTCTGCGTACTTCATTAGGCGTATGAACATACATCGATGTTTGCGTTAGCACGATAACATCACGACGACGTTTCCCACCCCAGTTTCATAATAACACCAATACACGCAATCTACATAAACCCAAAATTTTTAAAAATTAATCAGTTTGTCTGACGATCGCAAAAGCGTGAAACCCAGGGTCACAAACTCACATCAATCCAACCAAATATCTCTCTCTCTCTCTATATATATATATATATATATAAGGCTCAAACACTAATATTCCATGGTTATAATTTATTACATTGGAATCGTAATCACTTCAAGATCCACTTCATCACGTCTACATTGTAGACGTGATGAATTGGATCGTGATTACGATTCCAATGTAATAAATTATAACCATGGAATATTAGTGTTTGAGCCTTTTATATTATATTCTTACTCTGTCCTAGACATTGAGTTCTACCTGGATCCTATCCTCTTGGGAATCTATCAATCTATCTATCTATCTATCTACATATATATATATATATATATATATATATATATATATATATATACTTAAGTTATGAAAAACTTGGTAATCCGTATGGGTAGTTCCAAACTCACATCAATCCAACCAAATATGTTAGCTCCATCTCTGATATTGAGCGCTTTCTAATAAGTACCGCGCATATAATATGAAAATAATTATATATATATATATTTATATTTATATACACACACACACACACACACACACACACACACACACACACACACACACACATACATATATATATATATATATATATATATATATATATATATATATATATATATACAAGTATATGATTGGTGTATACGAAATGAATTCCAATAACCAACAATTACTATTCTTAAAAGAGTGCTCAATATATACAGAATTATATAAAATGGCTATTTTTGTAGTGATTTTATAACATATTTATGTTACAAACTTTTTTAAATAAATAATTATATATATATATATATATATATATATATATATATATATATATATATATATTATATGAGGAGGAAAATGAGTAATAAAATAATAATAATATTAACAGTCACATAACTTTTTAGTTTTTTTATATTTGAGTTATAGTTTAGTTTATCCTTTCGCTTTGTGCTGTTAGGCATCGCGGGGAGACACATTCGTCTGTCAGCGGCAAGGCGAGCGGCCCGGAGGAGAGATATCTCGTGCGCATCCAGTGTATCTGCAACTGAATCGCTCCAGCGTCTTCTTGGTCTGCCGCTCGCTCTCCAGTGAGAGTACCTGAGGGTGTATACTCGTATGTCTGGTTGGTTGATAGGCATACGAATGATCCTCTGTCGTTCGATGTGTGATATGATTGGTATTGCTCCTCCCATACCTCTTATTGCCTCATTCCTGATCTTGTCTCGCTTGGTCTTGACCCAAAATATTCGGATAAACAGCAACAATAATAAGATGAAATAAAACTTGTAATAGGACAATGCTAATAATGAACCGAGACTGTTGAAATAATCTTAACTTAACTTACCCGCACTTCGAAATGGGTTCTCTGGTTTCATTTTCTAATAATAATTTACAGATATTTAATATGTTTAGTTCTATTTATGTCTGTTATATTCCGTGCTAATAGGAATATATACTTGACAGACATAGTGAATAAAATAAGTAAAAGGTTTATTGTAAAAACCAGTACAATAAGAATAAAGGTAACAGTTATACGCACGATCGTCGCAAGTCAGTCCTGTAGTGTGTGCTGCTATTGGAAGGTCGGCAGTTTTTGAGTAAGTCTGAGTCGTACTCGACAGATCCAAGCTAGTCACTATTTAATAGCCACAAACACCAACACCACGAATTTAACTTGAGTCATCCGAGCCCGTAGGTTCGGCCGCATAAACTGGTTCGGATATCTGTTTTCCGAGACAAGACTCTGCCCTTCGGCATAGCCTCGCCCGAGTTCCTCTGTGCCCGAGGGCAGGGAGTTCGAAAGCACAGCTGGAACAGATACCAGCTAGTCGGTATCTAGCAACTGCCCAACGCAGTCACATGTGGCACAAGGTCGAATTAAATGTGGGGTTCTCGGCCAAAAACTCCCCGTAGACCGCGCATAAACGGTATCGGGTCTGTCTACCTCCCCAAAAGAGACTCTGCCCTTTGGCATAAACTCGTCCGGGTTTCTCTCTGCCTTCGGGCAGTGAGTTTCACAGCACAGCTTGAACAGATCCCAGCTAGAATATTTAGCTACTCCCCACGAGGGTTGCATGTGGTACAAGACCGGTTTAACGGGGTCTCTCCGATGCCGTAGGCTCGGCCAAAAATATTCCCTTTCGAACCCGTATAAACGGGTTCAGAGGTTGTCTACCTCCCCGAACGAGACTCTACCCTTCGGCGGAGCCTCGTCCGGGTTCCTCTTCTCCCGAAAGCAGAGAGTTCGACTGTTTAGCTGGAACAGATCCCATCTAGAATATTTAGCTACCCACCCCTACGAGGGTTGCATGTGGCAGAAGGCCGGTTTAACGTGGGTTCCCCGAGCCTGTAGGATCGGCCAAAATGTTTCCCTTTTTGAACCCGTATAAACGGGTTCAGTGGCAGTCTACCTCCCTGAACGAGACTCTGCCCTTCGGCGGAGGCTCGTCCGGGTTACTTTCCACCCTAAGGCAGAGAGTTCAACTGTCTAGCGAGCCTCTGTAGTCCGCTGACTTACCGAAACTTATAGGTAGTTACTACCTATAATGTGGTTACTCATGAAGGCAACAGGTTATTCCATTACATCAATGCCGGAGTTCGAAAGTTTACACAACCGGTGATCATTTAGCAATCTTTAACGATTCCTGCAACGTGTGCATCACAACAACTAGTCCTTTAATAATAAGTAAAACTTGTGTTATTCTTGGGCAACAAGCGAAGTCTATTTGTTTTCCTTTATTATATATAAACCTGCACTCATAATAGCACAAACACAGTAGTAGAAATATCTTAATTATATTGGGATCGTCTCATCTTAATAACCCCGTGTGAATCCAACTTATTCGGAGCACGTAGCAAGATTGGCTTGCGAATCAGAGAGCACAATTATAATGCAAAGTATGTCTCAAAATCACTCGGCATTTTCATGGAAAATAACACTGCGCGGCATCATTTTTACCCTAGATTTTCAGTAGTCGATATTATCTAATAAACAATTGATAATGAAGTCTCTGTCTATATTGCTGAGATGAGGTATTATGTACACTATTTACATTATTCGGACTATTGTCCTCATCTTTGTCGCCATATTTATTACAACGTTTCAGCCGTTGTACGCTCCGGCCTTCTTCTAGTTCAATGTGCCATGTTCAATGGATTCAATAGTTATCAGTTATCTCTTGTTAATTCGCCTCGCCAAGTTCGCCACTGCCTTAACCCTGTTTTGAACTCACACTCTTTTAGTCTTGTCACTGGATCTCAAGAACACATGGTACAGTGGATAAAAGCGTTGCTTAGATCCAGTGATAGGACCCAAAGAGCGTGAGTTCAATACCCGGTTAAGGCAGTGGAGCACTTGGAGAGGTGAATTAACAGGAGATAACTGATAACGGACATCCCTTAGACACAGCACGTGGAATTAGGACAGTCTATCCCAGTGAACGAAATAAAAGGGGGTTCAGTTCGACATTCCAACCACCTGAAGAAGGCTGGAGCATACAACGGCCGAAAAGTTGTAATAAATATGGCGACAAAGATGAGGACAATAGTCTGAAAAATGTAAATAGTGAAATAGTCACTTCCTTTCATTTATTTCTACTTCAATTAGAAAAACACGCTGTCCTATTGACAGTCCTTAAAATACGCCGACGACATCAAATTCACAGAGTCAAAACACCAGTCCAAAAGGGGACACCTTCGTCATGGTAACTTTTTTACACTAGTGTACGCTAGACCTATGTTTATCTTTTTTTAGTCTAGTGTAAACCAGTGATGTCTCTGTCTTAAGTCTAGTGTAAACTCTATGTATCCCCACCTCTTTTTATTTTGGGGCAAAACTAGACCTATATCCATCTTTTATCTGTCTAGTTTAAATCATCCTTCAAATCTATAAATCAACCATCCGTCCTTGCATGGAATATTGCTGTCTTATATGGTCTGGTGATTCTGCTGTACGTCTTGAGGTCCTCGACAAAATCCAGAGACTAATATGCAATATGATAGGTCCTGATCTGGCATCTCGTCTACAGTTGCTTTCTCACAGATGTACCGTTGCTTCACTCTGTCTCTTTGACAAGTATTTTCACGGCAACTGTTCCGACGAGTTACTTTTGCTGGTTACCAGACTGCATGAATTTAAGCGAGCTACCAGGCTGGCTTCTCGGTCCCACGCTTTCGCTGTCGAAACGATTAAATGTAACCGTCTCTTCTTCTCAAACAGCTTATTTTCCCGCACTTCCCGTCTGTGGAACTCCCTTCCCCTTACTTGCTTCCCCAATCTTCAAATATTCAAATGTAATTTCATCTGACACCCTGAGCTTGTTCCCCGTCCTTCTCTGTATCCTTTCCTCAAACACACATCTTTACTCTTGTTCTCAATCCTCTGTAACCCTTTCGTGCTAGTGACACTTCCGCCTTGCTTCAAGTGAATTGCCTTAAAAGAAAACTCTAGTGTAAACCGGGCCTATGCCTACCCTCTTGTATAAACCTAGTATAAGTCTGGTGTAATCTGTACGTATCCCCACCTCTTTTCACTGGATCTCAAGGACACATGGCACGGTGGATAGAGGAGTTGGTTAAATCTAGTGACAGGACCCAAAGAGTCTACCCCAGTGAGCGAAATAAAAGGGGGTTCAGTTTGACATTCCAGCCGGCGTCCTAAAGAAATGTGACCCCAAGATGGTTTCCAAATTACACGGCTATTGCCTCAAAGCTTCCTGCTTTTCAGCTTGTTGGAAGTTGTCTTCTGTCGTCCCTGTCTTGGAGAACTCTGTATAACCTTCTGACCCCTATCAGTATCTTACCGATTTTCGGTAAAGTGTTCGAGACCTTGATCAATGCTGAAATGGTTAAACATCTTACCTCTCACGATATAGTCTCTGACAAACAATATGGTTCCCGTTTTGCCCGTTCTTACGGCCATAACTGAATATATATATATATATATATATATATATATATATATATATATATATATATATATATATATAAAGAAAGAACAGTAAGATATATAATCCGGTGTTCTTATAGATATTTTTATTTTTACAAGAGCATTAATATTATAAATTAATTGAAAAAAACATATTTTAAATCAATTAATTTATATATATATATATATATATAGGGTTTGGCATACTGATCTTCTTATTAAACTCCAGGGATACGGTATGGCATGACGTTTACTTAATTTAATCTATCCTACCCTTCCTATCTAATCGGGAAATGAAGCTCGTCCTGAAAGGGCTCTTTTCATACTAACGTGGGTGTTCCCCAAGGCTCTATCCTGGGTCCTATACTGTTTCTGATCTTCATCAGTGATCTCCATGATGTCATCAGTTCCCAAGTAGGCATCTATGGAGACAAAACTACCATTTACTCCTGTCTCATTAGTAAGCCTGGTATCGCTGTCAATGTTAAGCTGTTCGTTGCTCTCGAAAAGGAGCTCTATTCAGTGGTTTACTGGGGCAATAAATGGGTTGTAAATTTTAATTTCTCCAAAACTAAACTGATCTCACTTAACCACCATAGAGAAACGTCCCTTCCTCCCACCCCATCAACATGTTTGATGCTGAGCGTCTCAATGTGCCTTCCTGATCTCACGTTTTCAATTTACTTGAAGTGAAACAACTACGTACATTTAATCAATAGATGCATATACTGCAAGGAATGTAGGTTCACTGTGTCGTGCCAAAAGATATTTCTCATCATGACTCCATCTTACACATCTACAAATCTACCATTCGGTTTTGCATTGAATACTGTTGCTATATCAGGTCTGGTGCCCCTGCCTTTTATCTTGAGGTTCTCGACAAAATCCAAAAAAGGATCTGTAACGTAATCGGCCCTGAATTGGCTTCTCGATTTCCGACACTTTCTTACGGACATGACGTGGATTCCCTCTGTCTTTTCTAGTAATAGTTTCATGGCTACTGCTCTGACGAGCTTTTTCCCCTGGTGTTTCGACTACATGAATTTAAGCGTGGTACTAGATTGGCATCTAGATTCCCACCAATTTACCGTTGAAATAGTTAGATGTAACCGCCACTTCTACAACAGCTTCTTTCCTCGACATTGGAAAACCCTTCTGTTTTCTTGCTTCCCTGATAACTACAATCTTCCAAAATATAAATGCAACGTCAATCGCCATCTTCTGTTGACTGTATCCTGTATTTTTACCTTTCCTCAATCCCCCTACACCCACATTTTTCTATTACTTTCCCTCTCCGTGATCCCCGCATGTTAGTGGCACTTCTGCCTTGCTTGGGGTGAAATGTTAACTCCCCCACCCCACAAAAAATAGTTTCGTTCAGCACCGCACAATAATATAAAAAAAAATCGAGTTATATTCTTAAATTCTGTGTATAGTACCAAACCCGTTCTGTCAGCTCTATACAACCGCGTTCTCAGATTAATGGTTAAAGACCACTTTGAGCGAGTGAAGCCTGAGTGTCTTCGGGAAGACCATCTGTCTTTTGAACTTTGCGGACTGGCGTTACATAATCACAAATCAAAGACTGTTCCAGATGGCAGAAACAACATTACATGAGAACATTCAAGAACAAAAAATAAATCGATATCACATGTAACTCGAAAAGAAAATAATGGCATAATTAGCATGTTGCCCTTCCACAGTAATTAAACAAAAAGTTAGGAAGGAAAACCCCATCAATACTGGAAAGAGCGATAACCTGTTTTCCTAAAAATTGTTTTAAGAGAAAGATTTTATAAATTTCAACCGGCATTATGACTGGCTGCTAGGTCAATGGATGCCAAATGTTTCTTTATAAGGAAACAGCTATATATATATATATATATATATATATATATATATATCACATGTAAGAGAAAATTATGACATAACCCCGTTCGATACTGGAAAAAGCGAGAAGTGCTACTGGGTTTAAAAATCCTATTTTCCTAAACAAAATCAATAAATGCCAAATGTTTTCTTATAAGGAAACAGCTATATATATATATATATATATATATATATATATATATATATATATATATATCACATGTAAAAGAAAATTATGACAATCAAGATGTTGACATTCAACATTACTTAAAATTAAAGGTTAGGAAGGAAATCCCCATCAATACTGGCAAGAGTGATAACAGCTACTGGGCTTGAGAAGAGAAAATAATGACATAATCAAGATGTTGACATTCCACACCACTTCAAACAAAAGGTTAGGAAGGAAACCGCCATCAATACTGGAAAGAGCAATCACAGCTACTGGTCTCGAAAAATATTTTCCCCAAAAAAAAGTATTAAGAGAAAGATTTTATAAATTTCAAGTAGCAATGGCAGCTAAATCAATCAATTTTTCCTTGTAAGGAAACAGCTAAAATTATCATTGCCATTTTAATGACATTTTTTAAAGATATTCAACCATTTTGATTAATAATTATTGTTTTTGGCTCCGATGAGAAAATTTTAATCTGGATGTCAATAAAGATTCTGCGTTTCTTGTCTGCTCATTTCGTCCATTCTTCTGTTCAGAATTATTTCAAGTCTTTCAGATTTGATGTCTTTTATTTATGAGCACCAATATTCAATTCATGCCAGAAATGTTCAATTGGATTTCGGTTCAGCATTTTAGAAGGCTGTTCCATTAATGTAAACCAATTCTTCAGCGAAGTCTGTTTCGTGTCGTTGTCTTGGTGGAAGATTAATCGCCTACCAAATCTAAACTAGAGAGCAGAGTGTAAAAGAGATTTGGGGAGGAATGGATTGATAGATTAGATAATCCCTTTTCCACTGAATCCCGGTGAGTTCCATGGTATTTGCTGCGCTAATGCCATCCCATAATAGGGTATGTCCACCGCCATGATACACTGCTGGGTAAATCTGTTTTACATGTGTAAATTTGTTTGCTTTCTTTAAACTAGCAATAGTAGAAAAAGTAAATCAGCCTGATTTCTTATTAGATGAAACATTATCAAACATTGATGAAACATTATCAAACATTGATGAAACAATATCCAATATTGATGAAACATTATCAAACATTGATAAAACATCATCCACCATTATGAATCTTGCAGGTTTGCTTGTTTGATTCACATTAGTGGTTTTAATAGTAGTTGATTGGTTGCTTTGTTTTATGGCATGTCAAAACTTCAGTCAGTCATTTAATGCCAACAATATTTTTGAAATAGATTCATAGCGATAGTTTGGTAAAAAAAAGGTGTGTATGTATACATATATATTTGAACCATTTTTCAATTGCTTATATTTTTGAGTACCATTAAATGTATTGCAGGTATTTATATTGTTAACTATTTCCCCATAGCTGGGACCCTAGCAGGTGCTACCACCCCGAGTCAGGGTGGACCTGGGAACATCAGCAATTAAGAGGTGGTTCTACGCTCCTCAAAACCTCCTGATCAGTGGCCTTGCTGTTGGATGTAGTTTATCGTCCTACCCAAGACGCTTTAATAGCAGTAATATTATCGGGAAATTATATCAGATAAAGTGTTGTCAACCATTAAAAAATGGCTTTCAGCGAATTATGTACTGGCTTCTCTGATGCATCTGGCTCATTTGATGATGTGGTGCAACAGTAAGTGTAAAGTTTAATTTGATATTTTCAACTACATATTGTATATAACAGCTTTCTAAAAGGAACGTTTGAACATGGTTTTGAACGGATGAAGGAATTGGGTGTTGATGAAAAACATCCTTCTTTGTGTAGTCACGCTACAGAATCATAAACAAAGAACTGTAGCAAATAACAGAAACAACATCATTTAAGGACTTTCAACAGCAGTCCTTCTTCAAACCTCGGGGACTGGCGCTACAGAATCACAAAACAAAGAACTGTACCAAATAACAGAAACCACATTACTTGAGGACTTTCAAAAGCAGCCCTTCTTCAAAACTCAGGGATTGGCGTTACAGAATCACAAAACAAAGAACTGTAGCAAATAACAGAAACCACATCACTTAAGGACTTTCAACAGCAGCCCTTCTTCAAACCTTGGGGACTGGCGCTACATAATCACAAATAAAGACCTGTACCAAATAACAGAAACTACATCACTTAAGGACTTTCAACAGCAGCCCTTCTTCGAACCTCGGGGACTGGCGCTACAGAATAACAAACAAAGAACTGTAGCAAATAACAGAAACCACATCACTTGAGGACTTTCAACAGCAGCCCTTCTTCAAACCTCAGGAATTGGCGCTACAGAATCACAAACAAAGAACTGTAGCAAATAACAGAAACCACATTACTTAAGGACTTTCAACAGCAGTCCTTCTTCAAACCTCGGGGACTGGCGCTACAGAATCACAAAGAACTGTACCAAATAACAGAAACCCCATCACTTAAGGACTTTCAACAGCAGCCCGTCTTCAAACCTCGGGGTCTCGCGCTACAGAATCACTAAGAACTGTATCAAATAACAGAAACCACATTACTTGAGGACTTTAAACAACAGCCCGTTTTCAAAACTCGTGGACTGGCGCTACAGAATCCCTAACAAAGTACAATACTAAATAACAGAAACCACATGGAGACTTTCAGCAGTAGCCCTTCTTGAAACCTCGTGGACTCGTTTCTGGCGCCTGGCGCTACTGAATCGCGATCAAATAACTGTACCAAATAACAGACCTCACATCATTTGATGACTTTCAAAAAAGCAACTAATATAATGGATATAATTTAATTAATATATAATCTTAAGTTAATTTGGTTTATTTACATTAGTTATTTGTAAATATTTATCATTAGTGGTTTTAATCGTAGTAATATTATCAGAAAGTTTTATTATGATGTGTTGTCAATCATTAATAGTTTTTGACTAAGATTTCTTTCATCTTCATTTAACTTGCTTTATTTTCCCTATTAGTATTAATAGTATTAATTATTATTATGAATAGTAGTTGGAATTTGTATCAATAATAGTAATAATAACTTGTAAAACAAACCATGAATCTGAAAACTCATTAATTGGCCTCGTCAGATGGAGACTTTCATATCGATGACATGCTTGACGCAAATCCGTTCAGAAATATTTAAAATGTCAGCTTTATAAAACCGCTTTCTAAGATCAATTGTGAAAAATGGATTTCAGCGAAGGATGCTCATAGATCTGGGCGACAATCCCCATTCTTTGAACATTGTGAATTTGTGCTACAGAATCATAAGCAAAGGTTTTCTGTGTCGACGATAAGATTTTCCTGTGGACGTCAATAAGATTTCTATATCACTTGACTGGTCATTTCGACCATTCTACTGCGCAAATTTATTTCAAATCTTTCAGATTTGATGACTTTCCTTTATAAAAAGCAATACTCAGTTCATACCACAAATATTCGACTGGAGTTTGGTCAGGCGATATAGATTGCAAATCTATACTTCTACAAAGTATGTTTCAGGTCGTTGTCATGTTGGAAGATTAATGGCCTCCAAATCTAAGCTGGATAACAGAGGTTAAAAGAGATGTGTTTCTTTTATTCGAAAGAATGAACTGGTATGTTCTGAAATTCATTTTACTCTGAATCTTGGTGGGTTTCCCGCTACCTGCTGAGCTAAAGTTACCCAACAAAATAATGTTTCAATTTAGCGTTTGGATGTTTTTTTTACATTGTACCTGATGTTTGTTTTCTCCATCTTAACATAGTTTCCAGAAAATTTCCTAAAATTTGTTTTTCTTTTACTTCTTCTGACCAAAAATTTACATTTTATTAATTATTCCACTGATCCTAAAACTTTTTATTGAATTCCCTTTTCCTTCGTAATGGTTTTTTCCCTCGTAAAACCTATCTTTTTTACAGTGAGGTTTTAGAATGGATTTTATTAAACCGACAGATTTACTGTGTGTCCATATAGAGACAGAATGTACAGTTCCACTCAAGGTAGAAGCTAACAGAATAAGAGACACAGTTTATGCAGTATGTGGGGAGGAGAGCGGTTAACCCTAAACATAAACAGTCTGTTACGATCGGAAAAACATTCTCTCAGATGTCGTTTCTGCAGAGCAGTGGTTCTCAGAATGAGGCTTACAAAGTAAGAGACACAGTTTGTACGAAATATGTGGGGAAGATATATGTTTAACCCTAGATTGAACTGTTTAAGATTGTAGGTCAAGATTGTAGTGATCGGGAACACATCCTGTTAGGAGTCGGTTTTACGGAGCAGTGGTTCTCAGGTAGAGGCTTGCCCGTGCTTGATTCAAAAATCGTACGACTCATACAGCAATCGCTATCACTTGACTTAAAATATTTTTGCCCTTCCTTGCCTTTAAAGGAGTGCCCTTTGCCGTGCTGATGTTGCTACATGCCTTACTTCTTGCCTATCTCACACTGCGATTTTTTTCTAAGTTCTATACTAAACATTAAATCTTTTACGAAAAAAGAAATAAACAAAATGAACACAAAACGTTCAGCTTTAAAAAAGGATTCGTAAGTGGAAAAACGGAATGAAAAAAGAATGTTAACAACAAATACTTTTTCACACCCAACCCATTTCTGCGGAATCAGAATCAACATTGAGTTTAAGCAAGCGAATGAGCCAATTGGAGTAAAGTGACATGCAGATTTAAATTTTTCCCATTTGTGACGAAAGCAGCTATCGATTTTTCTTGCATGCTAGCATGCTAGTTAACATTTGTGTCAGTCAGCTGTTGGCTCTCACGCTGGCCAATAGAATCTTCCTGCCAATTCGTGGCAGCCAGCTATAGGCTCTCACTCTGGCCAGTATAAAATGGCCGCAAGCTACATGAAAACTGCCGTAGAAGCATGAAAAAATCGATTAGTTCCGCTATCGATGGGAGTTGGGAAATGCAAAGTCGGTCTTGGCCTTCCCACTAACTTGGAGCATGTGCATGTAAATTTTGGTGCAAATCCGTCGAAAATTGCGGCCGTGCATTCGTTACACACACACACACACACACACACACACACACACACACACACACACACATCCTGCTTTTTATAGATAGAGATATGGGAAAGATAAAGATTAACCTTAAACTTGAACATGTTAAGATTGTAGCGATCGGGAAAACATCCTTTTAGGAGTTGGTTCCACACTACAGTGGTCCGCGGGAAGAACCTGTTCAAACGGAACTTACTTCTCAACAATGATATACAGAGGGAATGGAAGCGGTTTGCTGCAATGAAGGTTAGAACTGGTGGTACCAAGGAATATAGTTCGTCTTAGTCCTTTTCATCGGAGTAGCGATAGAGCAGTGAGAGGCTTGCGACTTTTCGTCTGTGAGAGAGGGATTGGAGCGTGAAAAATAATTTGTCACCTACAAGGGCGGCGCATACGCTTTTTGACGCTATCAAGACTGGAATCTGAAAGTTGGGCTGCTTATGCCCATATATGTCAACAGTCCGTCATGTTCGGCCTCATCTGACTCTTGTGAAGTTAAAACATTTTGATTCAGTGTTCTACAATTTAGAGATGCTTGTATATCTGTGCCGAAATTGTTCAGATCTTTTTGTATATCCTTACATATGATGTCCACGGTGTAGTAATGGATAGCGACTCGGATTGAGGAATCGGAGAGCCGAGTTCGAATTCCGTTACAGTCACTTACGTGCTAATAACTTTCGGAAATGTATAAATCCTCTTCTTCTACACACAGCTATGGGTAAACAGCACGACAGACTGGGTTCTATAGCCTCAGAGGGCAACTGGTCTAGAAATGAAAACCTACCGTGGGAAAAAAATATGCCTCATCAGTCATATATCGAAAGATACATGATCGCCTAAGTGTGTATCACGCATGGCATATAACTGACTGACTGACTATTGGGAAAGGTATGAAACCTCTTCTCCCCCACCCCAGCTATGTGTAAATAGCAGGACAGACCGTATTCTATAGCCTTAGGTGGCAACTGGTCTACCGCAGAAAGAAATGGCAACCTACTGCGGGAAAAAATCTACCTCGTCAGACATGTATCGAAAGATACATGATCGTCTATGTGTGTATCAAGCATGACACATAACTGACTGAAATTCATTTACGTACTAATACCCTTGGGAAAGGTATGAATCCTCCTGTTCCCTTCTCAGCTTTGGGTAAATAGCAGGACTGACCGGGTTCTATAGCCTTAGATGGCAACTGGTCTAGGGGAAGGAAAACTATGAATTCAATACCGGTCTGGAGAGAGTTAGGCTCCGTCAGGCCATCTTGTCCAAGAAACAACACTTCGACTGTGGCTGCAGTACACACAGTGTCCCTAAGGGTCAGGGAATAAACAAAAATAATGCCATAAGTTTCTTCATGGCCAATACTCAACCCGTACCAAAAAATCAAATGTAGAAAAATCCTGTAACCACTAATGGTTATCTGGTGCAGAGGTAAAAGCTGAAACCGAAGGTTTTATTCTTGCTTCACAAGAAGTAGAAATTACTCAGCAACACATCCAGAAAAATTGTATTTACCCCAAATGCAGATTCTTTGACAAATATCCAGAAACAATTGACCATCTTGCATCAGGTTGCGCGGTATTGGCACCCACTCAATATAAAACCCGGTATGATAGATTGCGCCAATATCTGCACTGGAAAATCTGCAACTGGAAAATCTGCAACTTTACCGAAAGGAAACTTCAAGAAACTGATATGAACACCACACAGACCTGGCTACAGAGATAGGACCTGCAGCAATGTTATGGGACTCTACAGACAGAACAATTAAACTAATCGCCCAGACATCATGATCAAAGACCACATAAACAGAATGATCTTTTTTATTGACATGACAGACCCTGCAGATTATAATGTATCTTTGAAGATCTTAATAAAAAAACTATCAAAATACTAGTATCTTGAAGTGGAAATCTAAAAAATGTGGCACATTAGAACATCAATAATTCCAATTGTAATTGGAGCACTCGGATTGACTGGCAAAGGAGATGGTAAACCGAGCGAAATATATATATATATATATATGTGTGTGTGTGTGTGTGTACGTACGTACGTACGTGTGTGTGTGTGTATTTGGAGTTGAAGTTAACACAGTGCGGAGACCCGACGAACTGATTTCTCAGATAAAGTTGCTTGTGTTCTGATTAAACTGATACTTTTTAGGTTGATTCTTGTGGTTTCTTTTGAAGTCGAAACATAGTTTTGAATTGTATGAATAATTCTCTTTTTTGCAACTGAATATTGCACACACACACACACACATACACATATATATATATATATATATATATATATATATATGTGTGTGTGTGTGTGCGTGTGAGTGTATGTATATATATTTATATATATGAAGAGATTTATACCCTCAGAAATAAAACACAGATTTAAACAAAATGGACGTCATTTTACACCGAAGGCACCTTTCAACCAATAATTTTTCATAGGTGAAGGTTGGCAAATTGCAAAAACAATCAAGGACTCAACAATAATAACGAAAGAGAAGGGAACGTTGGAACGCAATTAAAATAAAACAAATTTTTTATTGTAAATAATTTAAAAAAGAAGTAAAAACAAGTTCCACAACAGTATAAAAAGACATTAACAGCCCTTCAAAAACCGTAAGAAATGCATAAAATGCTCCTTTTGTCTACACAGGCTCGGTTGTATAAACATAGCCTTGAGAATTTAGAGAGGGTAAACCGAGCGATATATATATATATATATTAGGTTGGTGCAAAATTAATGACGTAATAATGTCGTTTTTTGACGTTAACAAATACGTCAAAAAACGACATTATTACGTCATTATTTTTGCACCAACCTAATATATATATATATATATATATATGTGTGTGTGTGTGTGTGTGTGTGTGTGTGTGTGTGTGTATATATAAATATAAATATATATATATATATATATATATATATATATATATATATAATTATTTATATATATGCGCGGTACTTATTAGAAAGCGCTCAATATCAGAGCTAACATATTTGGTCGGTGTGATGTAAGTTTCTGACTCTGGGTTTCACGCTTTTGCGAAGTCTGACGATCGCAAAACGTGAAACCCAGAGTCACAAACTCACATCAATCCAACCAAATACATATATATATATATATATATATATATATATATATATATATATATATATTTATATTTTAAAAATTGTCAGTGGTACAGAACTTGATTATTGCTGTAAAGACATTAAACTTGATATTAATTGGCATAATTAAAAACTGATGGTAAGAAAAAAATGAAAGAGGAAGACAACCGGTTTCGCTCCTGCACTTCAAATTTTTTAATCGGGAGAAAAAAAGAGTAAAATACAATCTAAATTAGTGAAAGGTTCATGAGAGGATAAAGAAAGGAGAAAAAAAGGGGTACTAGAGACTAAAGATAGCAAGCCCTAGCAAACAACCACGCTGTTTACAGAGAGACGGTATGCGAGACTTGATATACAGTGACTCTAGTACTTTAAGATGAAATAAAAAGTATATATATATATATATATATTTGTCTGAAGAGACACATTATGGTATTGAAACATAATTTAAGACTTTTAATAGCCTAGAATAAATAATATTTAGCTCTACTCTGTATTGAGCCCTCTTTTAAATTAAATGTTACGTACATTGGAATCATACTCGATTTGTCTTCATTTCACCTGGAGATATATATATATATATATATATATATATATATATATATATATATATACATATATATATATATATAACTACGCAGACGACACTACAATTTACTCCTGTCTCAAAAAAAAAATCTAGTGTCGTTGACAAAACTAACCTGGCCGTTCCTCTCGTAAAGGACCTCCAATCGGTTGTGAACTGGGGCAGGAATTGGCTGGTTAACTTTAACGCCTCAAAGACAAAATTGCTCTCTATTACTCACCAGAGAGAACCATCCCTGCCTCTCATTAGAATTTGGATCCCTATGCCGCGCCAGGAAAATTTTTCACCCAGGAGTCGATCCTTCAAATCTATAAATCATCCATTCACACTTGCATGGAGTATTACTGCTATATATGGTCTGGAGTCCCTTCTAATTGTCTCAAGGTCATTGATAAAATCCAAAGATTGATATGCAATTTAATTGGCCCTGATCTGGCATCTCATCTGCAGCCGCTCTCTCACAGAGTTTAAATAGGTCACGGTCTGGTCCCTCCACCCCCAATACTAAGAAATATTAAAATAAACCCTCTCTAAACTCCACCATATCTCTCCCACCACTCCTTCCTACCCTCTCTGTTAAATTACATAAACTTGATACTGCCTGTCAAAAGTGTGAATTTTCATTTCATCTTTCATTTCATTTTTTGTAAGTGTTATCTGATGATCCAGCGTCCCTTAAAAGGGCTCTGGTGAAATAAAATATTATAATGGAACCTTAAAGTGGTCTGTTTTTCTTTAATATATATATATATATAGAGAGAGAGAGAGAGTGGACTCTCTCGTCGCATTCGACGTATGAGGGTCAAGGAGATCAGTTCCTCGGAAACTAACAGCCCGACAACAGCACATGAGATTTGATTATAGCGATGAAGGTTTCGTGCAGGACCATCCACACGTTTTGAATGGCCGAATACAGAGACCTGGTGCACTACGTGCCACAAGGTCCCCAAACGACCCTCCGCAGGTTTTGAATTCAGAGTTGTCCTTCTCCTAGACCAGTTGCCATTCAAGGCTATAGAACCCGGTCTGTCCTGCTATTTACCCATAGTTGGAGGGAGAGGAAATAGATTAATACTTTTACTATCTATTTTTTTCCCCATTTCATTTGTGATTTGTTTGTAGGCCCTAAAGACTGAGAGCTGTTGTTTCTTTGAGCTCTCATGAAATAAAATTATTGCCTATGGGATATATATATATATATATATATATATATATATATATATATATATATATATATATATATATATATATAATATATATCGCACATTGTGTGCTGTTGTGTGTTAATAAAATAGCGTTCCATGTAATATAACAGAACTATTAAATATATATTAATAAATATAAATAAGATCCCTCACCGGTAGGACAACTCTGAGTTTTATGCACAACACAGTCTTCAGGTGCTGGATAGAAACTAATCGTTACAGAATTTTAATCTTAATCAAAATATCTGGTTAATGCAATGCTGGCGTAGAGCATATATTATACGAGGATTATGTTTATTTTTATTTCAAAAAAATATATAGTGTATTTAAAATAGACGAGATTTATATATATGGAAATAAATTTGGATATTATTTTTATTGTAAATAAACACAGATTAATGTTATTTATTTAAAAAAATGTACTAAAATTAAAATATATATATATATATATATATCAAAAATATTAATTTTATTAAAACTCGGGATTTGTGTTTTAGAGTAAACATAAGCAGGGATTTCTATTTTTTTTAAATTTATAAAAACGACTTAAAACCATGAAAAATTTGATTTACTATTAAAAATCTATTTTAAATCCAGAATATATGTTTTATATTTAAAATAAACGGGGATTGAATGTTTTCATTTGTGTCATAACACACACACACACACACACACACATATATATATATATATATATATATATATATATATATATATATATATATATATATATATATATATATATATATGCATATATATATATATATATATATATATATATATATATAGGTGTCAGTCAGGGTGTTTCGCAGTATCACAGCACATCAGTGTGGCTAGACGTCCCGTCGAAACCCAGCTGAATTGGCGTCAGTCGGAGAATCTACCCCTAAGCCGTTGGCGCAAGGCAGGGATGAAGGTGAATTTAAGCGTATTTATTTTTAGATAATCACCCCAGTATATATATATATATATATATATATATATATATATATATATATATATATATATTAGGTTGGTGCAAAAATAATTTCGTTTTCTAACATATATTACTATGTGAGAAAACGAAATTATTTTTGCACCAACCTAATATATATATATATATATATATATATATATATATATATATATATATATATATATATCCTACTGCAACACTCTTCGATAAAACTAATGGAGTTCTCCCAGTCACTATATATATATATATTCGTTTTACGGCATATCGGCCTAAATAGGTTATTTAATGCCGAAAATAATTTTATTGTTGGTAATATTTTTTTCAAAAATTGTATTGCTGGTATTAAAAACTATTTTTACACTTTCATAGTATTTTGACCCCAGCTTGTAGGTTATTTATTTGCCCATATCTGAGACCCTAACAGGTTCTCCCACCCCAGGCCCGGATGGACCTGGGAACAACAGCAATTACAAGGTGGTTTCATGCTCCTCAAAATCTGATCAAAGGCCTCGCTGCCTCGTGTAGTTTATCATCATACACGAGGCGCGCATGTAGTTAAAATCTTTGGAGGCCCGATCTTGCAAGCGTCGATAAGGTACCAATTTCTTTTCATTTATAAACTATGGATAAGACCGTAGAACAGACAGAACATGTGAAACCGTTTGGAAGTTTTCTTATTGCCCTCCCCAGTTCAATAAATTTAAGTCAAGTTCTTTTTCATAGTCCTGGGTATGACGATAATCTACATCCGGCAGAAAGGATTCTGGTCTGGAGTTGTAGGTTTTGAGGAGCGTGAAACCTTCTCTTGATAGCTGTTGTTCCTGCTCCACCCGGACTCGGGGTGGAAGCGCCTGTAAGGGTCCCATCTATGGTTAAATATTGAACCTCAAAACAAAACACTATAAAAGTATAAAAATATATTTTATAGTAAAAATACCAGCAGTACATTTTTATATTAAAAAATTACCAACAAAACCTATTTATAGTAAAATTACCAACAATACATCAGTCAACATGAAACAACTATTTCTTGATGTTATGGTAATTTACCCACGCACGCATGGTCTCCCTCAGCTATGAATAGGAGCAGGTACTGCATTTTGAAGGGGGAAGTTCCATCAGTCAGCTCTGACAGTCGCACCGAACATTCTTGCTGTAACACTCTCGTTTGTATATGTTCGTATTACTGTTTCTGTTAATATATTTGTTTAACTCAATTCCTCTCTTTATGTCTTTATTTCTGACCCTAACAAGGGCACAACACTATCTATCTATCTATCTATCTATCATGGTAATTTACCCATGCACGCATGGACTCTCCCAGCTATAAATAGGAGCAGGTACTGCCTTTTAAGTGAAAGGGAAGTTTCCAGCAGTCATCGTTTGTATATGTTTGTATTACCGCCTCATGTATATGCACAAAAGCTGAGTTTCATCCACCATATATTCAGTTGTGAATGCAGAATAAAATATCACATTTTTATTATATCATAGCGCTCAAGAAATTTAAATTTCGACCTTAAATGACCCATAAGTAGTAGATATGCCGTTAAACAAACAAAACATCCCACAGCAAGGCGTCTGGTCTGGAGATTGAAGGATCTGAAGAGCGTGGAAGCACCTCTTAACACCAGCCAAGTTCTTTCACAGGTCTTTCCCGTCTTCTTTCCGATTATCGTTATGATTTTTAATGGTTAGATTTTTAATTGGTTAACTGTTTATTTTTAAAGTCTTTCTAAAGTGCTGGTTTTCGGTATTTTGGTATCAAAATGCCAAAAATTAAGCAAGTAGTTAAAGCCAGTAGAAGAATTCAAATATGTGGAAAGTGTTTTAACAGAGGGCGAAAAATGTGGCAATGAAATCTGAAGGCGCATTGGAATAGCGAAAGTTGCCTTCGAAAAGTGAAGCAAAAGATTAAGAAACCGGAAAATTGCCTTCGAAAAGTGAAGCAAAGTATTAAGAAACCGGAAAAATGCCTTTGAAAAGTGAAGCAAAGTATTAAGAAACCGGAAAAATGCCTTCGAAAAGTGAAGCAAAGTATTAAGAAACCGGAAAAATGCCTTCGAAAAGTGAAGCAAATTATTAAGAAACCGGAAAAATGCCTTCGAAAAGTGAAGCAAAGTATTAAGAAACCGGAAAAATGCCTTCGAAAAGTGAAGCAAAGTATTAAGAAAACGGAAAAATGCCTTCGAAAAGTGAAGCAAAGTATTAAGAAACCGGAAAAATGTCTTCGAAAAGTGAAGCAAAGCCAGAAAATATTTTAGATTATAAGAATTTCTGAGAGAGAGAATGTTGGCTTCGTGATATATGACTTAATCGTTAACCCATAGCTGCGGGGATAAATTGTAGATTCCTAACTTTTCTAAGGACATTTGTGGGTAAGTTGATCGAATCACCTATCAAAAATTCTGAGCTATTATAAATTAACCTGCACATTCAAATTTACAGCACCTAATATTGCCAAGCGGTCACCCATCTCGATACTGACCAGGTTCGACATTGCCTAACTTCGGTGTCAGTACGGGAACCGGTGTTTCAATGTGATGTCGCCGTTAGCACACTATACCAGCCGCCTTTCGAAGATTACAAACCTTGTATTCCCGAGTGGTCACTCATCTAGGTAATGACTAGGCTCGACGTTGCTAATCGTACGGGAACTAGTGTTTCAGTGTGATGTGGCTGTTAACACATTATGCCACCCGCATATCGAAGATTACAGCACCTGGTATTCTCGAGTGGTCATTCATCTTGGTATTGACCAGTCTCGACGTTGCTTAACTTCAGTGATCGTACAGGAACCTGTGTTTGAATGTGATGTAGCTGTAAGCACATTATACCACCCACATATCGAAAATTACAGCACCTGGTATTTCAGAGTGGTCACCCATCTAGGTACTGACCAGACTCGACGTCGCTCAACTTCAGTGATTGTACAGGAAACCTGTTTCAACGTTATTTGGCTATAAGCTGTAAGAAATTCTGATGTAATATGTATTCCTATATGGCAGTCAATCCTGGATAATCTCATCGCAGATGAAGAGATTTGAGGTAAAAGAAATGCGGTTCTACAGAAGGATGCTGAGAATACCATGAACTGAGCGGACACTTTTACTCAGAATCGTAATGAAGACAGAGGGCTTGGAGAATTTGACACTCACAAGAAATATTAAATGTAAGAAGAACAGAGAGAAACAAGGAGTAACGTACCTCACGTGCTTGTATAAATGGACGATTTAACAAGGATACAGGAAAAGGCATAACTTGTTAAGATCTACAAAGGATATGAAGTTGTGAAGAGCGATGATCGCCTACGTCCTGAATGGACAGAGTATATAGAAAAAGATGTTTCCTAAAATTCAGTTTAATAAAGATGTTTCCTAAAATTCAGGTTAATAAAAAAAGGTCACCTATTCTTTAGTTGAAAAAACACTATTGCTTAACTTTTATGTCAATTCTCTCACAAATTTTGGGGTTAAACGGCCCCAAAACAACTTTATAGTAATTACTATTTACCCACCCCCACGAGGTCAGGTTGTGACACAAAGTCGGTTTAATGTGGGGAGCCCGAGCACGTACACCCGGGCAAGGAACAAAAATTCCCCGGGCAACTGCAACCATCGGTTGCGTTGGCCTCATTGCGTGCACCGATCCTTCTTTCTACTTTATAGTAATTTCTATTTACCAACCCCCACGAGGTCAGGTTGTGACACAAAGTCGGTTTAATGTGGGGAGCCCGAGCACGTACACCCGGGCAAGGAACAAAAATTCCCCGGGCAACTGCAACCGTCGGTTGCGTTGGCCTTATTGCGTGCACCGATCCTTCTTTCTACTTTATAGTAATTTCTATTTACCAACCGCCATGAGGTCAGGTTGTGACACAAGGTCGGTTTAATGTGGGGAGCCCGAGCGCGTACACCCGGGCAAGGAACAAAAATTCCCCGAGCCCTCGAACCGTTGGTTGCGTTGGCCTCGATGTGTGCACCGATCCTTCTCTCTACCTTATAATAATTTACACATAAAGGGCTTAATAAATGTATTATATTATTGACTACTGGGAACTTTTCAGGTTTAATTAATTTGCATTTTGATTTTTTTTAAATATATTTTATTAATTAACTGTCCTTCATTTCTTTTATTCTTCTTTTATCGAGGATTGTTTTCATTTTCATATCAAAAATAGTTCTGTTTAGGAATATTGTTTTATATAGTGCAGAAAAGTGTTCGAAATTTTCATTTTACTTGGCCTTCAACAAGTTGGTATCTATTTGTAAAACTTTCCTTAACTATAACAATCCTGCCTCCACACCCGAGTACTTATTTTTTTCTGTTTTTACAGTCATATTTTTTGAACAAATATATTGAACGTCCACAACCCCTTCAACATTTCATAAATAATGAAAATTAATCCCATAGAAAAACTAATTTTTCCTAGAAAAATTACCAGGTTATTTTTCTAAGGTAAACATTTATCAGTTTTTATATCTACCATCCATAATTAGCTGTTATTTTACAGAAGTTACTGGACTTCACCTTATGCAACCCTGCTTTTCTCATGGTCAATTATATGTTGCTTGTTCAAGAGTTGAAAATGCAAGGAATTTATTTATACTGGCTCCAAATAAAAAAAAACAAAAATTGTAGTTTATCCTGCTGCATTACAGTAAGAATTATTTAAGAAAAAAACATTTTGATTTCAATTTTTTCACCATGAATGCATGCAAATACATGTATTTTATTTCTATCAACACCTGTTAAATGTTATTCAGTTTTACCATGTTTCATTTGTTTAAAAATGGCTAAAATTTTAATGTTTAGTTATCTGAATAAATACAAATGTTTTCTTTCATGTTTACAACCAATTTATGAATGAAACGTTGATTTAAAATTTTTGTTTCAAAGAGTTCAAGTGGTGAATGTATCTTACTTTGCAAAGCGATAGTGAGTGGGGGAAGCCTTCTAGTATTTTGACTATAAATTTAATTCTTTCTAAAGCAACAAAACTGACCATGTCACACTGAAGAGTTTTACTAAATTTATTAAGCCTTCAGTAATTATAAATTTTTTTTCTTTGAAAAAAGAAAGAAAGGAATAGCATTCACTATAAAATAAAAATGTTGAATGAATCAAAAGGTGCCAAAAAATTTAAAACTTATGCTGATAAGTTGCTTTAAAAAATGGCAGTATATATGTTTTTGGTAATTTTGACTGAAATGGTTCATTTAGTTAGTAAGTTTTCTATAGAAGGATGAGTCACCAAAATATTATTGTAAACTGTAACTAGTTAATACTAGAAATTTCTGATTATTCTCAATGACCGAAGAGAGTACAACATTTTGATAATATGGAGCCATGTCGAATCTGGGAGGAGGGGATAATCTGACTG
Organism: Acanthosepion lycidas; assembly: GCA_963932145.1. Lineage (NCBI taxonomy): Eukaryota > Metazoa > Mollusca > Cephalopoda > Sepiida > Sepiidae > Acanthosepion > Acanthosepion lycidas. The sequence goes on from OZ010604.1 coordinate 15,489,692, forward strand.
AGTTACTGAATCCAGTTGTTAAGAATTAAAAATAATGTAACCAAGTTGGGAATTAAGTCATACCATTTCATTTCATATTTTTACCAATTAGGGCTTCACAATATCCATTATATGTTCTTCTTTCTCTGAATTAACTTTCATGGTTATTTAGGCTCCTTTTTTATTATTATTATTAACAGTAGTAGTAACATTCATTGTGGTTAGGAGTGTCATCACACGTCTATTTTATGACAGCTATTTATTTATACTGGCTCCAAATTAAAAAAAACAAAAAATGTATTTTATCCTGCTGCATCACAGGAAGAATTATTTAGGAAAAACTTCATTTTGATTTTACCATTGTATTTCATTCATACAAATACATGTATCTTCATTTCTGTCAACACCTGTTAAATGTTATTCAGTTCCATCATGTTTCATTTGTTTAAAAATGGTTAAAATTCTAATGTTTAGCTATCTGAATAAATATATATATATTCTTTCATGTTTACAACGAATTTATGAATGAAATGTTCATATAAAATTTTTGTTTCGAAGATTGCAAGTAGCGAATATATCTTACTTTGCAAAGCGATAGCGAGCGGGAAAAGCCTGCTAGGTTGTATTAGGTTGGTGCAAAAATAATGACGTAATAATATCGTTTTTTGACGTATTTTTTAACGTCAAAAAACGACATTATTACGTCATTATTTTTGCACCAACCTAATAATAAGTGCGAAGAACAGGATTTATCCAGGATTTGTTTCGTGGTACTATTGTATTTGGGCTTTTCGCAGCAAGATCTTAATTAACCAATTTGAAAGGTCAAGATTTTACCAGATTTGAAGTGCTTCCAACAGGAAAATGTCAATGGAAGCTGATCGATAGATGTTTAGCTGGATGTAACGAGTACTGGTATTATTACCAGACGAGCCACGGTATATGCCTCAGCGCGAATGCGTTCTGTGTGTGGTCGCTCGCAGAAAATGCCACGTTGACGGCGGAAAGGGAGATCAGAAGACGAGAAATGGAACAAAAAGGATTCTGTATGTTAAAAGAGAAAAAAAAAACACAAGGACAGAAAATAGAGAAAAGAAGGAATGTAAAAAAGGAAAGAGGAAAAAGAAAGAATGTAAAGGAAAGAAAAGAAAGAGAAGAAAGAAATAACGAAATGAAATTGAACAAAAAGCAAAAAGAAAGAAAAATAATGTAAAAAAAGAAAAGAGCGTAAAAAGAAAGGAAAAAAAGAAGACACAAAAAAATAAAGCAAAGTAAAAGAAAAGGAGAAAAAACGAATCAATGTAAGAAAGAAATGAAAGAAAAAAAAGTAAGAAAGAAAGAAAGAAAGAAAGATATAAGAAGGAAAGAAAGAAAGAAACTTAAAAGAAAAGGAGAAACAACGAATCAATATAAGAAAGAAAGAAAGAATTAAAACAAAAAAGAAAGGAAAAAGAAAGAAAATAAATAATGTAAAAAAAGAAAAGTGTGGGGAAATACAGGGAAAAAGGAAGACACAAAAGACAATCGAGAAAGAATACAAAAAAAGAAATAAAGCAAAGTAAAAGAAAAGAAGAAACAACGAATCAATGTAAGAAAGAAATTAAAGAAAGAAAGAAACGAATAAAGAATTTTAAAAAAAGGAAAAAAGAGAGAAAAGAAATAATGAAAATAAAAAAGAAATGGAGCAAAGGATGGGAAAGAAAGAAAGAAAGAAAGAAAGAAAGAAAGAAAGAAAGAAAGAAAGAAAAAGACAATCAAGAAAGAATACAAAAAAGAAAGAAAGCAAAGTAAAAGAAAATCGAAACAACGAATCAACGTAAGAAAGAAATGAAGGTAGTAAATTAAGAAAAGGACATTTTTATGAATAAAAAATTTAAAGAGAAAGAAAGAAAAAAGAAAGAAAAGATGACAAGAAATAAAGTAAAGAAAAGGAACGAATAGAGGAAGAAAGAAACACAACAGGAAAATAAATAAAGAAAGAAAGAAAGAAGGAAAGAAAAAACGAAGGAACAAACAAAAAATTAAGTGAAGAAAAGAAAAAAGAAAATATCCAAAAGAAAAAAGAAAGAGACGAGAGACCTCAAAATAGAAAGAAAGGACAAAAGAAAAAACGTTGAAGGAAGAAAAAAAAGGACGAACGAGAAGAAAGAAAGCGATTCTCGCGATAATAAGAAAGAAAGAAAGAAAGTAAGTAAGAAAGAAAGAAAGAAAGAAAGAAAGAAAGAAAGAAAAAAACAAAGAATGAAAGAAAGAACAAACAAAAAATTAAGTGAAGAAAAGAAAAAAGAAAGAAACGAGAGACCTCAAAAAAGAAAGAAAGGACAAAAGAAAAGAGTGGAATAAAGAAAAATCAAAAGGCGAACGAGAAGAAAGAAAGCGATTCTCACGATAATAAAAAAAAGAAAGAAAGAAGGTGTTGATATTGAAGAGAACGTATTTCATTAGAAAGAAAGCAACAAAGAAAAACAATCTGATACGACGGGATGCAGAAAATATTCTCGACACAATCCCCTTTCCCAATATCAGTATTTTGATAGTTGCTTCATTGAAATACTGATTTGGGGGGAAGTGGGTTGGGCCGATAACCTTTCAGCACCTCCGGCATTTCCGAAAATTCTTATTGTAAAGTGTTCCTTTCTTTCTTTGTTTCCATTTTTTTTCTTTCCTTCCATCCAAAGCCGCTTTCTTTCGATTTAGCCTTTTCAATACAATTTAACTCCGACGCCATATTACGTCATTGTTCTGGGAAAAACATTAGTCGGAGACTAGACAGGTTGATTAAACGGGTCGCTCGTTTTTGAGTCAAACAATGTCAGTCTTTCTTTTTCATTTTTGTCTACATTGGCCTCCCTCTTCTCCTCATTGTACCCCTTCCTCCACCTCTTTCTTACTGTTCATATTATTATTATTATTATTATTATTATTATTATTATTATTATTATTATTATTTCGATAATATTTGCCGAGCAGGAATATCTGCCACTGTTATAAGCTCAGAAACGCCCAACAAAATTTGTAAAGTCTTAAAAAAACTAACTTATTCATGTTTACTTCTAAAATCTGCAGTGTCTATATATCTTCCTGTAAATGGCTGCATCAGGATTGTTAGATTCTCCAGCAAAATATAGAACGTTTGCTCAAAAATCAAATAAAATAATAATGCAAATCCTGTGAATATCTCGACTGTCTAATCCTAACGGATGCCGGATAATCCACGTTGATGCGATGGTGTGACAAAAACATCGCATTAATATGGGTCTATAATGCATATTTAACCTTTAACATTCTGGAGGTGATTTCGTTTGTAAAGCCAAAAATTCATCCTGCCTCTGCAAATGACTCATATGACTGAATAATAGCGTTTTTGAATTTTCCAGTTGTGTTGTCATATCCTGCTATGGCAACAGAAAAATAACAATGAGTGAAATTAAGTAATCTTGAAAAACAGTACAGTGAAAAGGAAAGTAATCAATAATGCAGTGGGTTAAAGTTTAACTCTACGCGTTTTCCAAAGCTAAAAATAATCGCTCAAACACACTAGACGAGATTAAGGAGAATGTGACTAGGCAGTTTGATAGCAATCTCGCAAGAGGAATTCGCAGACTGTTTTGAAACAAAAATTGCACACTTAGAAGCGTGTGAGGTCCATAAGGAAATTATTTTAGCAGGTCAGTGGTGACATTTCCCTAGATAAGCTACTTATTTTTAATTACAGGCTGTCATGCGCCCAACATGTTCAGAAATGTCTAAGCTCTCAGTTGTATATTACCATATTTTCAGATCATTGATTGAAATGTTTGATTATGTAGTGCCAGTCTTTAAGATCTGATGGAGGGTAGTCTTCTTTAAAACCTATGGAGTTCATTCGCAAGAAAACATTTTTAATCTATGATCTGAAAGAAAAAAACAGCAACTTACCTAGGAAAAAAGGCAGCACTGCCCTGCTCAAAGGATTTCCTTAGGAACCTGACACGCTTATCTCAGCGCCCCAGCCCTGTTTCAAAACAATATGCGAGTTCGAGCTTTAGAAAATAGTAGAAACCTCATCACTTGATGACTTTCATCAAAAGTAACAACTAAAACCATGATAGAGAAGAAGAATTTCCAGACTCCCTTAAACGAGTGTGCGAATGACGTACTGGCTAGAGGCTGGAATGAGAAATCAGAGAGACGAATTCGAATTCCAATCAGGTTCATTACACTCACTCACATGAAAATAGCCTTGGGGAATATACGTATCCATCTCCTCCCCCCAGCTATGGGTTAAATAGTAGTTGTATCTGAAAATATTATTGTTATTTTAATAAAAAAAAATTGTTTATGGAATATTCATTCTAAAAAAAGTATTATTCTTACAATTATAATATAAAAATAAAATGTCCAAATAACCCACAATGGGTTGATAAACAGTAAAAATAAATTAGTAGCAAATCAATCAACACTACCTTGAATAAATGGTTAAGAAGGAAACTCCTATCAGTACTTCTAGGGAACTTGATTAATTTCAACAGACAATGACGACAACGCTTCAATCAATGAATGCCAAATATTTCCTCTTCAGGAAACCGCTACCATTATTATCCACCGGGTCTGAAATGACTAGAGAATAATGTTCTAAAAAAATGACAGGTGTTTCTTTTCAGAAACTCAAAGTAAAAATAACTAATCTCAGTTTAAGCAAGAAAATATGTTAAGATTCAAACCTTTCATAAATGGCCGAATATCAGAATGTTTTTTTTTAGCCAGAAGAGATAAACTACATTCAATTTCAATATTTAATTACGTAATCCCAACTCAACATAAATAAACAGTATTTGGAACTCGTATAGAGTAGGTCTTCCATTTGCTAATTTCAGTGCTTGTATTCGATTTTTCATGGATTTGATCAAATTATCAACAATCGGTTGATCCACTCCTTTAGCAATGTTTCTTTTGGTTGCACGCTCTCAAAGTTTTCGGTCAAGGTGCTCCCAAACGTGCTCTATTGGATTCATATCAGGACTTTAGGCTACCCATGGCAGTGACTTAATTCCTTGCGATTCCTTCCAGGTCTTTGCTACTTTGCTCGTATGACATGGCGTCCCATCCTCTTGATAAAGGTAGACATTCTTGTCAATCTGATAGGTTTCAAATAGTGGTAGTCCTTTCTCTAATATTTGAAAGTATTTTGGACCATTCAACCGCTCGTCAATAAGAATCAGCTCAGATTTCCCTCCAAACCATACAGCAGCTCACATCATTACTCCAATCCCCCCACATTTCACGGTCACCTGCAGACATTCAGTGTTCCAAATCTCATTCTGATTTCTTCAAACATAAACCTATCTCGAATTCGAATATTGACAGAATTTACAGACTGCCAAAATTCATAATCTTTGCTCTCGAATTCTCTCGCCCAGTCCATACGCCTATTCCTGTTAAACTCTGAAATCAAGAGTTTGTTCTTTGATAGCCTAGTTCTTTCAGAGTCTTTCTCACCGCATATGGCGACATTTCCATGCTCTTGGCGACATCTTTGATACTCTGGCAATGGTTCCTGATGACTTCCCTATTCAGCGTCCTTTTCGTTCGCTCAGACACGATGCTTGGTCTTCTGGAACATTGTTCCACACGACAATGGCCTTCTTCATTCAATTTCTTGACGCTATTATTAAGCGTTTGATGATTAACCTGGAAAAACCTAGCAATTTCTCTATTTGACTTGCCACACTGATGCCATCCTTTTATTTGCCATCGTTGAAATTCACCAATTTCCTTATTTCTGCGAACTTTCATTGCAAGATGAACTATTGTTCATAGATGAGAGTAGCTTGATACTAACACGGTATTGTTTGAAAAAGAAGAGACATTACACAAGCCAAAATTGCTGTAATCAACGGTGGCTAAAAACTTACCATAGCCCACTGTATAGCGTAATGCCCAGCAACCGGTTGAACAGTGATAGTGAAACTTGATTTAACGCCTAGACACCGGTTGACCGGTGGGTACACACTTGTAGCTATTTATTATATCTACTGTGAAACATTACATTCGCGAATTTTGTTTCAGGAGCTCAGGCAGAAGCGTTAAAATTGTTCAGGAACGGAGGGCTCAAAGGGTTAAACCTAAACATAGTTTAGTTTGACATACCATCACAAGTGAGAATTGAACTATTAGGTTGGTGCAGAGATTATGACGTAATAATGTCGTTTTTTGACGTATTTTTTAACGTCAAAAAACGACATTATTACGTCATTATTTTTGCACTAACCTAATAACTACTACAGTCCAACCTCTTTAATCCGGCACAATTCGGACTACATTATTGCCGGTCCACAGATAGTACCGAATAACAGAAATCATCCCTTAAAAATCCCTATGCAAACATAGTCCCGCCCGCTCATTCTACATATATATTGCCGTGCTATCAAATGTAGGACAAAGTTTAAAACAGGAAATAAAACAATTACTAATACTTCCAAACAAGGATTTTGCTTCATGAAATACAACGGCTAAAAAAAGAGCCTCAAAAATTCCCCCCCCCCGATAAAAAATAATATATACTCACTATCTTTAATAGGTAAATATGTCAGTCAGTTATGTGCCATGCGTGATACACATTTAGGCGATCATGTATATTTTGATACATGACTGACGAGGCAGATTTTTTCCAGCAGTAGGTTGCCATTTTTTCTGCGGTAGATTAGTTGTCATCCAAGGCTATAGAACCCGGTCTGTCCTGCTATTTACCCATAGCTGGAGGGAGAAGAAAAGGATTCATATCTTCCTCAATGATATTAGCACGTAAGTGAATTTAAGTCAGTTATGTGCCGTGTGTGACACACGCTTAGGCGATCATGTATCTTTCGATACATGACTGACGAGGCGGTTTTTTTCCACGGAGTAAGTTGCCATTTCTTTCTACAGTAAACCAGTTGCCATCCAAGGCTATAGAACCCGGTCTGTCCTGCTATTTACCTATAGCTGGGGAGGAGAGGAAGAGGATTCATACCTTTCGTAAGTGAATGTAATGGATTTAACTGAAATTCGAACTCGACTCTCCGATTCCTCAATCCAAGCCGCTAATCAATTACTCCACTGTGCCTCCCCATTCATGTATCTTTCGATAAATGCCTGACGAGGCAGATTCTTTTCCCCGCAGTAGGTTGATATTTCTTTCCGCGGTAGACCAGTTACCATTCAAGGCTCCATAGAAGCCATAAGGAGGGAGAAGAGTATGGGGATTCATACCTATCCCAAGGATATTAGCATGTAAGTGAATGTAATGGATTCGACTGGAATTCGAACTTGGCTCTCCGATTCTTCAATCAGAGCCGCTAACCATTACTCCACGGTATATAGCTAGCTATGTAAGCAAATATATGGATATAGATCCGACAGTATGAAGAAAAATATACAGAAAAAACAAACAAAAATCCTAATATGCACTTATGCTGTTTTAATGTTAATATAATGTCAATGTCGGACGTTTCGGTCTAATAGGCCATCTTCAGGACATATTCAGAAAACATAATTAACATTAGACCATATTCAATTCAACATGAAAAAGACGATGGACATAAGAGCAAGACCAATCCAAACAGATAACTGAAATCTTTTATAAGATCAGCGTTCCGTTTAAATATGATGACGTCGTCGTCACGTGGGCGATGTTGTGAAAACGTATTCTTAAAATTTGAGTATTTTGAATGAAAAACGAAAAGAATTTTATTTTGATCTAAAACTTATATGTACGTTTGTCGAGCATTAATCTTGCATATTAGGATTTTTGTTTGTTTTTTCTGTATATTTTTCTTCATAGCTAGCTATGTAAAAGAAATGAGCAAAACCGTATCGCCAAAACACTCTGCTGCTGTCGACTGCTGCGGTAAGTTTTTAAGAATGTGTAGCGCTCCGAAACAAACTAATGGCGGCTGATTTAAAAAAAAAAAATAAGGCACCGGATCATGGTAGTTACCGGAACATGGAGCGCCGGATTAAAGAGATCAGTCTGTAATAGTTAACCCGAGATTGTCGTAAAATATTAACCCACGCTAAGGTGTTCTGCTTTCAATATGAAAGTGAGAAAAGAAAGAAATTTGATCGTTTGAACCAGCTTTTTCCCCACCCCTCATTTTCACCTTTTTATCTCTTCTAACCAACTCGACCGATGTACCGTCGCTGTCACAAATCACTAATTACAAAAGGCTTTAAGCGAATGAATCCTTTCGGTCTTAAAAGAAAATAATACTTCGTCAGATATTAGAGACTAACACTGCAGAATCACAAAGAACTTTACCAAATAACAAAGACCACACCATCTGTAGACTTCCAACAGCAGAAACAACTAAATTGCATAGTCTCTATCGTACCTAGACTCTATGTCTTTAAACGCATTACTAGATTGGTAGCAAGATCTCATTTTACAGTCAAAATGGGTAGATGTAACCATAAGCACTATTCACTTGTGGAACTCTCTTCTGACCCTTTGCTTTCTGCTTAATTTTGATCTTCAAAATTTAAATGCAATGTCAATCGTTATCTTCTGTCTTCTTAATTCCTGTTGCTTTATTGTTCTGTCTTCTTGATAATTTTTTTTCTTTTTCTTATATTCTTTCACACTCAGTAACTCCCATCATCCTAGTGGCTTTATTGCCTTGCTTCGGGTGAAATGATTAAAAACGAACGAACTCTTTAATCCAGCAGAAACGATGTTTGATAGACATGGTTGAGAATAGACGAATGCTTTTATTCAGTCAAGTTTGATCTTCAAAAATTTAAATGCAATGTCAATCATTATCTTCTGTCCTCTTAAATTCTGCTGTTTTATTATTCTCCATCTGTAAAAGTGGTTTTCGTATATTCTTTCACACTCAGTAACCTCCTGCGTCTTAGTGGCTCTGTTGCCTTGCTTGGGATGAAATGATTAAAAAACAAAAAATCTTAACTACAACATGATATAATCAAGATGTTGATTTTCAGTACTACTACAATCAGGAAGATCCCACCATTACTAAAAAGAGCTATAACAGTTAATGGAATTGGGAAGCTTATTTTTCTGAAAAATTCTTTTTAAGACAGGTGTATCTAAAACTTTTTCAATGACGATCTAATTTGATGAGATACGTGAGGGCCAACCATTTTGATTGGCATTCTCATTGTAGGGATTCCTGTTAGTCCACACCTTAAAGAAATACAAAAAATTGGGCTCAGATGTACAGACTAACGAAGAGCTTTATTTAATGTAAAATATTTGCGATCTTAGATGGGTTTTTTTTGGTGGGGGGTTTGGTTTTCGTCAAAAACTGCTCAGTGGTAAATTTCATGATTTCATTTCTGACCTTAGGTCTCTGGTTGGGACCCGGTAAGATATGAGTATACACCAAAAACCAAAGGAAATAATAATAATAATAATAATAATAATAATAATAATAATAATAATAATAATAAAATCAAAATCTCAAAAATGTGGCACATAAGAACATCAACAATTTCTCTTATAGTTGGAGCCCTCGGATTGATTAGAAAAGATTCCAATAGACGCATTGAGGGGATTCCTGGTAGCCAACGCCCTAAAGAAATACAAAAATCACTGTTCTCATGGGTACAGCCCACACCTTACGAAGGGCTTTATCCATGTAAAATATATATTTGTTTTAATTGCTTGGTGAAAAATGTCATGATGCTATTTCTGACCTTAGGTCTCTGGTTGGGACCCGGAAGGAAATGAGTATGCACCAGAAATCAAAGAAAATAATAATAATAATAATAATAATAATAATAATAATAATAGAAATTCTAGTAAATCGACCAGACATCTTCAAAAACCTATCCAAATACAAGGACCTTGAAATCGAAATCTCTAAAATGTGGCACAGGAAAACATCAACAATTCCTGTTGTAGTCGGAGCCCTCGAATTGGTTGGAAAAAGGTTCCAAAAAGAATCATTGAAGGGATTCCTGGTAGCCCATACCTTAAAGAAATACAAAACAATTGGACTCACATGTACAGCCTATCTAATGTAAAATATGTATGATCTTAGATATTTTTTTCGTTTTTGTTTTGTTTTTCCTTGAAATATACTCAATGGAAAATTTTACCAGAAACCAAAAGATATAAAACAACAACAACAATAATAATAATAATAATAATAATAATAATAATAATAATAATAATACTGAAATCGTAATTTCAAAAATGTGGCATATGGGAACATAAATAATCTCTGTTGTAGTTGAAGCCCTCGGATTGGTTGGAAAAGATACCAGTAAATTCATTGGAGGGAAAACTGGAAGTCCATGCCTTAAAGAAATACAAAAATCATTGTTCTCATGAGTACAGCCTACACCTTAGTAAGAGCTTTATCTATGTAAAATATATTTTTTGTTTTTAATTGCTCAGTGCAAAATGTCATGATGACATTTATTAACTTAGGTCTCTGGGCGGGACCCGGAAAGAAATTAGTACACACCAGAAATCAAAGGAATTAAATAATAATAATAATAATAATAATAATAATAATAATAATAATAATAATAACTGCTAGTCCAAAATGCAAATTCTGTGATAAATATCTAGAAACAAAAGAAACAACTGAAGAAGGCCGGAGCGTACAACGGCCGAAACATCGTGAATATAGTAATGAAGATGAGGACAACAGTCCGAATAATGTAAATAATGTAAGTAATAATATTGAAGTCAAAGATAGTCTTTAGATGTGTACATAAAATAAGCTTTGGGGCTTTCATCTCTTATGAACTGTTTTCCTTAACCCTTTGCTTGTCCTGCACATCATATGTAATGCACATGACATGGTATTTCCACGTCAGTGCAACATATGTGGTGCACATGGGCCATGATTTTAAAAGCGTCGTAAAACTAAGTACGCTTAAGAAAGGACTCTACTATTGAGCGGGACATCCGAAGAAAGGCCTAATCTAATATTTTGCGTATAATCTATAACCACAGGATAGTTCCCTGCTTTCAGATTTATAACTATTGCAAGGCAACTCAGCTTATTTTGCAAATAGAATCTGCTGATATATAATGTTTCAAATAATAAAAACCCATGCATCGCATGGGATGCAAGACGTGTAGTGTAAAACTTATGATTTGTATATTTTATGGGAACTACACAATATATCATTACATTCTATTTGCCGAATAAGTTGAGTTGCCTTGCAATAGTTCAGATAGCTATTTGTCATACGTGATATACGCTTAGGCGATCATGTACATGCCTGACGAGGGATGCCATTTGGTTCTCATTTTTTCTGCGGTAGATCAGTTGCCATCCAAGGCTACTTAGCTGGAGTGTGAGAGAGAAGAAAAGGGATCATACTTTCCCAAGGGTATTAGCACGTAAGTGAATGTAATGGATTCGACTGGAAATCGAACTCGGCTCTCCAATTCTAAGGCGCTATCCATTACTCCACCGTGTCTCATTTATTTAATTCAGTCAGTCACTTATGTGCCATGCGTGATACACGCTTAGGCGATCATGTATCTTTTGATACATGACTGATGAGGCAGATTTTTTCCGCAGTAGGCTGCCATTTCTTTCTACGGTAGACCAGTTTCCATCAACCTGTCCTGCTAATTACCCATATCAGGGGAAAGCAGAAGAGGATTAATACCTTTCCCAAGGCTATTAGTATGTAAATGAATTTCAGTCAGTTATGTGTCGTGAGTGATACACGCTTAGGCGATCATGTAACTACCGCAGAAAGAAATGGCGGGAAAAAAATCCGCCTCGTCATTCATGTATCGACATGAATGACGAGGCAGTTTGTTTGTTTTTTTTTGGGGGGGTGCCAGTTGCCATCCAAGGTTATAGAACCGAGTCTGTCCTACTATTTACCCATAGCTGGAGGGAGAAGAAGAGGATTCAGACCTTTCCCAAGGGTATTAGGACGTAAGTGAATGTAATGGATTCGAGTGGAATTCGAACTCGGCTCTCCGATTCCTCAATCCAAGCCGCTGTCCATTACGTGCCTCCTTGTTATAAATCTGAAAACTGTTATGGTCCGGTTCCTTGTACCACGGTGATAGTCCAAGGTAGAACCAATAAAGAAGAACTCGAACACAGGTATGGAATAACACAGATATATTACAAACAGGAATATATACAGAGAAGTAGGAAGTGTTAGTACGAACAATCAGGTTTAGTAGAGAGAATAATGTAGTCTCGACCAGTATCACTATTCCAATGTCTTGCAGTAATTGTCTGAACGCGACTCTGTTTCGGACTGCCTCTGACTCGACTCTTGACTCGACTTGAACTACTGACTCAACTTAAACTACTGACTCACTTCTTGCCTACTCCTGAGGCGCAGTATTTATTAAGTATGGAATGGTCCATTATTATTATTATTATGGGTAAGATCCCATAACAAAAAGAAACATGAACATTTGGATAGTAGACACGAAAATTCCCTGGACAGGCAAAAGGTTAAGAAAAAACACTTAACCTTTTAAGGAAAAAAACAATTCAACTTTCCAAACTACATTCACTGCTACTGGTCTACTATCGCGATAAGAACAACAAAAGAAACATTTAAAATGTTTGTATTAGGTTGGTGCAAAAATAATTTCGTTTTTTAACATATGTTACTATGTGAGAAAACGAAATTATTTTTGCACCAACCTAATAATACTGTTTCTTTACTTGATGCCATCTTCTATATAATAAATGCAAATGTCACTGTGTCACACTTTTTCAATTAAAGGGACACAACTCTTTAACTTTCAATAGCTCATGTTACAAAAATTTGGGATTCCCAAATTTTCATTACTGCAATTGTTTTCGGTGATGATAACAATTTTTATAACTTGGAAATAAATTTGGGAATAATTGAAATTAATTGCGAAATCCAGCAAAAGTCACCAATGAAAAAAAAATAATTGTTTTTATGGAAATAGTTAAATGCAGTGATCAATTTTGCGTTTTCTCTGTAGTCAGTGGCATGCAGAGGTCTGGTAGTGCCCGGGGGCAAGGATTGTGACATGCGCCCTTAACCCAAATAGAATGTGCTCGTATATACTGTTTCGCATAATAAAAAAATTTGATGCACAGAGCGAAGTGTAAATAAACTTATGATTTGTATGTTTTTATTATGTAAAAACAAAGAAAAAAAACTATATATCAACGAATTCTGTTTGCCGAATAAGCTGATTGCTCTGCAGAAGTTATAAATCTGAAAAGAAACATGAACATTTGGATAGTACACCCAAAAATTCCCTGGACAGGCAAAAGGTTAAGAAAAAACACTTAACCTTTTAAGGAAAAAAACAATTTAAACTTTTCCAAACTGCATTCACTGCTACTGGTCTATAAGAACAAGAAAAAAAAACATTTAAAATGTTTGTAATACTGCTTCTTTACTTGATGCCATCTTCTATATAATAAATGCAAATGCCAGTGTCACACTTTTTCAATTAAAGGGACACAACTCTTTAACTTTCAATAGCTCATGTTACAGAAATTTTGGATTCATAAGTTTCCATTACTGCGATTGTTTTCGGCGATTTATTTATTTATTTATTTATTTTTTTTGTGACGAATTTTTTAAAATAAATTTGGCAATAATTAAAATTAACTGCGAAATCCATCGAAGGTCACCCATGAAATAAAAATAATTGTTTGTACGGAAAGTAAGGACCTACGTGCATCAAACTTTCTTTAAATTAAGTGGTGGTAGAAAAATTATCGTTGAACACTTAAAATGTAAGCTTAAATATTAATGCAATACTTAAATGTAGCGAACAATTTTGAGTTCTTCTGTAGTCAGTGGCGTGCATAGGTCTGGTAGTGCCCGGGGGCGAGGATTGTGGCAAATAGAATGTGCTCATATATAGAGTTTCACATGATAAAAAAATGTGATGCACAGAGCGTAGTGTAAATAAACTTGTGATTTGTATGTTTTTATCATGTAAAAGAAAAACTATATATCAGCACATTCTATTTGCCGAATAAGCTGAGCTGTCTTGCAATAGATATACATATGAAAACAAACATGAACTTTTGAATAGTACACACGAAAATGCTCCTAAGCAGGCAAAGGGTTAAGGACGTAGATAATCATGGCTGTCCGGGACTTCCGGTCCTTCGTAGCTCAAAGTAATAGTTGTCACTATACTACCCCAATTTCAGTCCATGTTTTGCCATCCATTTACACAAGATCGTTTAATATGTTACTCGATGTTTCCCGCTGTCCTTCTTGCCAGCAGTATGACTTGTGAATATCAAATTCTCCAAGCCCTCTATCCTCATTATTTGCTAGAGATTTTTCATGTTTCTTTTTTTTTTTATTGTAAACGCCTTTTTATAAGTGTCATTTGTTCATAAGTGTCTCTTTGATTTCGTTTTCCTTAAGAATTCTTTGTTGCTCATATGTTCCAGCCATAACATTCCTCTGCAGAACAATATTTCTCTTACCTGAGATCTTCTCTTCATTTCTCAGATAGTGAAGCTTATATATATGGCACAAGGCTGAAACTATGGAGCACACAGTGAGGTTAAAACTCACTACAAAACCTACTAACTATTGCACCACGTCGAAATGTCCCATTCACTGTATATAAGAAGATTCATAATAAATTGCAGTTTAGTGCTCTTTTCTTTGTTTCTAACGAAATCTCCAAGTTTCTTAATAATTTGTTTAGCTTTTGAAAGTATATTTTTCTATTCTCAAGTGGTAAATGTTTGTAATAAACGAAAATATATTTGATACACTCAAAACAAAAGTATCATTTCTGGATTAACCTTGCATATCAACAGAAGTTATGCCCTGAGTATTTTTTTTCTTTTTATCAATCATGCGCCTTTCCCTCCAAAAATGAAAATATATTTGATACACTCAAAAAAAAAAAAAAATTTCTGTA
>OZ010604.1:15512033-15514533 GCA_963932145.1 Acanthosepion lycidas
GAAGAGAACAGAAGAAAAGCGGGAAAACATGAAAAAGAAAAACACAAGAAGAAAAATGAATAATAATAATAATAATAATATGAAGAAGATGAAAGGGATAGAGAAAGTGAGAACGAGAGAAGAGGAAGGGAAATAGAAAAAAAGATATGAAGTAAAGCAAGTGAAGAAGAAGAAGAAGAAGAGAATGAAATGGCAAAAGGGAGAAAAAGAAAAGAAAAAGAAGAACAATAATAATAATAATAATAATAATAATAATAATAATAATAATAATAATAATATGATGATGATGATGATGATGATGATGGTGATGATGATGATGATGGATGAAAGAAAGAAAGAAAGAAAGAAAGAAAGAAAGAAAGAAAAAGGTGCAGGAGAATGAGAAGACGATGGAAAGAAGAAGATGAAGAAAGTAGGAAAAATGTTTATGAGAATATGAAGTCAGTGGGAATAATAATAATAATAATAATAATAATAATAATAATAATAATAATAATAATAAGGAAACTGAATGAAATTGGTACGAACACCACCCAGGCCCGGTTACGGAGATAGGACCTGTTACAATTCTATGGGACTACACAATACACACTGACAGAACAATCCAAGCCAACCGCCCAGATATTGTTATTAAAGACCACAAACAAAAACGGTGCCTCCTTATTGATATGGTAGTTCCTGCTGACTGCAATGTATCTTTGAAGATATTCAAAAAGCTGTCAAAATACAAGGACCTTGAAATAGAAATCTCGAAAATGTGGTACATGGGAACATCAACAATCCCTGTTGTAGTTGGAGCCCTAGGACTGGTTGGAAAAGATTGCAGTAGACTAATTGAAGGGATTCCTGGAAGTCCATGCCTCAAGGAGATACAAAAAAAATTGTTCTGACAAGTACAGCCCACACTTTAAGAAGGGCTTTGTCTATGTAATTTTTTTATTTTTTTTTTTTTGTCAGTGGAAAGTGTCATGATGCCATTTCTAACCTTAGGTCCCTGGGCGGGACCCGGAAAGAAATGTGTAAACGCCAGAAATCAAAGAAAATAATAATAACAATAACAGGATTATGATGATGATGATGATGATGATGATGATGATGATGATGATGATGATGATGATGATGATGATGAAAGTAGGAAAAATGGCAGACGTAAATGAAAAAGCAAGAAGAAGAATATTATGATGATGATGAAAGAGGTTCATGGGAAGAAGAAGAAGAAGAAGAAGAAGAAGAAGAAGAAGAAGAAGAAGAAGAAGAAGAAGAAGAAGAAATGGGAGGAGGAAGAGGAGGAGGAAGAGGTGGAAGAAGACAGACTGTGGAGAAATAATAGGGAGAAAGTATCAAAGGTTTGACGGAGAGGAGTGCTGAAAAGAGAAAAGAAACAGAAAGGGTGAAGAAGAAGAAGAAGAAGAAGAAGAAGAAGAAGAAGAAGAAGATTATACAAGGAAAAAGAAGAAGAAGAAGAAAAAGAAGAAGAAGAGATAAGAGAAAGATAGACGTAACAGTGTAAGACATAAGATGGAGAAACAGAGTAAAGAAAAAAAGAATTTCTTCAAGGAAGAGGGAGGAGAAAACTGGAGGAAGACGATAACGAAAAGAGATGTAAAGGAGGACGAAGATGAAATAGAAATAGAATTTGAAATAGAATTACAACTTGAGCAGTTAGAAAATTAATAATCCCAGCGATCTAGCAAGGTCAACAGGTGTTCTGTGCAACTGAATCACTTGGTTTCGACAGAAGCCATTCCATAACGTACCACGTTTTCATCCTATTCTCTTTTATGAACAGAACCCCACCACCACCACCACCACCAAAAAAAAAGAAAGAAAAAATAGACAAGAAAATAAAAAGCTATTACATGTAATACAACCAGCGAAAATGGAACGCGAAACACATAAAAAAAAATGAAAAAAAAACAAACGAAAAAAAAAATCTTTCTGCGTTTTAGTCTATGGGTGTGCGTTTTAGTCTATGGGTGTGCGTTGTGGTACAATGGATATTATCTCAGGATGAGATAATTGGAGCCGAATTCGAATTCCAGTCTCCTCCATTCCATTGACTTGCACATCAGTACCCTTAGGAAAGGTATGAGTCTATCATTTCTAATTATTGATTGAATAAAGGACTGGGTTCTATAGCCTTGGGTTTAAAACGGTCTATCGCAGAAAGAAATGGCAACCTACTTGCGGACTGATTCAACCTATACAGCGAGGAGATTCTGAGAAAATTAGAAGTCCTACCAGGATTTATTACTGGAGGCCATAATCTTAACAACATAAGATATGCAGATGACATACCTGGAAAGAAACAATGCAGTTATTAATAAGAAGAGTTGAAATAAATGCATACAAGATTTCACAGTTCTAGCATCACTCCTTCATAGTCAGCCTATGAACTTTTCAGCCCAGCCTCGTCCCTAGAAAGAAAGAATACAGTTATTAATAAGAAGAGTTGAAATGAATGCTTGCAAGATTTCACAGTTCTAGCATCAGTCAGTCA
>OZ010604.1:15517033-15522033 GCA_963932145.1 Acanthosepion lycidas
ATGAATTTTTCAGACATTGCCCCCTAAATTTGCAAGGATCATCACTTGGATCTTTTGGTTTGTGCAGTTCTGCAAGTTTCCAGCACGTGACTCTTTGGTTTACTTGCATCTGGGAAACCTTTGCCTCTCCCGTTTGTTGGGTCCTGCCGAATAAGCGAATTCATGTCTTTTCCTTCTATGCGTGTCTACAGCTAAAGAAGAATGACTAAATGGTTTGCGAAAAGACAAATCTATCCCGACATCTTGGGGTAAAAGCGAAGAAAAAATAAATCCCACCCTGCAAATATAAAAACGTATTTCTCTCATATATTTAATTTTTTTTTTTTTAATTATTTATTTTAATTTAGGGCGTTAACTTGAGGTCTTAGCAAAAAATAAGGGAACCCTTAATTTTTTTAAAATTTCTAATCAATCAAACTGAATGGAAAATAAAATATATACACCAATTTAAAAATCCAATTGAGACATTATTCTTAACGATAAAATCATACCGAAAAACATCTCCATACCACTATTTACATTATTCGGACTATTGTCCTCATCTTTGTCGCCATATTTATTACAACGTTTCGATCATCAGTATCTGTCTATATTTCTGAGATGAGTCATTACGTACACTATTTACATTATTCGGACTATTGTCCTCATCTTTGTCGCCATATTTATTACAACGCTTCGGCCTTTCAGTATCTGTCTATATTTCTGAGATGAGGTATTATGTACACTATTTACATTATTCGGACTATGGTCCTCATCTTTGTCGCCATATTTATTACAATGTTTCGACCTTTCAGTATCTGTCTATATTTCTGAGATGAGGTATTACGTACACTATTTACATTATTCGGACTATTGTCCTCATCTTTGTCGCCATATTTATTACAACGCTTCGGCCTTTCAGTATCTGTCTATATTTCTGAGATGAGGTATTATGTACACTATTTACATTATTCGGACTATTGTCCTCATCTTTGTCGCTATGTTTATCACAACGTTTCGGCCGTTGTACGCTCCGGCTTTCTTCAGGAATGTCGAACTGAACCCTTTATTTCGCTCACTGGGGTAGACAGTTCAAGTTCCACGTGCCATTTCTAATGGATGTCAGTTATCTCCTGTTAATTCCCTTCTCAAATTCCACCATTGCCTTAACCGGGTATTGAACTCACACTCTTTGGGTCCTGTCACTGGATTTAACTAACGCCTTTATCCACTGTGCCATGTGTTCTTGAGGACATTCCAACCACATGAAGAAGGCCGGAGCTTACAACGGCCGAAACGTTGTGATAATCATGACGACAAAGATGAGGACAATAGTCCGAATAATGTAAATAGTGTACATAATACCTCATCTCAAAAATATAGACAGATACTGAAAGGCCGAAACATTGTAATAAATATGGTGACATAGGTGAGGACAATCGTTCGAATAATATAAATAGTGTACATAATACCTCATCTCAGAAATATAGACAGATACTGAAAGGCCGAAACGTTGTAATAAATATGGCGACAAAGATGGGGACAATAGTCCGAATAATGTAAATAGTGTACATAATACCTCATCTCAGAAATATAGACAGCTCTCCTTACCAATTTTATTACGAATTTATATCTTTCGCATTTCTTAATCATATCACAGTTTTCGGCCGATATCTTTTCCGACCTTCAATTCTAAAAGAAATCATTTAAAATTAAGATTAAATAAAAGCTCATTTCTAATGCCAAAAAAATATCGTCCAGAATTTACATTAATTTTTAATCTTGCCAGGATTTTTTTTATTATATTGACGTTTACCCTGTACAAGACCCTGAAGCCAGAGGGTTACAGGGTGAGAGTTACTGTTTGTATGGATATGTGGATATGGGTGGACGAACATTTGCGCCCCGGACAATTGTGTACCAGACAATTGCGTCCCAAGACAAATGCGACACCGTCATGGGTATAACGATAAACTACATCCGCCCCCTGGGTAAGACCATAAACTATATCGGCGGTACGTTATAAATAAAAAATTAAATATTTAAACTGATAGCAAACATCAAATTTTTTTTAGACATCTAAATTTCTATCAAGCATTAAAATCTATTCTTTACATAAATTGCTAAAACCCAATTACAGCCTCTTTCTCTTTACTTCCCTCTCCCTCTTTTTTCTTTTTCCTTTTTCTTTTCTCCCTACTCCCCTCCCATTTCTATATATCACATCCGTTAAGTTAACCATCTAAATAGGTCAAGGTCTGGTCACTCCTCCTCCCACAATATAAAGTATACTTGAGAGAGATATGAAATTAATCCCTCCCTAAACTCTACCATGTCTCTTTAACTACCCCTCTTACACTCTCTGTTAAATTACAAAAACTTACACTACCCATCAATTTTAATTTCATTTTTCGTTTCATTTTTGGAAGTGCTATCTGATGATTCGGCGTCCTTTAAAAGGGCTCTGGTGAAATAAATTATTATAATGTTACCTTAAAGTGGTCTGTTTTTCTTTTAAATATTAGCTATGGATTTACATTGAGCTCTCAGGATTTCATCCTCCTTGGGATTACCCATACGGATTACCAAGTTCTTCATAACTTATATATATATATATATATATATATATATATAAATATATATATATATACACACACACACACACACACACACACACACACACACACACACACATATATATATATATATATTCTACATAGTGGAGGCGTACTGCTGATATATAGTCCATTATATATATATATATATATATATATATATATATATATATATATATATATATATATATATATATAGACTCTCTCGTCGGTTTCGACGTATGAGGATCCGACAAGTTAACTGATTCAGTTATGAAATTTTGTGCGATAACCTTAAATAGTACTTAAGACCCGCTAGGGATTTGCAAAGGAGGTCGGATATGGAGCAAGAGTAAGGATTGTGAGATGATATCACTGTTAGATTGGCTGATCTTTTAGATCTTGCTCTCGCTTCTTAAAGATGATTCAGATAAGCTGATTGAAAACTGCTGAGTCCACTAAAACACGTTGCTCTCCATTCTATCCGCTCCAGGGCTAAACGCTCGTAGGTGTTATTAGGTTATGAGATATATATATATATATATATATATATATATATATATATATATATATGCAGGAGGTGTATGTGTGTGTGTGTGTGTGTGTAAAGATGTTCAGATACAGTATATCTCTAAAAGGACAATATGAAAAAAGACAAAAGAGAAAATTATCTCAGCTGACGCGTTTCGTCCTCTGAGGGACTTTATATACATTTGTCTTGATGAAGTCCCTCCGAGGGCGAACCCCTTCGAATAAGATTTTTACTTTTTTACACACACACACACACACACACACATATATATATATATATATATATATATATATATATATATATATATATATATATATATATATAGTAAAAAAAAGGAAGTACAGTAAGATTTGTGATCCGGTGTTCTTATTGATATTTTTTATTTTTACAAAACAGTGCTCAATGTAAATTTGCAAAGCATAAATATTATAAATTAACTGATTTAAAAATATGGTTTCATCGCTACACAGGAATTAACATGTTTCAAAAACAGAAACCAAAAACTTCAAATTCAATTGTATTAAATTAATTTAATATAATTCAATTTGAAGTTTTTGATTTCCGTTTTTGAAACATGGTAATTCCTATGTAGCGATGAAACCATATTTTTAAATCACTTAATTTATAATATAGCTATATATATTATATGGATTAGAACCTGATAGAAAGATAGAATAAGAAACAAATATTTATATATTTCATATTGCTCGCTTTTATTTAAGCTTAGTCAGAATCTTTTTTGTAGGGTAGGAATGAATAATGGAAAAGTAATCTCCGTTATTTTCAGTTCCATATTGCTTGTTTCCACCCACCCCCCTAAAAAAGTGACAAATAATTAAAAGTACTGGCACTTTCTTTTCTAATATTCCTTTCCTCAAAACTTCTGAAAAAAACTTAAATAAAGTTGTTAAATTTTATAGACAGGAATCGAACCTGTATCCTATACAGAACCGTCATATAGCCTGACGTGCCTTAACCGTTTCGGCTACAGAGGAGCTTTCGGCTAGCAAGGTCGAATTTACTGTCTTTAAGCTGCAATCTTCCATGAATCTCTCACGTACATTCATATCTGCTCAAAGCGTATCCAAATGTAAACAAATGACATCACACTTTATGAAATGAACAAAGTCCGACAATTATTTTAAAGACTTTTTTATGTTTAACATTCTTTTCATAGCTACAAATATTTAAGTAAATGCTCTGTTTTGTTCATAATAAACAGTATTAAACATTTACCGGCCTGAATTTTCATGCTGGTAAATGTTGTTTAATATTGTTTATTACAACCCCACCCCCCAAAAAAACAGAGCATTTACTTAAATATTTGTATCTAGAAAAAGAATGTATAAACATAAAGATGTCTTGAAGATAATTGTCGGACTTCGTCCATTTCATAATATATATATATATATATATATATATATATATATATATATATATATATATATATATATATATATATATACCTAAGTATAGGATTGGAGTATACGGAATAAATTCCAATAACGAAAAAATAACAAAAAGAGTCCTCAATATAGACTAGAGCGAATATAATTATTTATTCGAAAATTATAACATAAATATCATATAAAGTCACTACAAAAATAGCGATTTTGTTTCAACACTTCTGGTGTATTATCAAGTGATGATGTTGAATGTAGAATAAAGTTCGTTGTCAAGTTTTTTGAATTCTCATATAGTTGTAATTTGATTGGTCATTCCAGCTTATGTGGCAGTATTTCCCCAAGCGAGGGGTGTTTGATTTGAACCTTTTAAAACCATTTATTCTACATTCAACACCATCACTTGATAAGACGCTAGAAGTGTTGAAACAAAATGGCTATTCTTGTATTGATTTTATAATATATTTATGTTATAATTTTCGAATAAATAAT
>OZ010604.1:15537033-15642033 GCA_963932145.1 Acanthosepion lycidas
ACTGTAATTGTCATCTTTGATAATGGCTTATGTAAGCCGAAAGCTTAGATTGGATTAAAAAAATATGTATCAATATTGTGATTTTCTTTCTTCGTTTAATGATAATGTTATTAAGCTTATCAGACGTTATGAAAAGAATTTACATAAAATAAATAGACAACACTTGTCTATATCATTTAATGAAACATGTATGAATGAAAAAATGGTACCTAAATACACACACAAACACAATATATATATATATATATATATATATATATATATTATGAAATGGACAAAGTCCGACAATTTAAGAAATTTTTATTTTTATGCATTCTTTTTATAGATACAAATAGTTAAGTAAATGCTCTGTTTTATGATAAACAGTATTAATAGCATTTACCGGCCTGAATGTCCGAGAAATTTTCATAGAAAATATTCGTCCTCCGACAGAACCAGGGTCCATCAAATACTGAAAGAGGAGGATACATAAAAAGAGACAGAGATTCGATCTGAAACATCTTGAATATAGCGAGGTACGAATATAAAAATGAGTTTTAAAGGAGCAAGTATTGGTGAAAGCAACAAAAGGCAGGAAACTGTGGAGAACCATGTTCCCTCAAATACTAAAAGGGGGAGAATACTTAAAAAGTGACATCTTGAACGTGGGTGTTCCCCCAAAGCTATAACCTGGGTCCTATGCTATTTCTGATGTTCATCAATGAGATAGATGCCATCATTTCCCAAGTAGCTATTTATGCAGATGACACGACCATTTACACCTGTCTTGATATCAAATAACATAAAATTGGTTACTGGCAAATTAAACCCAACAGCTACTCTTGAAAAAGACCTCTAATCAATTGTTAACTGGGGCAAGAAATGGCTTGTAAAGTTGAACACCTCTAAAACAAAACTGCATTCATTTAACCACGCCTTTTTGGGCTCATGTTTTCCACTAACCTTGAAGTGGAGTGACTACATCGAAGCAATAGCTGCATTTACTGCAAGGAAAATTAGATCATTGTTTCACGCCAGAAATTTTTTCTCATCAGAATCCATCTTGCATTGAATATCGTTTCCATATCTGGTCTGGTGCTCCTGCTGTACATCTCGAGATTCTTGACAAAATTCAAAGAAGGATTTGAAATGCAATCGATGTCATCTCGACTTCAGACACGTTCTCGACGATGTGGTGGGTAACCCACTGCCTATTCTATAAATATTTTCACGTCAACTGCTCTGATAAGTTTTTTTCCCTGTTGCCCCGACTACATGAATTTAAATGCGTTACTAGATTGACATGTAGGCTCCATACGTTTGCTGTTGGAATAGCTAAATGCAGCGGCCATTTCCAGGCCAACAATTTCTTTTCTCGCACTTCCCGCCTGTGGATCTCCCTTCCGTTTAGTTATTTCCCTGATAAATACAATCTTCAAAAAATTAAATGCAACATCAATTGCCGTTTTCTTGAATCCCGTTCATCTTTTGTCCTTTCCTTATTCCTCCCTATTCTAAGTCTTCTCTTTCACTTTCACTTTCACTCCTCTACCCCGCCACCTGCGCCCTAGTGACATTACCCCCTTGCTTGGGGTGAAATGATTAAAAAACAGAACATATTGATAGAGAAACGAATATAAGAAAGTCAAAGAGGAGTCTTAACAGAGAAACTATTGCTGAAAGCAAAAAAATGAAGGACGCGGTGGAGAACCATGATCGCTCAAATACTGAAAGGAGAATATATATAAAGAGAGAGAGAATTTATTTGACATCTATTGGAGATGTGAATAGAGAAATGCATGCAACAAATTCAAAAATGTAACGTAAAGAGACAAGTATTAGTAAAAGCAACTAAAAGTAGGATGCTGTGGAGAACTATGATCCCTCAAAGGAGAGGCTACATAGAAAGTGAGCGAGAGAGAATCTATTTGCATGTCTTGAATCTATGGATAGGGAAACGGATATAAGAACGTCAAAGAGGAGTCGTAAAGGAGGAAGTAATGTTGAAAGCAACAAAGGTGGAACGCTGTGGAGAACCATGATCCCTCAAATACTGATGTTAGATAGAATAAGTAACACAACTCACTTGAAATATTTTGAACATATGGTTGGATTAATTAGCAATTAAAAAATAATAAGTGCCATAAAAGAGAAAAAAAGACAGGAAGCTGTGGAGATCCATGATCTTTCAAACATGACACATAGAATGAAAGAGAGAGAGAGAGAGAGAGAGAGAGAGAGTGAGTGAGACAGGCCTTGAACATATGGATAGCGAAACGGGTAAACGGATGTCGTAAATGTTTAATTGCTGAGAGTAACGCATCAAAACATTAGGAAGCTGTGGAGAACCACGAATCCATAAACTGAAAGCAGATGATACGTAGAAGAAGAGAGAGAACGTACTTGACAGGTTTTAAACGTATGAAATGGGGGAACAATAAGACAATGTGAAAGGAATGTAAGGAAAGAAAGTCTTCCTGAAAGCGACAAAAGACAGGAAGCTGTGGAGAACCATGATCGCCTACGTTCTGAAGTAGCATAGCACTTAAAGATCCCGCGGTAACATGTGTTTGATTTAAGTGATATTTGCATTCATATTTGAAATGTTTTCTTTTAAGACCAAAACGTTGTCTCGCAACATTTGGTGTCAACTGAGTTTGTTTTGTGAAGGATTCGTTCGCTACTTAAAATATTTTGAACGTTGGAAGATTTTTCACTGACATGTTTAACAGCAATGAAATTAATGCCGACTGACTAGACTCGTGTTTGGAATATTTGACCAAAAGAGCGTTGCCTGTCATCCGATGGTGTCTTAATGTTGGGAATATATTTTTTATCATTGTGGGTTTTGTTATTTTGGGTCATCCATATTTTACCTGCCCCATGAGATGCTCAAGAAGGGGATCGACATGTTTCTTTTTTTGTTTGTTTTTGGGGGTTTTTAAGCATTTTTTTTTCTGCTTTTTATGATTTCAGTTTTTCGTTAATATGACTATAAACTCAATATATCGAACATAGATTTGGCAAAATTGTTAAACATTTCGCGTTATAAGAAAATAATTTCTTAAAGTGGGACCTAGAAGCGACCCCATAGCTGCACCATCAACAAGGGTACTTTTCAGTGCACACACGTCGCAACGAATGCGACGCAAGGTCAGTTTAAAGTGGGTTTAACGTCAAAACCGTGAAAAAATTGTCCAAGCCACTTCGGTTCTTCTCGTTTTTAGGACGCATGGCAATAAACCAAGCCCCCCACCGAAGGAGAGGTACTGCCGAGTAGGAAGGTACCCGCCGGGGGCTTGGGCTTAATATTTTATTTTAAACTTCATCGACCATCAATGTAAATATCATAATTATCATAGAAAGGTAGTTGTCGTCTAAGGTATGACGATGAACTATATCCGCGACCTGGGTATGGCGATAAACTACGTCCAACAGCAAGGTCTCTGATTAGGAGGTTTTGTGAAGCATGGAACTACCTCTTAATTGCTGGTGTTCCCCGGTCTACCCGGAACAGTAGCACCTGTTAGGGTCCCAGCCATGGGCAAATAGCTAACCCCTAAACAGGGGTCAAAACACTATGAAAGTGTAAAAATAGGTTTTAATACCAGAAATACTTTTTTGTAAAAATTATTATCAGCAATACATTTTTGGAAGGAAAAATTTTACCAGCAATAAAACTTTTGTCGGCATTAAATAACCCACTAAGGCTAATAGTCCGTAAAACAAAGCAAGCCAAACGAAACATGGCTGTAGCGTATTAAAAACAAAAAGTTAATCATTTCACCCCAAGCAAGGCGATAATTCCTCCAATACACGTGGGTTACTGAGCGTGAAATAGAACGAGAATAATTTACTAAGGAGAAAGAACAATAAAACAACAGTATTTAGAAAAATGGCGATTCGTGATGCATTTAAATTTTGTAGGTGGCAGGAAAGCAAGAACTGGCATGAGAGTTCCGCAGGCGAGAAACAAACTATTAGAATAAAACATACGGTTGCATCTAGCTAGTTCAACAGTAACATGATAAGACCTAGTGTAGTATATTGCTACTGGGGTCAAATGAGGCGTCGAACCCATCTATACAAAAATATATAAATATCTTTATTGCTCCAGTTGCGGCGAATGGGTAAAGTGAGGGGGGAATCCCGAAGGTTAAGATTGTGCCCACAGGAATTGACGGAAACAAATCTTCGCTGTACCTCTAGCCAGCCTCTTTGTCCAGATCAAGAATCGGACCGGTTAAATAACATTTGGACACCTACGCAACACCTTCTTCTGATATGACGCCTACGCAACTTCGTGTAGCCACGCCTCTTCCGGCATGCGCCCACACAAACACGCATTTATTTCCGCTCAGGACACCTGTGCACCCTGTTTATTCTAGGCTCGGGACACCCGACGACTTGTTTATTTTAGCCACCGTATGCATTTCCTGGTTATGCTATCACCAGTTCGGATTTGGGCTCATACACAGTGATGCAGCGGAAGTAAGGCCAAATGTCTTTTCTCAACCGATATCTATTTGCCAGTCTAGTAGTAAGCTTAAATTCATGCGGTCGCGGTATGAAAACACTTGAGATATTGTATTCAAGTCCAATACACCTGCACCAAGTCAGTTGGTACTGTTACCTTGGATGATTCACATCCAGGTATATGCAGACAGGGCACCCAGGGATATACCCAAAACACATGCACTAATATGTACAGAACGCGTTTGCATCAAGTTATGGATTTCAATTTCTTCCATAAACCTGATACATATTAACATTCGCTGCTAATTAAATAAATGTAATGGAAACGAAAGACCGCCCCCACACTGAAAAGGATTAAAAATCAAAATGACTTATCGACGTAAAGAGTTCACGCATGCCCTGCACGTAAAATATCCAGAAAGAAAAATGGTCGCCCAGTGAGTCAAAATGTTTAAAGACAGGCGAGACTATTCAAGTTATATTAGGTTGGTGCAAAAATAATATCGTTTTCTCACATATGTGAGAAAACGACATTATTTTTGCACCAACCTAATATAACGCGAAACTAAATTACTGTGAAGACCGTTTGTTTCTTAGTCTGGCCTCGTGACTGGTGAATGGTTTGAGCTTTTGTTGCGGCCGTGATTTGGCGGTAGTTCTAAGCTATTGTCACTAACGCGAATTTTTTCCGAATTGTTCATGAATTTCATCCTTTGATGTCCCGAACGAAATTGTTTGCCACTGATGGTAGAAACTTTGACAACAGATTAAAGTTGATTCAAATTTGATGGAGAATATGAAATGATCAAACACTGAAATGACGTTCCTCCCCCTTTTATTAGCATAGATATTCCGTGCCTGAGAGAAAAAAAGTGTACCTGACATCAAATGAAAACTATGATAGCTTAAAAGGAGTGTTCAAACTGAATTGAACACTTGCAGAAAACTGCACTCGTTGGGATTGCACTTATACGTCGAAGAGTTCTTGAATCATCATGAAAATGAGTCACCTCAGTGCATTGGTCGTGGGCAAATGGTGCTTTGCTATCGTCTCCAATAAAATTTGCTGCGATTTTAAAACAAACGCCAACAATAATAATAATAATAATAATAATAATAATAATAATAACAATAATAATAACAATAACAATAATAATAATAATAATAATAATAATAATAATAATAACTGTTAAAAGTAAAAATAAAGATGCATATACCGGTTGTAACTGTAAAATTGTCCAAATCGTGCAAAAGCAAAATTCTACAATTGTTAGATTAAGCTTTGAACTGTTGTATCTTAGAAATGATTAAAGATATCTTACTGGAACTTTCCGAGGTTTTAATAACACTATTGGACTTTATTTTGAACAAGAAGAATGTACAATTACTGATGGTAGAAACTTTTTCTACACATTTAGCCTCATGTCTGTCCACTCTTTGATGCTGTCAGACAAGCTCTTGTCATCTCCGTGTCCGCCTTCAATAGTGCCGTCAATAATGGCCTTGCAGAGGTTGTTATGTCTTGTAACGTGGCCAAACCATGCCATCTTCCGATACTTAATAGTGGCGAGGATAGATTCCTGTCGCCTCCCGAGACTTTTTGTCCTTGCTCCGTATACATTATTTCTAAAGGCTAAAAACCATCATAATTAAAAAAAAAAAAAAAAGGTTAAGTGTCTTTTTTTAAAGAACAGCTGAAGAATGATTTTGTTTCTTCACGCTAATAACTCAATAAACCTCGTTTTGGTTTTAAATGAGTTTTTGATTGGTTGAGAGCCAGGAACAAAATAGAATATGGCGCCGTTCAATTGTTGGATTAAGCTTTGGACTGTTGTATCGTAGAAATGATTAAAGATATCTTATTAGGGTTATCTGAGGTCTTTATAACACTATTGGACTCTATTTTGAACAAGAAGAATGTATTTAGTTCTAAGTTGAAATGATGATCCCTCTTCTTGTTTTGATCCCCTGTTCCCGTTTTCCTCTCTACTGTTCCCTCTTTTTTTAAACCTTATTCATTCTCTTTTTGGTTCTTAAATGGATTTTGGGAAATAACTGAAACTAATGACGAAATCCAGCGAAAGTCATCGATGAAATAAAAATAATTATTTGTAAGGAAAGTAAAGACCTACGTACATCAAATTGTTTTTAAATCAAGTCACAGCAGAAGAATTATCGTTGAAATTTTTAAAAGGTACGCTTAAATATTAATGCAGTACTTAAATGTAGCGATTCTCTCTTAACTGTTTCCTCTTTTTTAAACTTATTGGCCGTTTTCTTGATGGTTTTTAAATGCCCTTTGAAGATGGAAGCCAGAGTATGAATGTTGGTACCCTTACTGAAGGCCTGAATGATCTTTTTCCTCTCACCATTACTCAGTTGGGAAGACATAGTGGGGCTGACGATTTTTACCTGTTCTCTTTATAGCTGAATGACTCAAAGGGTTTTTCTTACGAAAAATGGTGTCAAGATGGCGAAACGTCTTATGTGAAAACATGGAAAAAAAGAAAATTTGTTTTTTTTTTAAGATATTAAACATTTTGTGGCACAGGCAATTATCACATGTTGTTACACAATTTGGACAATTTTGCTGTTACTCCTGGTATGTATATATATATATATATATATATATATATATATATATATATATATATATATTCACTCACTCACTCACTCACTCAAGTGCCGTAGATTCCCCGAGGTTTATGGGGCCACAGCTCTCGAGTTCCATTGATTCCCTGGGGAGTATGGAGCCACAACTCTTAAGCTTCGTTGATTACCTGAGGAGTATGGGGCCCCAGCTCTCAAGTTTCGTTGACTCTCTGAGAAATATGGGACCACAGCTCTCAAGTCCCGTAGACTCCCTGCAGGGTATGACGCCGCAGCTCTCAGCAGGCTAGGTATTGCTACTGCGGTTATAGGATGGAGTTACTAATTCCTTGCACAACCTGTTTTGATTTCAGAGTTGTCTTTCTATTAGACTGGTTACGAACCACAGCTAAAGAGCCCAGTCTGCCATACTATTTAACATATATACCTGCGAGGAATATATGTACACCATGGTAATAATGATAACTAGTTCTACCCGTGAAAATACCCCGGTTGCATCGTGAAATATTTGAGCATAACTTCAGCAAAAATATTACAATGACAATCATAAGTTTGAATGGAGGTCATAATTTAAAGAAGTAAGGGGGTACAAATGAAAATATTGAAGTTTTTTTCATTTCATTGAAGCAGACCTGAAAAACATAAAAGCGTTATCATCTCCTCTATCTTTTCTTTCTTTCTTTCTTTCTTTCTTTCTTTCTTTCTTTCTTTCTTTCTTCCACTGAAACCAAACAGCGTCACGGATATGTCTTTTCTGTCTTTCCTTGAGATCAAAAGGGATTTTTTTATTACTTATGAGATACTGGCACGGTGTAAGATACACACTAATTAACCGAAGAAATAAATAAGGAACAAAGTAAAAAGCGTAGTATTAATAATAATAATAATAATAATAATAATAATAATAATAGGTTGGTGCAAAAAGTATTTTTAACGTCAAAAAACCACATTATTTTTGCACCAACCTAATAATAATAATAATAATAATAATAATAATAATAATCGATGCCAAACGAGTAAAACAGAAAGCAAAACAATTTGGCCAAATGAAATGACAAAAGAAAATTGGAAGGACAACACGTTGCATGGCAAACACATAAAAAGAACGTAAGAAGCAGATGTGGACCAACAGAAAACAGATTTGTGTGCACCAGGTTCAAAGCTGAAGCAGAAAGCCTAATTATTGCAACTCAAGACCAAAGCCTCGCAACCAGATCCTATCACTGTAATATAATCAAGGCTGGAACTAACCCGAAATGCAGGACGTACGAAAAATATAATGAAACTGTCGACCATATTATCTCAGGATGTCCGAACTGGCAAAAAATGAATATACCCAGAGACATAACAAGATAGCGACATATGCAAGAAGCACAAAATCGAAACTACTGAGACATGGTGTGAGCACCAACCAGACACAGTTACCCAAAATAAATTACCTCAGGGACATACCAATTCAAACTGACAAGGAAATATAAGCTAATAGATCTGATATTATCATAAAAGACAAAAATATTCAGGGAGTATGTGCTTATTGACATAGCAATGCTGTCTGAAAGAAACACCTTCATGAAAATTATTGAGAAATTTTTCAAATACAATAACTTGAAGAACGAGATTAACAGGATGTGGGGAATAAAGACTGAGACTGTACCAATAGTAATCGGAGCACTGTGCCTCGTGAGAAAGGAATTGACAATTTTATTAACAGTGTCCCAGATAACATAAACATACAAGTTGCCCAGAAGATCGCCATACTAGGAAGATGCCATATACTAAGAAAAGTGCTATCAATTAAATGTTAATTCTTCTATAGGGCCTAAGGATCGTAGTTTGGAACCGGCTCTACAGGATACAAAGCAGGAAATATAATATAAATAATAAATAATATAAATAAATAATAATAATAATAAAATGTTTAAAGAAAATCGCAGTATCGCTTGTCAATCACTTCTGGCGTTGCTGTTTTGAATGTCTAACGAGCTGCCAGGCGTATGTAAGACATTTATATGAAATGATGCCTTTAATATTCTTTGATCAAAAATATCGAGATTTGTTTAAATCCTATGTCCCTTCAGAAATAGTCTGTCACGGCTCTCCGCCACTTCCCGATCTTCATTTTTTTTATCAATTACAGTAACTTCTGGGAAAAGAATAGTAAAGTCGATTTACGTTACTTTCTTCATGGTCTTGAAGTCAGGATTGCTCTTCTTCTAGACTGGTCCCCAATTAAGGCTAGCGCTCATCGTCTACATTGCTATTTCACTCGTATCTGGGGGTAAAGCATCGGTAAGTGTATAGAAACATCCAGTGTCTTCCAGCCTGTTTATGTCCAATGTGTCTACGCCAAGAAGACACGGGCTTGTTGAAATCGCAGTATCATTTCTTACTCACGTCTGGCATTGCTATTCTAGATCACTGACATACTTGCATTCAGGATCACTGACATATGCATGTGAATTATTATCGGATACCATAAGTAATACTGGCATTTATTTATTATTAAATTAAAATTCAATAAAAGAATAATGAAGAAAAACTGACTTGAACGCCTCAATAATTCTTCGATAAACTGATATCAACAAAGACTATTGTTTCACTCTGTCAGCCCCCCGCCTCCTATTTTTCTTTATCATTATACCTCCCCTCTTAAAATGTAAATATTTTTTTCCAAACAAATTAGAAAAAATGAAGGGATATTCCATGTACGTCTTGCTTCCAAACAAAAGGTTCTTAAAAGATGAGGTGCAACTAAATGCACTGAAACCAAGTTGCATTTTTCCTTGAATAAATTGTTTTTGTCTATATGAAAAAATCGTAAGATATATATATATATATATATATATATATATATATATATTGATAATATTAGTGGCAAATATATATATATATATATATATATATATATATATATATATATATATATATATATATATATATATATATATATTACGATTCCAATGTAATAAATTATATATTACGATTCCAATGTAATCATACTTATTATAAAACCCAGGTTGTGTGGGTGTGTCTGTACGTTTATATATTGGATCGGATTTCCTACATTTTTCAACCGATTTCAACAAAACTTCACATGGCGACGTAAAATTACCTTGCGGTGGTTCTGACAGCGCCAAAAATTGGAAAAACACAATTGTTTCTGCCAGAAATCAATTTGAAAACACGATTAAGAGGCATCGCAAGAATGAAAGGGGGACAACTCATATCGAGTTATACTTATTATAAAACCCAGGTTGTTTGTGTGTGTGTGTGTGTGTGTGTGTGTGTGTGTGTGTGTTCGTTTATATATGGAATCGGATTTCCTACATTTTTCAACCGATTTCAACAAAACATCACTTTTTTTTGGCAGGTAGTGTTTCTTATTGTCTTGCACACTTTTTTCTTTATTTCTATATTCAGAATGCTTTAAAAATTCCATTTACAAGACAATTGTTTATAATAAAATTCTATTCAATAGGTAGACTCATAAGGATTGAAAACAATGTTTTTGTTTGAGTTTGGGTTTGACCAATTCGTAAAAAAAAAAAAATAAAATAGAATAAAAACTAATTAAGACATGCGTGTCCGTCAACCTTAAACAATAATCTTTGTCAATTTTATTTTTCAGTCTTTATGATGGTCGATACTTGATCTAACTCTTACTGTTACATCCCCGAGCAACGCCGGGCGCTACTGCTAGTAAATTATATATTATGATTCCAATGTAATAAATTATAACCATAGAATATTAGTGTTTGAGCCTTTTTATATATATATATATATATATATATATATATATATATATATATATATATATATAGGTAACTACACTCGTCTCGGAAAACCTTCGGTTTCTTGATTTGCCAATGATCAAATCAATTTCGAAGGAAAAATGTTTTTAAAAAAAGATTTTTAAAAAAGAAAGAGCTAGAAACGTCTGTCGAAAATGATCGTACTGCATACAGATCCAAAGCCCAAAGAAAAAAAACCCGATACGAGTTATCAACTAACTAAAAAAGTGCTCAATACAAAAGCAGAGCAGACATAGTCAGACCTAGAGAGCCAGACAAACCTACCAAGTTTTCACCTAAGCGGATCGTAGGTAGGTTTTTCTGGCCCTCTAGGTTTGACTATATATATATATATATATATAACTTGATGATTAGTAGAGATAATTCTAAGGAGTATATAAATCCAAACAGAGCTCAATGTAAGAACAGAGCAATATAATAATGAATACAGTATCCTTAAAAATCCCAGAACGAAATGGATTTTTAAGGATTCTGTATTCATTATATATATATATATATATATATATATATATATAGAGAGAGAGAGAGAGAGAGAGAGAGACAGAGAGAGAGAGGGAGGGAGGGAGGGAGAGAGAGATTTCGACAACCTGATTCAGTTTTTATGTTTGTGTAAAGGATGCAGAGGATATCATGGGCCTAGCATGTGAGCAACGACGAGGGCTTAGAGACTTTACAAACAAGGAGAAGGCTTATACTTAATATCAGAAAGAGGCAGTTGAAGTTGATGGTACACATAATGAGGAAAGAATGCCTGGAGAATCTGATACTCACGTGTCGAATAGAGAGAAAGTGAGACAAGGGAAAACAACGCATGACATAACTAGCGGGCTTAGGAACGTGGATAACAGAACATGCTCTGAGGGAGAAAGCAGAGCGAAGGAACTTGTTGAGAGCTGCAAGTGATAGAGGGAGATGGAGAGCCATGATCGCCTACGTCCTGAAAGGACATGGCACCTAAAGAGAAAGAAAAAAATGTGTGACACTTCAGTCCCGCTCGTGAACTGCATACAAGCCCACATATTGTGCAACAGCGAGGATCTTGGGATATATCAACAGGAATTTTTGCTGATGCTTTTCTCCGTTGTCTTGTGTCTCTTCTCCGGTCATTACGATTGATTTCAAAATTTCAACACAAATATTTCTACTTATTTCTATGTAGAGCAACTCGCTCAAAGTTAGTATGAGGCACATTGACAGGTGAGAGGTTACTCTTTACCATGTCTTTATACCTGAGCCATGGCCGTTCAACAGTCTTTTGTCCACTGTGAAGCTGGCTATACACGAGGACCTTAGCTATTCTATCGCCACTCATCCTTGCAACTTGATCAGCCCAGCGAAGTTGTTACTCCATCAGGGAAATTTCAATTCCACTAATGTTGCATTTCTCGAAAGTATAGCCACAGATCGCGCGGACACAACATTTGAGGAAGATATCCAGCTGATTGATATTGGGCCGATATGGGGTTCACGATTCTGAGCCGCATAACAGTGTGGTCAGAACGGCGGATCTATAAACCTGTATTTTGGTGTTCAGTTTGATGCCTCTCTCATTCCATAGGCGGTCGGAAGCTTCCCAAATGCACTTAAAGATGAGGGACATATATATATATATATATATATATAGGATCGTACATATGAAAAGTGTAGCGACTTATCTGTAAGCACGTGTTATAACAGAGAAAACGAAACACCCCAACAAAGAAATATATTTGATATAGGATAAAGCTGTTGCATATAAATATGAAACGAATTAGGAAAAAAAAATGATAAAGTGGGTGGGGGTAGGTTTCGTGGGGTAATTCTGTCCTAGACACACCCATTCTATCTTCTATGTCTGAACTGGATTTCAAAACTTGTTACGTGGAATAAAGGAAAAAAAGAAAGAAAGTAATTAAGAAAAAATTTGTAAATATTTTATAATTTTTCTAAGATTTTGGCTGTACTAAATAGTTCGTTATCCATAACTTTACTATCTACAACAAACCTATTTATCTCAGATAACGAATTCCCTCCGCATATATTCTTTTATATGTATAAATTCGATTTAATTAATGCCACACAAATAAAAGAATATAATTTATTACGTAGAAAATCTTTAGAATGAATCCTTCCCATCACACATCAGATAAAATTTATTATATCACCAGCTTTTACAAAATCGGTCTATCTACAACAACAACCGGTATAACTTTTTTATTTTACTCCCACGCAAAATACCCCTCAATCAACATACGAACACTACCAGACATTAATAAAAAATATCCACTAGAGGCAAAAACTCACACACATTGTCAACCCAATCAAGCATAGAACCACTCGAATTATGATATATATATATATATATATATATGTGAGTGTGTGTGTGTGTGTGTGTGTAAAGATATTTTATGTTTATACATTCTTTTTATAGATACAAATATATAAGTAAATGCTCTGTTTTATAATAAACAGTATTAGTAACATTTGTACATATATTTGTATCTATAAAAAGAATATATAAACATAAAAATGTCTTTAAATAATTGTCGGACTTTGTCCGTTTCATCTCTATCTATAAAAGGCAGGGTGTGTGTGTGTGTGTGTGTGTGTGTGTGTGTGTGTGTGTAACGAATGCACGGCCGCAATTTCCGACGGATTTGCACCAAAATTTACATGCACATGCTCCAAGTTAGCGGGAACGCCAAGACCGACATTGCATTTCCCAACTTCCATCGATAGTGGAAATAATCGATTTTTTCGTGATTCTACGGCAGTTTTCATGTAGTTTGTGGCCATTTTGTTCTGGTCAAAGTTAGAGCCAATAGCTGGCTGCGACGAATAGGCAGGAAGATTCTATAATGCCAGCGTGAGAGCCAACAGCTGACTGACACGAATGTTAACTTGCATGCTAGCATGCAAAAAAAAAATCGATAGCTGCATTGGTCACAAGTAGGAAAAATTTAAATCTACATGGCACTTTACTCCAATTGGCTCATTCGCTCGCTTAAACTCAATGTTGATTCTGA
Organism: Acanthosepion lycidas; assembly: GCA_963932145.1. NCBI lineage: Eukaryota > Metazoa > Mollusca > Cephalopoda > Sepiida > Sepiidae > Acanthosepion > Acanthosepion lycidas. The sequence continues at coordinate 15,550,916 of OZ010604.1, forward strand.
TTCCGCAGAATTGGGATGGGTGTGAAAATGTATTTGTTGTTAACATTCTTTTTTCATTCAGTTTTTCCAGTTACGAGTCCTTTTTTAAAGCTGATCGTTTTGTATTCATTTTGTTTAGTTCTTTTTTAGTAACAGATTTAATGTTTAGTATAGAGCTTAAAAAAATTCGCAGTGTGAGATAGGCAAGAAGTAAGGCATGTAGCAACATCAGCACGGCAAAGGGCACTCTTTTAAAGGCAAGGAAGGGCAAAAATATTTTAAGTCAAGTGATAGCGATTGCTGTAAATAGTCGTACGATTTTTGAATCAAGCACGGTCAATGCTGGACCATGCTGCTAGTAATATATCTATGTGTGTGTGTGTGTGTGTGTGTAAGAATCAATTAGATGTTTTCTTATACTTTACTCCATCAACTAACTTATATCTGAAGGAGGCGAAAACGTGTATAAAACTGTTATTCACTCGCTCATTGAAAATTACTGCCATATTTGGTCTGTTGCTCTTGTCATGTATCTCGTGATTCTTGACAAAATCCGAAGAATGGATCTGTGATATTATCGGTTCTAATCTGGCATCTCGACTTCAATCACTTTCCCAGCACCATGACGTGACTTCCCTATCTATTCTATAAATCTTTTCATGGCAATTGTTCCAACGATTTTCTTCCTTGGTACCCCGGATTTTAATAATTTTCTAAAATTTCTCACCCGTGAAACAGCCAACCATTTTCTTGCTTCCTTACCAATTACAATCTTCAAAAATTTAAATGCAACACCAATCGCTATTTTTTGTCTTCCCAGAAACCGTTCTTTTATTGTCCTTTCGCTTCACCAAAGTCTTCTGATTCTCCATCACTCCCAGTGACCACTTGCGTCTTAGTGGCATTATCGCCTTGTTTGGGGTGAGAGAATTAAAAGAAAACAGGGTCTTTTTATAAACCATACTGTCATGGCTAGCTTATCCGCCCTGGCAGTGGCAAGCAAGATGCTGTTACCGTCTTTCTCAGCCTTGACACGAGTTAATAAGAGATAACAAGCTATAAATAACAATGTGTTGAAGAGTTCTTCAACGTGTGCAGACTTCTTATGTGTAAACCTACGTCTGTGTCGTGAAAGGGGCCCACCCCCAAAGTAGAAGGGAATTTTGTGCACCATTGCTCCCTACAGTGACATATATGATTTATAGAAATCCTCAGAAACTTAACACAATTTTTAATTTAATACCCCAATTCCGAAGTTCCGGAAAAAAAAGAACAAACCAAAAAGAAGTAAAAAAAAAAAATAAACCCAAACAAAGAAACACAAAAAAAATGTATGTGTGTGATGGTGGGTCACTTTTTGCATTTCAAAACTCTATTATTTCATTAACGTCGTGTCCCGACCCACCAGCTGCTCGTCTTAAACCCCCTCCAAATTACATTTATACCCAATTGTGAACTAAACACTATTGACAATAACTCCTTCCTTAGTTACTGAACCTCGTACGGTATCAAGAATTTAGATTTTATTCCGTATTATAGTTAATGACATAAAACAAAAGCTTGTTAATTATTTCAGTACAGCGTGGTATTATATATATATATATATATATATATATATATATATATATATATATATATATTACTCCATTGGCTTGGATTGAGGAATCGGAGAGCCGAGTCCGAATTCCAGTCCAATCCATTATATTCACTTACGTGCTAATACCCTTGGGAAAGGTATTAATCCTCTTCTTCTCCCTCCAGCTATAGGTAAATAGCAGGACAGACTGGGTTCTATAGCCTTGGATGGCAACTGGTCTAGGAGAAGGACAACTCTGAATTCAAAACCTGCGGAGGGTCGTTTGGGGACCTTGTAGCACATAGTGCACCAGGTCTCTGTATTCGGCCCTTCAGAAAGTGTGGATGGTCCTGCACGAAACATTCACCACTATAATCAATTCTCAAGTGCTGTTGTCCGGCTGTCAGTTTCCTGGGAACTGATCTCCTTGACCCTCAACGTCGAATTCGACGGGAATGGATTAAGTAATATATATATATATATATATATATATATATATATATATATATATATATATATATATATATATACAATTAGCTGAAAAGCAGCGAAATCGAGCAGCATTTAAACTAGCTACAATGGAGGACACTTGATTGGGCCTTCATCACAATGGGTAAAAATGAGTAGATGTGATAGGCAACAATATACTATAGAAGAACTCAAAATTGATCGCTTCATTTAAGTATTGCATTGCGTCGGCCTTGTGCCACATCTGATCGCCTGGGGCGGTTAATAGTTATTCTGCAGTTGGAAATTCGTTTCCAGCTGTGCTGGTCAAACTCTCTGCCTCCGCGCAGAGAATATCCCCAGACGAGTCTAATTTGAAGGGCAGAGTCTCGTCTCGGGAAATAGCTACCCTACCCCGTTTTACACGGGATCTACGGGGAATTTTTGGCCGAGCTTACGGGCTCGGATATCCCACAGTAAATTCGGCCTTGTGTCACATCTGATCGTCTGGGGCGGTTAGTAGCTATTCTGCAGTTGGAGATTCGTTTCCTGATGTGCTGGTCAAACTCTTTGCCTCAAGGTAGAGAGGATCCCCAAACGAGTCTATGTTGAAGGGCAGAGTCTCGTCTCGGGATATAGCTACCCGACTCCGTTTTACACGGGTAAATTCGGCCTTGTGCCACATCTGACCGCGTGGGCGGTTGGTAGATATCTTGCATTTGGAGATTCGTTGTGGAATTCACTTGACTCATTTCTAGCAGTTGGCTACTTCTACGCGCCGCTGGCGAATCTTATACGTGTTGTTATTGTCCTAAGTATTATCGTTCATTATCAACCATCGATTATTTGTGATTATTCTATTCAGTAACCCTCTCTAGGTCACAACATCTACCAAGACTTGAAATCTCAGTGTACACTGTTATTAGGGTGCACACAAGAAATAAATTAATTTATCTCAATATCTTTGCCAAGACATTGGTGTGAACCTTAACCTGCTGATTCATTTTCTTGCTTAGATAACTTTTACGCTATCCATATATACATGTAATATTAATATTTTGTGTTTGATCTGACGATCATTGACCGAACAGGCTTTTGTTTACTTTCTGGCCATCGGTCTAGGATCAAAGTGTAGTATCTGTTTACCTCATTTCTAATGGAAATAGGCTTACGACAACATCACGTTGAAACAACGATACCCGTACGATGACCGAAGTTAAGCAACATCGAGCCTGGTCAGTACCTAGACTGCTTGTGAATATCAGGTGCTATAAGTTTGGATGTGCGGGTGGTGTAATGGATAATGGCTCGGAATTATTAATTGGAGAGCCGATTTACCGTACGATGACCGAAGTTAAGCAACGTCGAGCCTGGTCAGTACCTAGACAGCTTGAGAATACCAGGTGCTATATGCTTGGATGTGCGGGTGGCGTAATGGATAATGGCTCGGAATTATTAATTGGAGAGCCGATTTACCGTACGATGACCGAAGTTAAGCAACGTCGAGCCTGGTCAGTACCTAGATGGGTGACCGCTTGGGAATGCCAGGTGCTGTAAGCTTCGATGTGTCGGTGGTGTAATCGATAATGACTCGTAATTATTAATTAGAGAGCCGATTTACCGTACGATGACCGAAGTTAAGCAACGTCGAGCCTGGTCAGTACCTAGACAGCTTGAGAATACCAGGTGCTATATGCTTGGATGTGCGGGTGGCGTAATGGATAATGGCTCGGAATTATTAATTGGAGAGCCGATTTACCGTACGATGACCGAAGTTAAGCAACGTCGAGCCTGGTCAGTACCTAGATGGGTGACCGCTTGGGAATGCCAGGTGCTGTAAGCTTCGATGTGTCGGTGGTGTAATCGATAATGACTCGTAATTATTAATTGGAGAGCCGATTTACCGAAGGATGACCGAAGTTAAGCAACGTCGAGCCTGGTCAGTACCTAGACAGCTTGAGAATACCAGGTGCTATATGCTTGGATGTGCGGGTGGCGTAATGGATAATGGCTCGGAATTATTAATTGGAGAGCCGATTTACCGAAGGATGACCGAAGTTAAGCAACGTCGAGCCTGGTCAGTACCTAGATGGGTAACCGACTGGGAATACCATGTGCCTTAAGTTTGCCTTTGCGATTGGTGTAATGGATAATAGATCGGAATTGTTAATCGAAAAGCCTAGTTAAATTCCCGTTAGACTCGTTATATTCACATGCGTGCAAATTCCCTGGGGAAAGGCATGAATTTCCTCCCCAGCGATGTGTTAATTAGTAAGGCTCGTATCAATCAACTATTATTATCTCATGAAAAGAATTCTTACAAATTTTATATACTGGTTTTAATATAGAACTGATCACCCACTTTATGTCCACTTTATCATTTCTGGTTTTCGTTTATCAAATTTGGATTATTTATGAATCCACCTCTTCTCCCCTTGCTATGTGTTAATTAGTAAGTCTTGTATAAAAAAATCATCATTGTCTAAAAAATATTCTTACAATCTGAAAATATTTTCTGGCTTACCTGTAAAGGGTTGGTAAGCCGTTAAAAACGAATCAATCAAATTTGTTTAAGGTGATGTGGAAAGTCAATATCTTGATTTTTTTTTCATTATATTTCTCTTCTCGTTACACGTGTTAGACATTTTATTAGGTTGGTGCAAAAATAATGACGTAATAATGTCGTTTTTTGACGTTAAAAATAGGTCAAAAAACGACATTGTTACGTCATTATTTTTGCACCAACCTAATAATTGTAGTTGTTACTGCTGCTGGAAGTCTTTCTTAAGCAAATCACCTCAAGCAAAGAGGGGGTGCCACTAGCACACAAGGGTTTACAGAGAGAGTAAAAGTAAAGAGAAATATTTGGGAAAAGGATAAAGAGAAGGACAGGGGTCAAGGTCAAGGGATCAGAAGATGTCGATTGACATTACATTTGAATATTTGAATATTATAGCTATCGGGGAAGCAAGTGGTAGGAAAGGAGTTCCACTGATAGGAGGTGCGAGATAAGGAGCTGATGGAGTAGAAGAGATGGCGGCATTTAGCCGTTTCGACAGTGAAATGGTAGGACCGGGATGCCAACCTAGTAGCATGCTTAAATTTATGCAGTTTGGGAACCAGTGAAATTTTCTCGTTGGAGCAGTTGCCATGAAAATACTTGTAGAAAAGACAGAGGGAAGCCACAGCTCGTCTGTCAGATAGTGGCTGTAGACGGAATGCCAGATCAGGACCAATCACGTTGCATATCAGTATGCATTCTGGATTTTGTCGATGGACTGAAGTTAAAATGCCAGGTCAGGATTGCAGATCCTTTTGGGGATTTTGTCTTGGACCTCGAGATGAACAGCGGACGCACCAGACCATATATGGCAGGAGTATTCCATGCAAAAAGAAATGGTTGATTTGTAGATTTGAAAAATGGACTCAGGCGAGAAAAACCTTCCAGCGCGACACAGAGAACCAACTTTCCTTGCGGTAGATGAATCTATAGATTCAATTCAGTGGACAGCGTGAGACCAAGCAGGCGTAGAGAGGCGCTCTCGTGGAGCGAGGCATCAGCCATCCTTATGGAAGGCAGAGAAGGTTCTCTATGGTGGGTCTTCAAGTGACGAGGCTTTTTCTTATTTGGTAAAGTTCTTTGTGATTCTGTAGCACCAATCTATAAGATGTGATGAAGAGTTGTCTTCTTTAAGACTCCTAGATTGTTTGTTTTTTTTATAATTTCATATATGTTTTGTAAATATAATCTCACTTATGTTATTCATTCATTTCAATTATTGATACCTGAGAAAGAAAAAAAAACATTGTATGTAGGTTTGATGGTTTAGGCATTTCTCAAGGAATGAACGTCAGACCAGTTACACATTAGAGAGTCTCCATCCGAGAAGTCTATTTAAGAACATGGTACCAGCATTTTATATCATCGTCTTCTGGTTTGGTTTGGATTGGTTTGTTTTACGGCATATCAACACCTCAATGGGTTATTTAATGCCGACAACATTTTTAGGATAGATTCGTATGAATAGAATATGTATTTTTTGCTTTAGATTGGTTTGGTTTATTTTGTTTAACGGCATATCAACCTCAATGGGTTATTTAATGCCGATAACATTTTTAGGATAGATTCGTATGAATAGAATATGTATTCTTTGGTTTAGATTGGTTTGGTTTATTTTGTTTTACGGCATATCAACCTCAATGGGTTATTTAATGCCGACAAGATTTTTAATATAGATTCGTATGAATAGAATATGTATTCTTTGGTTTAGATTGGTTTGGTTTATTTTGTTTTACGGCATATCAACACCTCAATGGGTTATTCAATGCTGACAACATTTTTAGGATAGATTCATATAAATAGAATATGTATTCTTTGGTTTAGCATTTTATATCATCGTCTCCTGGTTTGGTTTGTCTTGTTTTACAGCATATCAAGCTCAATGTGTTATTTAATTCAGACAAGATTTTTATTGCTAATATTTTTTTCCAAAAATTTATTGCTAGTAATATTTTTTTTATTCAAAAATCCATTGCTAGTATTAAAACCTATTTTTACACTTTTATAAGGTTTTGACCCCAGTTTGGGGGGCTAACTATTCGCCCATAATCGAGACCCTAACAAGTGCTACCACTCCGGATGTGAGTGAAACTGGGAACACAAGCAATTAAGAGGTGGTTCTTGTCTCCTCAAAACCTCCTGATCAGAGGCCTTGCTGCCGGATGTAGTTCATCGTCTTATCCAGGACGCGGATGTAGTTTATCGTTATACCCAGGACGGGTTTCATTTCTGTCTAAAATTTCTAGGATGAGAATTTATCATTGTTTACACTATTTATATTCAAACATATTGTCCTCATCTTGGGCACCTCGAGGTGGTGTAATGGTTAGCTAACTTACCTCGCTAGAACACTTACGACTGAGTAGTGAGTCCGATCCTCGGCTGGGTGCCCTCAACTTCCGGCCTTGTGTCACAGCTATGCTTGGAAAATATCTATTTTCTTCGTCTCTGTTAATTTCGCTACGTTTCAGTCATTCTGGTCTCCGGCCGTCTTCAACTGTTTATCGATCTGGGTAACCTACAGAGAATTCTGAACTGAATGACTTTTTTATAATCATTTCACCCCATGCAAGACAATAAAGCTGCTATGACACAAGAAGTTAACGGGTGTTAGAGAACATGCCAAAACTAAAAATAAGGAGAGAGGAAAATAAGTGAATAAAATAAAAGTACAAAATAAGGATTGATATTCCATTTACATTTGTGAAAATTAAAGTTGGCCCAAAAGCAAGAAGCCGGAAAATACATATATATATATATATATATATATATATATATATATATATATATATAGATATATAGATATATATATATATATAGAGAGAGAGAGAGGGTAATAGATACAAATACAGATATTTATATATAGAGATTTATCGAAAGGAAGACATATATATATATATAAATATATATAAAAGTGAACATAGAAGTCAACACTTACAGGCGACATTCTGTTTCATGCTATATGCAATCGTCAGGCCACGTGTGCTGTTATTTTTCTCGACTATTTATATATAAATAAACAAATAGCCGAGAAAAATAACACCACACGTGGCCTGACGATTGCATATAGCATGAAACAGACTGTCGCCTCTAAGTGTTGACTTCTATGTTCACTTTTATATTTATATTTACACACATTTATCCCATAAATATAGCACACCTTAAGACTATATTTCTACATATATATATATATATATATATATATATATATATATATATATATAGATAGATAGATAGATAGATAGATAGAGACAGTTGGCAGGCAGACAGATATATATTTTATAACTTAAACGTTATTTTAGTGGATGCCCATATCTGAGTAGACGCTCCGTTTATTAACTAAACAGTATAATTATATTGTTTAATAAATAAACTGAAATTCTACTCAAATATGGGTATCCACTTAAAATAACGTTTAAGTAAGAAAATCTCACGGAATAATAAATAAAAATCCATCACTTCTTTATATAAATATAAAAACATATATATATATATATATATATATATATATATATATATATGTATTGAGAGAGAGAGAGAGAGAGTGAGGGAGAGAGAAAGAGTTAAATATATATATATATATATATATATATATATATATAAAGATAGAGAGTGAAAGAGATAGTGGGGAGAGACAGATAGACAGACAGATGAACAGTGTTTAGGGGGAACATGAGTTTGTAGGAGGAAATTTATAAGAGTTGACTGTGAACTTGGTCGGATATGAAACCCTGTTGGAACCTGATGTATTTGTGTGAGTCTTAGTTCAATGTAATGAATTGCTTTTGAGGTAGCAATATGGCGAACTAGGAGGTCCGTATCAGTTTTCCATGTTTTTGCTTCCGTCAACTGAACCTTTACATCAATAGATAGGGCTGGTCCGTTGCCCTTGCTATTTACTTTGAGTTCCATGATAAGACCCAAACAAGAATCTGCAATATTATTGACCCTGAAATAAGCATAAATAGAGAGAAAAAACCTGCTTGACAAGTATAAGCATACATATGGAGAGACAAGTACCACAAAGACAATTAATTAATAAGAAAGAATGCTGTGGAGAGCCATAAACAGCCTGAAAGAACATCGAAAGACAGAGTGAGAAAGAATGCATTTGAAAAGTTTGAGAAAACGGATAGAGGAACAAGCGTAAAGCGCTAATTTTGCAAAAAATTAAAAAGGAAGATGTGAAGTACCATAACTGCTCACATCCTGAAAGTAATTAGAACGTTGAAAGATAGACAGAAGAAGGATTTTATTATTTTTTTTATTAAATATCCTACAATAACAGAACTGCCAATGACGGTGACATGTTGCAAGAAGCTAGACTAAAAAAAAAAAAGGCTACTCAAATTAAATGAGAAAACAATTTACTAAGAGGAAATTAGGGTACCCCGAGGTGGTGTAATGGTTAACAAGCTTGTCTTGCTAGATGAGTTACGACAGTGTAGTGAGTTCGATCCTCACTGGGTGCCCTATACTTTCGGCTACGCTTAGAAAATCACTTTGAGCAACTCGAGGCGGAGTCATGGTTAGCAAGTTTGTCTTCCCAGAACAATTGCTACTGAGTAATGAGTTGGATCCTCACTGGGTGCCCCATACTTTCGGCCTTGTGCCACATCTCAGCCGCGCTTAGAAAATCACTAGTGGGCACCCCGAGGCGGTGTAATGGTTAGCAAGCTTGTCTCGCTAGAACAATTACGACTGAATAGTGAGTTCGATCCTCACTGGGTGCCCCATACTTTCGGCCTTGTGCCACATCTCAGCCGCGCTTAGAAAATCACTAGTGGGCACCCCGAGGCGGTGTAATGGTTAGCAAGCTTGTCTCGCTAGAACAATTACGACTGAATAGTGAGTTCGATCCTCACTGGGTGCCCCATACTTTCGGCCTTGTGCCACATCTCAGCCGCGCTTAGAAAATTACTAGTGGGCACCTCGAGGCGGTGTAATGGTTAGCAAGCTTGTCTCGCTAGAACAATTACGACTGAATAATGAGTTCGATCCTCACTGGGTGCCCCATACTTTCGGCCTTGTGCCACATCTCAGCCGCGCTACTAAGAATAAATTATATAGAAAGTACTTTAATTGCTAGATCATCCGCAGTAATTTTACGTTCAGGCTCTTACAAAATTCCACTTTCTTGCCAGATCTTCTGCTATCACAATATGTGATATTCAATAACAAAAGTGATGGAAACAAAAAGAAAAGACAATATTTTTTTAAGGCAATTCACCCCAAGCAGGGCGAGAGTGCCACTAGCATGCAATGGGTTACAGAGGACTGAGAACAAGAGTAAAGAAGCATGTTTGGGGAAAGAAGGACGGGAAACAAAGCTCAGGGTATCAGATGTCGATTGACATTACACTTGAATATTTGAAAATTATAGTCATCGGGGAAGCAAGTAAGGGGAAGGGAGTTTCCTAGACGGGAAGTGCAAGAGGAGAAGCTGTTTGAGTATAAGAGACGGTTATATTTAACCGTCTTGACAGTGAAAGGGTGGGGTCGAGATGCCAGCCTGCTAGCTGGTTTAAATTCATCTAGTCCGTGAACTAGCGAAAATAACGATCCTCTGTGGCCAAATCGGTTAAGGTACATCGGGCTATATGACGGTTCTGTATAGGATACAGGTTCGATTCCTGTCGGAGGACGAATATTTTCTATAAAAATTTCTCGGATATTCAGGCGGCTAAAAGTTGTTTAATACTGTTTATTATAAACAGAGCATTTACTTAAATATTTTTATATATAAAAATAACGTTTAAACAGAAAATATATATATATATATATATATATATATATATATATATATATATATATATATATATATATATATATATATATATATATATATATATATATATATATATATTCAACACCTTTACTTATTTTCATTTATTAGATATTAATTATGTTAATCAAATTATAGTAATGTATACTAATATATATACTAATGTCGCATTTAAAAGAGATACTCCGACAATTAAATCCAAGCCCCACCCCAACCCATTATAACCTACAGGTAGGTTCCAAATTCATTTCTCGGAATTTAGAGGGAAACCCTTTCATTGGTTCTGGATGAAAAAAAAAAAAAACGCAGCCGTTTTCCCTCAAATCGAAATGTACCAAAATATTTTTGAAATTCAAAAATTAAGCAAGAGCCCATGGCAGCGTTTCCTTTCTCTCTGAAAAGGGAGACGATACAAGCTCAAGCAGATGAAATTACTTATAAAAGTAAAGGGAGATAAAATTTTCGTTGTATTTTTTACATCCTTTTGGTATTTTTACTACATTATAAAGTCAGTTTATGAACCAGTAACAAACTTCTACCAATATTGCTGAATCTTTGAATTTTATCAAAGAGCCCTAGATAATATATAACAGGAAAAGTGAACTGTATGTGGCAGCAATATTCTAAGCATGGATGAATTAATTCACAAATAAATAATTAAAAAAAATATCATTATTTGTTCATTTTAACATTTTCTCAGATTTCTTTTGTAACCATTAATAATCTTCATGAACTGTGTGACCTGGTTTCAAAGTCACCCATCACTACTGTTACATATCTACTGTGTTTATTCTCACCCTGAAACGCGTCCTGAGTATGACGTTAAACTACATCCGCGTCCTGGGTATGACGATAAACTACGTCCAACAGCAAGGAAGGCCTCAGATAGTGTTTTCAGAAGAATAATGTTGCCAGCTGTACGTTTTTGAAACAATAATGTTGCCAGATATACGTTTTTTTGGAAAAAATAATGTTGCCAGCTATACCTTTTGGGAACAATAATGTTGCCAGCTATACGTTTTTGGGAAAAAAATAATGTTGCCAGCTATACGTTTTTGAAACAATAATGTTGCCAGCTATACGTTTTTTTTTTGGGGGGGGGTGGAAAGAATAATGTTGCCAGCTATACGTTTTTTTGGAAACAATAATGTTGCCAGCTATACGTTTTTTGGAAAAAAATAAAGTTGCCAGCTATACGTTTTTGAAACAATAATGTTGCCAGCTATACGTTTTTTTTTGGGGGGAACAAGAATGTTGCCAGCTATACGTTTTTTGAAACAATAATATTGCCAGCTATACGTTTTTGAAACAAATAATGTTGCCAGCTATACGTTTTTGTTTCTTTTGGAAACAATAATGTTGCCAGCTATACGTTTTTGAAACAATAATGTTGCCAGCTGTATGTTTTTGAAACAAATAATGTTGCCATCTATACGTTTTTTGGAAAAAATAATGTTGCCAGCTATACGTTTTTGAAACAATAATGTTGCCAGCTATACGGGATTTTTTTGGAAACAAGAATGTTGCCAGCTATACGTTTTTTTGGAAACAATAATGTTGCCAGCTATACGTTTTTTGGAAAAAATAATGTTGCCAGCTATACGTTTTTTTGAAAAATAATGTTGCCAGCTATACGTTTTTTGAAACAATAATGTTGCCAGCTATACGTTTTTGAAAGAAATAATGTTGCCAGCTGTATGTTTTTGAAACAAATAATGTTGCCAGCTATACGTTTTTTATGTTTGTTTTTTTTTGTTTTTTTTTAAAACAATAATGTTGCCAGGACAAAATAGGCATTTAAATTCATATAAACTGGATTTGGCATTAAATAACCCACAGTGGTTGATATGCCATAAAACCCAAACAAACAAACAAACATTGCAGAGATTGGGAGCAAGAGTAAAGAGACATGACTGAGGAAAGAATAAAGAGAAGTGCGAGGAATTAGATCAAGGCATCAGAAGATGTCGATTGACATTACATTTGAATATTTGAAGACTATAACTGTCATGGAAGCAAGTAAGAGGAAGGGAGTTCCACAGATGGGAAGTGTGAGACATGAAGCTATTGGAGTAGAAAGAGACGGTTACATTTAACTGTTTGACAGTGAAAGGGTGGGACTGAGATGCCAGCCTAGTAGCTAGCTTAAATTCATGTAGTTTAGGAACCAGCAAAAGTAGCTCATCGGAACAGTTGCCGTGAAAATACTTGTAGAAGAGACAGAGGGAAATCACATCACGTCTGTAAGAAAGAGACTGTAGACTAGATGCCAGATCAGGACCTATCACATTGCATATCCGTCTCTGGAATTTGTCAAGGGCCTCGAGACTTACAGCGCGGGCACCAGCCCATATATGACAGCAATATTCCATGCAAGGACGGATGGTTGATTTATAGATTTGAATTGGTGGGAAAGTGACTGAAGCCGAGATGCCAGATTGCGGCCAATAATATTGCTGAATCTTTGGATTTTATCAAGGAGCTTTAGATAATATACAGCGGGAACAGTGAACTGTATGTGGCAGCAATATTCTAAGCATGAATGAATTAATTTACAAATAAATAATTTAAAAAATATATCATTATTTGTTCATTTTAAAAATTTTCTCGCAAGGGGTTACAGAAGACTTGGAGCGAGATCAGATAGGAATGATAGAGGAGAGGATGAGGAGAAGGATAGTGGACAGATCAAGGCAACTGGAGATGTCGACTGACATTACATTTGAATAGTTAGAGATTATAGCTCTCAGGGAAACTAGAATAGGGAAGGGTGTTCCACAGGCGAGAGGTGCGAGACATGAAGCTATTGGAGTGGAAGAGACGGCTACATTTAACAGTTTCAACAGTGAAAGGATGAGAGCGTGATGCCAGCCTCGTAGAACGCTTGAATTCATGAAGTCTGGGAACCAGTGAAAGCAGCTCATCGTAGCAATTACCATGAAAGTATTTGTAAAAAAGACAGAGAGAGGCGACGGCACGTCTGTGAGAGAGCGACTGCAGGCGAGATGCCAGAACAGGGCTAATTATATTGCATATCCGTCTCTGGATCTTGTCAAGAACCCCGAGGCAAACAGAGGGGGCTCCAGGCCGTATATGGCAGCAATAATCGATGCAAGGGTGAATGGTTGATTTAAAAGAATTTACATTCCTAACATATACTTTTATATTTTAATGTAACAGTTTTTATTGTATTTTTAATTTTTATATCACTAAACAATATAACAGCAGTAACATCAATAATAATAATAATAATAATAATAATATTAATAATAATAATAAACAAAATTATTGTCGGAACTCTTCCAATATTTTTCATCACTTAAGAAAAGAGCGGGATTTAAGAAAAGAAAAAAAAGACAGTATTTGGCAATGTTAACATTTCGAAAGTATGTCTCTCTTCTTCAAGTTATATTTTTAAAAAACTGAAGTATAAAAATGAATAAATCTACAAAAATTATTAGTCTTTATACAAACGTTGCTGGTCTTGTAATGAAAAAAAACAAAAAAAAAACGGCTGTACTGGTAATCAACGCGTCAAAACAAATAAAACGCCGCCAGCGTGAAGGCATGAAACTGAAACATGCGTAACACGATAATGATCTTACTCATCAAGGAATTTTCCGTTAGTTGATTAGTTTCTAATGCCGGAGTAGGGCGCCACGAGCCGGTGTAATAGTTAGCGAGCTTGTATTGCTAGAACAATTACGACTGAGCAGTGAGTTCGATTCTCACTGGGTGCCCCATACTTTCGGCCTTGTGCCACATATGAGCTACGCTTGGAAAATCCCTACTAAGGCCGGAGAGTACAACGTTGGGAATATGCCAATAAAGATGAGGACAACAGTCCGAACAATTTAATTAGTGTAGATAGTTAAAATACCTTATCTCAGAAATATAATATACTGAAGAAGGCCGGAGCGTACAACGTCTGAAACGTCGGGAATATGCCAATAAAGATGAGGACAACAGTCCGAACAATGTAATTAGTGTAGATAGTTAAAATACCTTATCTCAGAAATATAGTATCCTGAAGAAGGCCGGGGCGTACAATGGCTGAAACGTCGGGAATATGGCAATAAAGATGAGGACAACAGTCCGAACAATGTAATTAGTGTAGGTAGTTAAAATACCTCATCTCAGAAATATAGTAACAGTTAGAATAATGTAAAAGAGAATATCTACTATAAGGAGAGAGGACAATAAAAGAATAAAAATGAAGAAGACAGACGATAACAACTGACATTATATTTGAAGAACAATGCTGACTGTGAAGCAAGAAGCCGGAAGAGGTTTACAGAAGTGCGATAGAAGAAAATGTTAGGATAGAACTTACTGTTATCATTTCAACTGTAAAATAGTAGTTGCTGCCAATCTAGTATCGTGCTTAAATTCATAAAGTCTAGGTACTATAGCAAAAAGTTTCTCAGAACAAGTGCCATGTACAAAGGCGAAGGTAGGCTACGTCACGACAGTTTGGTAAATATTGTTTTAGCCTTGAAAACTCGATTTATACGCCATAATTTACAACTCTCTCAGCCAGACAATCGAAAATAGATATATTACGCTTAGTACGAAAGAAGATTAGGTTAAATCAGCATTATAAAGATTATGTAGCGCCGTGATTATTTTCTATTTAAACAGGTTTTCTCTAATTTATCGGCTGTTACGTCTCCGACTGCTGCCGTGGGAAATATTTATGTCCGCACGATTTAAGTTGATTCATGGAGACAAATATTTTAATTGTGAGCCACGAATGCTTCCGCCTGCCAGCCTCGGGTGTAATCATGAGAAACGAAACAAGAACAAAAAAGAAACCTTGGCAAAATATATCCCAGCTTCGTGCATATATTGTCGGGATCAGATGCGTTTTTTGTGACAATTAAAACAATGAATAAAACCATTATTCCGTCATCTCGTCTGCACGTGTAGGAGAGAAATATAACGTGTGTGGTCCCTTTTCAAATTCATAGGCATCCTCAACGACGTTTTGTTTTGGTTCAACATGTCTAATCACTTAACCCAGTCATTTCCTCGTCACGGCGCATGCGCTTCGGCTAACTTCCGCCCAGAGATATAATGTACGTTGCTCTATCCACGCGCGCTCACGCACGCATATATATATATATATATATATATATGTGTGTGTGTGTGTGTGTGTGTGTGTGTGTGTGTGTGTGTGTGTGTGTATGTGTGGATGGGCACGTGGCTGAGAGGTTAGAACGTTCAAATTCTCATCGTGAGACCTGGGTTCAAATGGTCGATTTGTCTGTTTTCGGCCTGGAGCGTGGTTTGAAAAGACACGGCTTGTTATCAATTGAGTACACGGAACACTTGGGGGACGTCGATCGCTGTGCTAGCACGAAGTCGCGACTCATCGTGACCGAGGGCTTGAGCGTGCTGGCCTCTTTCCCATAATCTATGTTCAGTATAGTTGGAGTATAAACCACAGGTGGGCTTTGTGTGGGTGTTGAATAAACGCGCCTGGGCAAGCGTCTGCAACAGGGATTGGCTAGCCGCCCTAGTAGATTGAGATGCTCGAATACAAGGGGCCAGCTACACACACACACGCACACACATATATTATTAATATAGACGTTATTATAATGAGTACACGCTTTTAGTTTCTATTCTCTCTCTCTCTCTCTCTCTCTCTCTCTCTCTCTATATATATATATATATATATATATATATATATATATATATATAGATAGATAGATAGATAGATAGATATATATATATATAGATAGATAGATAGATAGATAGGAAGGATGTAAATTTTTAGAAACACTTGGCAGATAGATTAATTTATTTCAAATATAACTTGCATTTAATATTTATATATATCGGAGAAATTTTCATAGAAAATATTCGTCCTCCGTCAGGATACAGGTTCGATTCCAGTGGGAGGACGAATATTTTCTATGAAAATTTCTCATACATTCAGGCCGGTAAATGTTGTTTAATACTGTTTATTATAAACAGAGCATTTACTAAAATAAGTGAATATAATGAACCCAACCTGAATTGGAACTCGGCTCACCACCCGCACATCCAAACTTATATTAATTTTAATAACATTTTTCTGGTACATAAAAATTTATATATCATCTTATACCAATAACTTGTCTGTGTGTGTGTGTGTGTATGTGTATGTATGTGTATATATATATATATATATATATATATATATATATATATATATATATATATATCTTCACCCCTTTTTTTTCTTTCTATGGTATTTTTACACTCTTCTCTTTATTTTCACAGGTTTCTTCTTATTGTTATTATTATTATTTTCTTTTCCTTTAATGAATACGGGTGACCATCTACACACACACACGTGCGCGTGGGCGCGCGCGCACACACGCACACACACATATTAATATAAACGTTATTATAATTACAGGTTTTTTAGTTTCTATTCTCTCTCTCTCTCTCTCTCTCTCTATATATATATATATATATATATATATATATATGTGTGTGTGTGTGTGTGTGTGTGTGTTAAGTAGTGAAATTAATATCAATCAGCCTCGATCTAAAACTCATAGGAAAGAAATACTGTGTCTTTTCCGCTTCTATAGCCGTGGGCCACGTTGATAGAGGAAGGTTTGAATGGCCTATTTAAGGAATGCTCATTTTTTTTTTGTATGATTTCACCCCCGAACAAGGCGGGAATGCTACCCGCACGTTTTACAGAGAGTGAAAGTCAGAGAAAAGTATCGGGAGGGTTGAGGAAAGGAAAAAAGATGAACGGGGTTCAAGAAGATGAAAGATGGCGATTGATGTTGCATTTAAATTGTTTATGATTGTATTTATCAAGGAAATAGGTAAACGGAAGGGAGTTTCACAGGCGGGAAGTGCGAGGAAAGAAACTGTTGGAGTAGAAGTGGCGGTTACATTTAAGTATTTCAATAGTATGAGGGTGGGATCGAAATGCCAATCTAGTAGCATGTTTACGTACATGTAGTCAGGGGCACCAGGGAAGAAAGCTCGTCGGAGCAGTTACCATGAAAATATTTGTAGAAAAGATAGAGGGAAGCCACGCTGCGTCGGTGAGAAAGTGACTGAAAGTCGAGATGACTGTTCAGGATCGATTACATTGTAGATCCTTCTTTAGATTTTGTCAAGAACCTTGAAACGAATAGCAGAAGCACCAGACCATATATGTACGTGTGTGTGTGTGTGTTTGTGTGTGGGTGTATTTAATAATTATTTGTCTTTTCCTTCTCTCTCTTTATTCCTATTTTGCAAACTATATATACAAGGTCGTTAAGCATGGGTTATGCGCTGTTTTCCCCTGTTCTTGTCGCCTTCAATATGACCTACGAGTGTCAAATGTTCCAAGCCCTCTTTCCTCATTATGTGCTGTACGAATATCGACTGTCTCTTTCGGATTCAAGGTATAAGTGTCCTTTTTGTTTCTATTTTCTATAAAACTTTTTCGTTGTTCACATGTTCAATCCATGGCATTCTCAGCATCCTTCTGTAGAGCCACATTTCAATTTCTTCAAGTCTCATTTTCATCTGTTTTAATGCTGTAATTTCTTTAAAATCGAGTGAAAAAGTATCTAGGGCTCCGGCGAAGATATATATATATATATATATATATATATATATATATATATATATATATATATATATATATTACTACATAGGGTGACTCACAAACAAACAGGAAATTTTAGATTTATTACATGATGAAAAAAAAAACTAACATAAAATAAAGCTAACTATATATTTTACTGACTTCCATTATTTACATTATTCAGACTGTTATCCTCATCTTCATTGCCAAATCCACAACGTTTCAACCATTTTACGCTCCGGCCTTCTTCAGGTGATTGGAATTTCGAACCGAACTCTTTATTTCGTCCACCGGAGTAGACTATTCTAGTTCCACGTGCCATACCTGATCCGGATGTCGATAAGGGAAAATAACTGAGGCACCCGGAAGAGACATGGCACGTGGAACTAGAATAGTCTACCCCGGTGGACGAAATAAAGAGTTCGGTTCGAAATTCCAATCACCTGAAGAAGGCCGGAGCGTACAACGGTCGAAACGTTGTGAATATGGCAATGAAGATTAGGATAACAGTTCGAATAATGTAAATAATGCAAGTCATCACAATGCCTCATCTCAAAGATAGAGACAGATATATTTTACTATATAACTGAAATAAAAAAATAAAAAAGTAGCTAATATATATATATATATATATATATATATATATATATATATATATATATATATATATATATATATTAACCATTTCTTGTTCCAGGATGCCGCATTTATCAAATTTTCAACGCGAGGTGATTGTTCTCTAAAAGAAAGAACATTCAATTTGGGGACTGAAAAAATACCAAGAAATTTTGCCAGTGTTATTTAGTTTGAAAACCACAACGAATATTGTTGTGAATCAAGGGTTTAGCACCAACACTATTATATCTACAACATAATTTTATTTTATTTTATTTATAAATTGAATATGACTGGCGATAGATATATTAGTATAGAAGGATCTAGATGAGTGGCCATTCAGGATGTCTTTCATTATTTCGCGATTTGATAAGAAAGACTTGATCATTTAAAAAGAATAACTCCTTTGAATATTGCTTGATGAAAATTCGCCTGAAAATGAAACGTTTTTTCCCAAAAATAATTGGCGGGGGAGAGGTTAATTGGTAAGTACGGCAGAGTTAAAGAATTCTAGGAAGAAGACTATTGTGAACAACGGGTGTAACACTTTTTAATTGTTTGTTTTATTTTTTACGGGGGTGGGGTAGGAAAAAAGTAATAGAAAGAAAAATATAGAAAAAATTAACTAAGATATAAATAAAATAACTATATACTTTACTATATGAATAAACTAAAAAAAATTAACTAACATATAAATAAAATAACTATATACTTTACTATATGAATAAACTAAAAAAAATTAACTAACATATAAATAAAATAACTATATACTTTACTATATGAATAAACTAAAAAAAATTAACTAACATATAAATAAAATAACTATATACTTTACTATATGAATAAACTAAAAAAAATTAACTAACATATAAATAAAATAACTATATACTTTACTATATGAATAAACTAAAAAAAATTAACTAACATATAAATAAAATAACTATATATTTTAATATATGAATAAACTAAAAAAAAATTAACTAACATATAAATAAA
Organism: Acanthosepion lycidas; assembly: GCA_963932145.1. Lineage (NCBI taxonomy): Eukaryota > Metazoa > Mollusca > Cephalopoda > Sepiida > Sepiidae > Acanthosepion > Acanthosepion lycidas. The sequence goes on from OZ010604.1 coordinate 15,570,465, forward strand.
ATAACTATATATTTTACTATATGAATAAACTAAAAAAATTAACTAACATATAATTTTTTTAACCATTTATTGTTCCAATATGGCGCATTTATCAAATTTTCAACGCAAGGTAATTTTTCTCTTTAAGAAAGAAAATCCATCTTGGGGATTGAAAAAATGCCAAGAAATTTTTGCAAAGTTTTTCAGTTTTAATACCACATCTAACATTTTTGTTTTTCTTCTGTTTTAAGCAACTAAATTTTTATCATTTGCTTTTGTTTCAAATAACTGTAACAAAAGTACCAACAATTAAATAAACTGCTCCAAATTTCCTGTTTTTCTTTTATTTTTGTGGAGCACACTGTAGAATAACTCGTCAAGATTTGAGTCATAGTAGAGAATTAATCTGTACATTACGACCCAGTCTTACTTGGAGTATATTTCAATAATCAAAACGGAGACTTAAAACTGGAGATAACAACGAAGGCTCTACATCCGATGTTTATTTTCAATTCATATATTCAGCACTTCAACATATTGTAATGGTTAACAAGCTTGTCTCGCTACATCAGTTACCACTGAATAGTGAGCTCGATTCTAACTGAGTGCTCCATACATTCGGCCTTGTGTCACATCTAAGCTATGCATAGAAAATCACCTTACGTACATACATATGATTGTTTAATGTAATCTTTCCTTTCAAGTACCTCCACGGTCTTTTGAACAGTAGTATGTGTGTGTGTTTGTGTGTGTGTTCGTTCGCACATGCGCGTATCATTTTCATTGTTATTAGTTATTTGCGAAGGGTAGCTTAGATGGCCGAAAGTATGAGGCATCTAGTGAGGAACGAACTCACTTTTCATTCGTAACTGGTCTAAATAGACAAGCTTGCTTACCATTACACCATGCTGAGGTGCCCTCATTTTCATTGCTATTAAAACTTGTAAATTGTTTAATTCCCAGTTTAACCGCGTGTAAGTGAGACAACTGAAATCTAACTAGCGGATACAGGAGAATCACATACAAATAAAGCCAATAAAGACACAAAGACTTTCTAAAAAGCATTAAAAAATTTAAAAACGACAATTTTTTTATACTTGACATTAGAATTTATTCTTAAACCGGTTGCGAATTACTTAAAATCTACCAAAACATACTTGATTGATTGATTCGCTTTTTTACGACATCAAACCTTTGCAGGTTATTTAAAGCCAGAAAATATTTTTAGATTGTAAGAATTTTTTTTTTTTGATATATTAATACTCAAGTTATACAAGTCCTACTGATTAACCCATAGCTGGGAGAGAAAATGTGAATTCACCTGGGCATTTGCACGTAAGTGAATCTGGTATACCCAAGCGCTCACCCATCTAGGTACTGATCATGTTCTACATTGCTTAACTTCCAGAAATCCTCTTGTCGTCCGTATTATTATTAGTTTTTATTTATTTATTTTGTGTCTGCGTGGTGTCTGTGTGTGGTAAAAATATTAAGAATAAACAAAAACGACTAGATATTATAATTTTATTCTTAAATCTATTGCAAATTAATTGAAATTTATCAAAACAATATTTTTTACGGTGTAACTATTGCAGATTATTTAAAGACAGAACATATCTTTCTCAGTGGGGTAGACTGTTCTAGTTCCATGTGCCATGTTTAATGGATGTCAGTTATCAGTTATCACCTGTTAATTTCCCTCTCAAAGGACACATGTCACAGTGGATAAGGGCGTTAGTTAGATCCAGAGACAGGACCCAAAGTGTGTGAGTTCAATACCCGGTTAAGGCAGTGGAGAATTTGGAGAGGGGAGTTAACAGGAGATAACTGACATCCATTAGACCTGGCACGTGGAACTAGAACAGTCTACCCCAGTGAGTGAAATAAAGGGTTCAGTTTGACATTCCAACCACCTGAAGAAACCACCGAAACGTTGTAATAAATATGGCGATAAAGATGAGGACAATAGTCCGAATAATGTAAATAGTGTACATAATACCTCATCTAAGAAATATAGACAGATATTGAAGGGCCGAAACGTTGTAATAAATATGGCGACAAAGATGAGGTCAATAGTCCGAATAATGCAAATAGTGTACATAATACCTCATCTCAGAAATATAGACAGATACTGAAGGGCCGAAACGTTGTAATAAATATGGGGACAAAGATAAGGACAATAGTCCGAATAATGTAAATTGTGTACATAATACCTCATCTCAGAAATATAGACAGATACTGAAGGGCCGAAACGTTATAATAAATATGGCGACAAAGATGAGGACAATAGTCCGAATAATGTAAATAGTATACATAATACCTCATCTCAGAAATATAGACAGATACTGAAGGGCCGAAACGTTGTAATAAATATGGCGACAAAGATGAGGACAATAGTCCGAATAATGTAAATAGTGTACATAATACCTTATCTCAGAAATATAGACAGATACTGAAGGGCCGAAATGTTGTAATAAATATGGCGACAGAGATGAGGACAATAGTACGAAAAATGTAAATAGTGTACATAATACCTCATCTCAGAAATATAGACAGATACTGAAGGGCCGAAACGTTGTAATAAATATGGCGATAAAGATGAGGACAATAGTCCGAATAATGTAAATAGTGTACATAATACCTTATCTCAGAAATATAGACAGATACTGAAGGGCCGAAACGTTGTAATAAATATGGCGACAGAGATGAGGACAATAGTACGAAAAATGTAAATAGTGTACACAATACCTCATCTCAGAAATATAGACAGATACTGAAGGGCCGAAACGTTGTAATAAATATGGCGACAAAGATGAGGACAATAGTCCGAATAATGTAAATAGTGTACATAATACCTCATCTCAGAAATATAGACAGATACTGAAAGGCCGAAACGTTGTAATAAATATGGCGACAAAGATGAGGACAATAGTCCGAATAATGTAAATAGTGTACATAATACCTCATCTCAGAAATATAGACAGATACTGAAAGGCCGAAACGTTGTAATAAATATGGCGACAAAGATGAGGACAATAGTCCGAATAATGTAAATAGTGTACATAATACCTCATCTCAGAAATATAGACAGATACTGAAAGGCCGAAACGTTGTAATAAATATGGCGACAAAGATGAGGACAATAGTCCGAATAATGTAAACAGTGTACATAATACCTCATCTCAGAAATATAGACAGATACTGAAAGGCCGAAACGTTGTAATAAATATAGGGACAAAGATGAGGACAATAGTCCGAATAATGTAAATAGTGTACATAATACCTCATCTCAGAAATATAGACAGATACTGAAAGGCCGAAACGTTGTAATAAATATGGGGACAAAGATAGTCCGAATAATGTAAATAGTGTACCTGGCGGTAGTACTCATACTAATATATCTTTTTGTGTAAGTTCGGGTGTTGATGTGGATATTAAAAAGACAAATGCAATATTTAATAAGAGGGTTTTCTTAGCGTGGTGTGCCTGAACACCCAGAGCGTGTGAGATGTAATTTCATGGGAGTCCAAAAGAATGGCTTATGTCATTAAGTAACAAATCATCATTCACCCATCTGTCAGTGCACCTTGAGAGCTTTAAGGGTAGTTCGTCGCCGCAAATTCTTAGCTTCAAATTCGTTGACGCCATCTCGGTGCCGCAGAAAATACCAACTGAATTCATGAATAAAATTCCTATAATGTCCAGAATAGGATGCTGATGAAACGTTGGTCGATTTTGTTTAGCGGCATATCAACACCCCTATGGGTTGCGACGTGGCTTCAAAAAGTAGTGGTGTTCGTAAATTGGAGTGCCACTATATATATATATATATATATATATGTTTAAAATAATTATATGTATATATATATTATGTGTATATATATATATATATATATATATATATATATATATATATATATGTATGTATATGTATATATAGAGAGTGTATATATATATGTATATATATATGTTTTATAGAGATAATATATATATATATATATGTGTATAGAGAGGAAGTATATATATATATATATATCTATATATATATATATATGTATAGTGAGTATATGTATATGTATAGAGAGTATATACATGTATGTATAGAGAAAATACACCCCCGCACACATACACACACACACACACACACATATATATATATATATATATATATATATATATATATATATATATATATATATATATATATATATATATAAATAAGAAGAAAGAACAGTGATATTTATAATTCAGAGTTCTTAGCTTTTATTTTTATTTTTAAAAAACACTGCTCAGCACAACCCCTAGTGGTGAATATTTTAATTATTTTATTTTTATTTATTTATTTATTTTTTTTTGTAAATATGATTCCATCGCTACACAGAACCTTCTATGTTTCAAAACAGAAAACGTCAAGTCTAGATTAATTTTAAAAATTAAATGCAGAGCTTCGTTCTATTATCAAGTGATTTTTAAAATCTTAAAATCGTTTCATAATGGAAGGAGTCTCTGCATTGTAGATTTAATTTTTAAAATTAATCAAGATTTGAAATTTTCCGTTTTGAAACATAGAAGGTTCTGTGTAGCGATGGAATCATATTTTGTAAAAAACAAAAATTATAATATATATATATATATATATATATATATATATATATATATATATATATATATATATTAATTTTCGTTGTCCTCTTATTACTGAGTGTAAAAACAAGAACAAAATCTATTTCCATACCTGAGGATGTCTGTAGGAACAGACGAAACTTGTAAAAATAAAAAAGACCTTATGCAACTGAAATTTGTAAACGAGGATCATATCGTTCATGTACAGGTTCGTGGTTTATGTATCTTATTTGAATTGTTTGCGACGATGGATCCTCGCCAGTTAAATCATTAACCTCTGTATTTGTTTTTTGTATGAATGATTCATGAATTTATAAATTAATTGCACCTTTATTGAAATTAAAATAACTGATCCAAGTGCAACTTTCGGATAATAAGTGTGACATTACTGTAATTATTGAACAATATAGTTCATGCCACTTTGACGGAAAATCTACCAGTAAAAAAGAATTCTCTTATTGTTATATTTGTACAAAAACGCACAACCTTAAAATTTAAATTCAAACTCAGCGTTGCGACTGCACGTTCCAAAACAATCACATTTCTCATAGCATTTTTTCGGATTATATCTCTATTTTCGTTGTCCTCTTATTACTGAGAGTAAAAACAAGAACAAAATCTATTTCCATACCTGAGGATGTCTGTAGGAACAGACGAAAGCTTGTAAAAATAAAAAAAAACCTTATGCAACTGAAATTTGTAAACGAGGATCATATCGTTCATGTACAGGTTCGAAGTTTATGTATCTTATTTGAATTGTTTGCGATGATGGATTCTCGCCAGTTAAATCATTAACCTCTGTATTTGTTTTTTGTATGAATGATTCATGAATTTATATATATATATATATATATATATATATATATGTATATATATATATATAAATATATATAGAGAGAGAGACAGACAGACAGACAGACAGACAGACAGAGAGAGACATTGCGGTACCTTGGGATTAAAATGTCCTGATGACGGAACAAAGGGATACACAGAGGTACCATGACCTGCGATCGGCAAAAATTTAAATGCGATGTTAATCGTTATCTTCTGCCTACCTAATTCTTATTCTGTTCTCTCTCCTTATCTTTTCCTCGTATTCTCTAGCACTCAGTAAGCCCCTGCGTATTAATGTTTTTATCGCCTTGCTTGGTGTGAAATGATTAAAAAAAATGTTATTTGCATTGTTCGAACTATTGCCCTTGTCTTTACTGCCATATTCACGACGTCTCGACTGTTGTACAATCAGGTCTTCTTCAGGTGATTGGAATTTCGAATCGAACCCTTTATCTCGTCCGCCTGGGTAAAATTGTTCTAGTTCCACGTGCCATGCCTTTTCCAGATGTTTCAGTTAACTCCCTTTAATTTAACTCTCCAAGTATTTCATCACCACTACTGTAGCCAGGTAATGAACTCGCAACTTTAACTCCTTTTAACTCAAATTTCCAAGATTGTTAAGCACCGCATTAGCCAGGTAGTCAACACGCAACTCTTCTGCTCAAGTCACTCGATCCAACCAACGCTTTTATCCACAGCGCCATTGACGACATTAGCCCGACTAATGTAAATAATTACAATACCTCATTTTAGAAATATACGCAGAAAAAAAGTTCGTTTGGCTTAGGATTATGTGCCCAATTCTTTCTAAGACCAACTTGAACGCTATACCAATAATGTCTCCGCCTAAACTCTAAAAATTTATTTACTATTTATTTATTTTTCATCAATAGGAGTAGACAGATTCGCGTACCATTTGGTTCATACTCTACCCTGGTCTTTTGAACAGGAGTAGAGGTTTATCCCTTATTTCCTACATTATTTACATTGCTCGGGCTGTTGTCGTCACTTTTATTACCATATTCACGACGTTTCGGCCGTTGTACGCTCCACCCTTCTTCAGATGATTGGAATTTCGAACCGGACCCTTTAATTCGTTTACTGAATTAGATTGTTCTAGTTCCAGGTGTCATACCTCTTCCGGATGCTTCAGTTATCTTCCTTAACTGCAGTTGTATTATTTGAATCAAGCACGGGCAACGCCGGGTCATGCTGCAAGTAACAACATAAAATTCACTCTCCCTCCGTTTTAAAGACCTTTCGACCGTTGTACGTCCTGGCTTTCTTCAGGTGTTTGGAATTTCGAACTGAACCCTTTACGCAGAAACCCTATGACCACGTCCATTCGTGGCATTGATGAGGATCCATATACAGTCTGTGTTCTTTTGAAAATAAATATCTTAAATGTTACTGAACGCAGGCAGAAGTTTAGTTGAATATATGACTGACTTAAAAAAATTGAAAGGACAAATTATTTGCTTTAGAAGATCTTATATTAATTTTTGAGGCGAAAATTCACTCCGAATTCTGTTGGTGGGAGTGTTATTGTTAAAGAGCAAAAACGGCACATCGAAGCGTGGTTTTTGTGAAAGCAACACCGTTTAAATTTTCTCACTTGAAAAGCAATAATTTCTCGTCTAATTTTCAAATTAATGAATTAAATATAGGAGTAGATATTTCACACTATCAAAGTGGTTCACACTCCTCCTCTAACCTTTTGACTAAGAATATGAGGTGTTTCACTTGTCTGCTGTTTAGGATTAAGTACCCAGTTTCTTCTAAATTTTACTTCAATTCTATGCCACTAACGTCTCCTCCTAAACTCTAAAATTTTATTTACTATTTATTTTTTGATCAATAGGAGTAGATAGGTTCGCGTACCATCTTGTTCATACACTACCCTGGTCTTTTGAACAGGAGTAGAGGTTTATCCCTTATTTCCTATATTCCTTACATTGTTCGGGCTCTTGTCCTCATCTTTATTGCCATATTCACGACGTTTCGGCCGTTGTACGCCCCGGCTTTCTTCATGTGAACTGAATCTTTTATTTCGTTCAGTGGGGTAAATTGTTCTAGTTCCACGTGCCAGGTTTCGTCCGGATGTCTCGGTTATCTCCCTTTAACTCAACTCTCCAAGTTTTTGTTTACCATTGTTGTGACTCTTTGGGTCAAGTCACTGGAGCCAACCAACGCTTTTATCCACTGGGCCACGTGTCTTTGAAGACAATAGTCCGAACAATGTAAATAATGTATATAATTACAATAGCTTTTCGCAGGAATATAGACAGATAAAAAAATGTTCTGAGATCTTATCCGTGGTACCTCGTTCACGTGAATTTAAGCGCAGTACTAGATTGGCAGTTAGGTCTCATTGTTTTACTTTTGAAATATCTAGATAGAACTAAGTTCTATTTTAATAGTTTCTTTTCTAGAATCACCTACCTTTGACACTCACTTCCGGTTTTTTGGTTCCCTGCCTCCTACAATCTTCTAAAATTTAAATGCAACGTCAAGCGCCATCATAAATCCTGTTCTTTTATTGCCCGTTCTCTAAAACTAAAACTAATCTTCTCATTTTCTTTCACGCTCATTAACTCCTGGCGTCTTTGTGGCATTAACGCCTTGTCTGGGATGAAATTATATAAAAAAAAAAAAAATAACTGCTAAGGAATTTGATTCCCTGATTTGATTCTAGACAATTATTCTGATTCGAATTTGTCTGCAACATTTAAGAATCTACCATCGTTCTGTGCAATAGAATATTCTATACATATCTTGCATCTCAGTTTCAATTATTCTCCAAGACTATAACCTAGCTTCCTTGTGTCTTTGCTATAAATATTTTTATTGCAAAAGTTCTTTTTGATACGCCGACTTCATGAATTTAAATATAGTAGTGAGTCTCTAAGTCTCACCATTTTACTGTTTAAATTGTTAAATGTAACCGCAAGTTCTATCCTAATAGTTTCTTCTCTCGCACTTCTCATATCGAACTCTTTTCCATCTTCTTGCTTGGTGGGAAATAATTAAAAAAATAACAATGCAAACAATAATATGTTGTCTTTTTATCAATAATTTAATTCCAAATAAGGCGATAAAGCCTCTAAGACTCACTGGGGGTGAAGATAACTGAACAAACGTTATTGAGGAAAAAGGACAATAAAAGAACGGACAATAAGACAGAAGAAGACGATTAATGTGGCATTTAGATTAATGAAGATAGTAGTCAATAGGAAAGCAAGAAGATGAAAGTATTTATAGAAAAAGGTATATTAACCGCATATTTACTATTTGATTTTAACACATCACGGTTCACGCACTGTCTACATTTCCATCTGGACTTTGTGCTTTCGGATGTCCACTGCTTGTGCCATCGTCTTTCCTTGAGCTGCCTGTGACATTCAGAAACACCCGATCTTTTCATAGCCTGTTCGTCATAAGCAATTTTAATTGAGCTGACGTTTCAGCATTACTTTTAACAATTTTCACAAACACAAAAAAATTAATGCTAATCCACTACTCCAGATACTTTCACTCATTTTACGCCACCACTATAAAATGAACACATACAACTTCCTCTACTGCTCGACAACGAATGTAAGATAGATTCTGTTGAGAAAAAATTGTCAAACATGACGGAATGAACCAACTTTTCTAGCAGCAGTTATATATATATATATATATATATATATATATATATATATAGCGTTAAATAAAATTTATCTTTCTGTTTTGATTTGTCATTTACTGACTATATTTTTCATTCTGACATCAACTTTCATTAATAGCAGTTCTCTTTGATAATTTCAATATTTTGTGGCGTTATTGAGGGATAAGGACAATAAAAGAACGGTCAAAAAGACAGAAGAAGACGATTAATGTTGCATCTAGATTGTTGAAGATAGTAGTCAACAGGAAAGCAAGAACATGGAAGATAATTCGATATGTGAGAAGTGCGAGAGAAGAAAATATTAGAATAGAACTTACGGTTACTACAGTAAAAAACATAATATCTTGCTGCCAATTCAGCACTGCGCTTAAATTCATAGACTCTAGGTACCATAGAGGAGAGTTCATCAGAACAATTAACATGAAAGTGTTTATAGAAAAGCCACAGTGAAGCTACATTACGTCCGTGGGTAAATTACTGAAGCCGGGATGCCTGTACACGGCCGATGACATTGCATATCCTTCTTCGGGATTTTTAGCGAGGATATCTAAAAATATACCAGGAACACCAGATTAGATGAGGCAATATTCAAAGCTTGGACGAATAGTAGACTTTATGGATAGGCAAGAGAGATTCAGACGAGTAAAAATGTCTCGCACGTGCCAATCTAATATTAAAATGTATCTACTCAATTTGTAGTTGCATTTGTAATCAATTAAAAGCTTATTTGTTACATTCACTTGTTTACCCGCGCCAATGCATATGCTTCATGAGGCGTGTGGCTAAGCAATCAAATGTAATTTCATATTTCAAGTCTTCCACCTTAGCGACAGCAGATGACAAACAATGAGCTTCGCCACATATAGAAGTGTTTTCTGTGGGGTCTGGGAACGCTCGAGATTTTCCGCTACTTAATGGCAACTGTGATTTTGTCGAACGTCATTTCAGATCTGCAAGAAACTTGTACTAATGTAGGACTTCCGTTAAAGCTAAGTGATACAAAGTACCTATTCCTTACATATATATATATATATATATATATATATATATATATATATATATATATATATATATATAGTTTCTCTCTTCATACATATATATATATACTTTCTATACGTATATATATACTCACTTTACACACACACACACACATACACACACACATACATATATATATATATATATATATATATATATATATATATATATATATATACATAGTTTATGAAAAACTAGGTAATCCGTATGGATGAACCTAAGGAGGATAAAACCCAGAGAGCTCAATGTAAATCCAGAGCAAATAATTTCAATAAAAACAGACCACTTTAAGGTTCCATGTAATAAATTATTTCACCACAGCCCTTTTAAAAGGACTGCGGATCACCAGACTTTACTTCCTTTTAAAAGGCCTGTGCTGAAATTATTTGTTTTTTGTTTGTTTTTTTGGAGGGGGAGGGCTTGGGGGGGTTCTGACGAAGTATTCTCTGTTCATCTTCTGCTTTGACCCTCCCTACTGCGTCTTCGGATTTCAGTCTCACACTTTCCGTCCTCTGTTAAAATATTTCCTAGCTTTTAGTAAAGTTTACCTTTTGCTATATCTCCTAATCCTTGTTCTACCAACCAATTATATAAGCTTGTTACGTAGGTTACTCACTGCTTTCCTCTATTCCACTTGCATTCAAAATTTCCTGTGAGTGTTACATTCTCCAAGCCCTCTTTTCTCAGAAATCTCAACTGTCTCTTTTAGATTCTAAATATATGTGTCCTTTTTGTTTCCATTTCCCTAAAGCTTCCTAAATACTCACGTGGTATTCTCATCATCCTTCTGTAGAACCGCATTTCTTTTGCCTCAATTCAGTTCTTATCTATGAGGAAGATTGTCCAGCAATCACTACCAAATAGGATGAATGATATTATTTGACTGTTTAGTACTCTTTTCTTTGTTACTAACATAATTTTCCTGTTTCTTAATACTTTGCTTTGCTTTTGGAAGGTACCTTTTGCTATTTCAGTGCACTTTCAGATTTCGGTGTTGCATTTTTCATCCCCTGTTAAAAAAAAACTTCCTAGAAATTGAAATTTTTGTACGAGATTTTGGTATCTCCAATTTTTAATTCGCATCTGGGGATCAGTCATTTGGAGCTCTAAAACGAACTGGAATGAACATAACGGAAGAAATACATGACTCAACCCAAACTAAAAGCCAACCAAATGTTGCGAGGGAGGTTTAACTGTTGTACTAATTAGATGGAACTGTATGTTCCATTTTATTAGTTTTTTTCCCGCACTTCTCGCCAGTGGAACTTCCTTCCGATTTCTTGCTTCCCTGCCAACTACAATCTCAAAGATTTTAAATACAACACCATTCGCAATCTTCTGTCTTTATGAAACCTGTTTTTCACTTCACCTTTCTTTAATAACGCTTATCTCTCTCCTTTGCATCCTAGTGGCATTATCGCCTTGCTTGGGGTGAAATGATAAAAAACAAGGCTGGCGACTACTAAGAGCTTCCTGAATAATTATTCGTAGGTTGTTGAGTTTCATCTGATGTTATTTATTAAATACTGCATGTCGACTTCAGAGGTTCCCAACCGGAGTCCCTATGGTCCCTATATATCCATTTAATATGTCTGGGTGTCCATGCTAGCTAAATACTAAATTAGAGGTCCGAGATAGTATTTTAATGGTTAGTGGGGAGGAGGCACTATGGAGTAATAGGTAGCGGCTCGAATCAGAGAGCAGAGTTCAAATTCCAGTCAAATCCATTACATTCCCTTAATACCCTTGGGAAAGGTATGAATCCTCTTCTTCTCCCTAGAGCTATAGGTAAATAGCAGGACAGACCGGATTCTATAGCCTTGGATGGCAACTGGTCTACCCTAGGAAGAAATGGCAACCTACTGTAGAAAAAAAATCTGTCTCGTCTGTGATTCTCAATGTTTGCATCTGGGGCTCAATCATTTGGAGCTCTAAAACGGACTGAAATGAACATACCGTAAGAAATAAAAGACACAACATAAACTAAAAGCCAACCAAATGTTGCGAGGGAGAAATGACGTCATTAAAGTTATGACAGGCGCGGCATTAATTTTCGATATTTTATGTCCTCCGCTCTGTTGTTTATACTTTCATTTCATCACAACACTTAAGATGGAATTTATTTACATCGAAACGGACAAAACGAAAGAAAAACAGTGCGTTGGTGGCCATTTATTTTAAAAGGAGACACAAATGAATGCCAAAAGAACTAAGATCATTGTATCCCAGACTACTTGAACGGGTAGCACTTAATATCAGTAATTAGAAAGACAAGTTTTCATTATTAATTTAATTTAATTAAAACACATAATATCAGTTATTAGAAACAGGTTTTATCGCCTTGCTTGGGGTGAAATGATAAAAAAAGAGGCTCGCGACTGCTAAGTTTCCTGAATAATGTCTCGGGGTTTGTTGAGTTTCATCTGATGCTATTTATTAAATACTGCATGTCGACTTCAGTGGTGCCCAACCGGAGTTCATATGGTCCCTATAAATTCATTTAAGGTGTTTAGGAGTTCATGCTTGCTAAATACTAAATTACAGGTCCGAGATAGTATTTTAATGGTTAGTGGGGAGGAGACACTGTGGAGTAATAGATAGTGGTCGGACCGAGGAAGCGGAGAGAAGAGTTCGAATTATAGTCGAATCCGTTACGTGCTGATACCCTTGGGAAAGGTATGAATCCTCTTCTTCTCCCTAGAGCTATAGGTAAATAGCAGGACAGACCGGATTCTATAGCCTTGGATGGCAACTGGTCTAGCGCAGAAATATAATGGCAACCTACTGCGGGAAAAAATATGTATCGAAAGATACATGATCGCCTAAGCGTGTATCACACATGGCACACAACTGACTGAAATTTACTCCCGTGCTTATACCCTTGGGAAATATATGAATCCTCTTCTTCTCCCACCAGGAATGGGTAAATAGCAAGTCAGACCGGGTTCTATAGCCTTGGATGGCAACTGGTCTACTGCAGAAAAAAATGGAAAATGCCAACCTACTGCGGGGAAAAATCTGCCTCGTCAGTCATGTATTTATTGAATTGAGGCGTAATACTAGATTGGCAACTAAGTCTCGCCGTTTTACTGTTCAACTATTTATATGGAACCGTATGTTCTATTCTAATAATTTTTCTCACACTTCTCGACTGTGGAACTCCCTTCCGATTTCTTGCTTCCCTGCCAACTACAAATCTCAAAAATTTTAAATGCAACACCAGTCACAATCTTCTGTCTTCATAAAAACTGTTCTTTCTCGTCATCTTTCCCCAATAACGTTTCTCTCTCTCTCTCCCTCTCCCTCTCTTTTCCTCTCTCTCTCTCTCTCTTACTCCTTTGCGTTTTAGTGGCATTATCGCCTTGCTTGGGGTGAAATGATAAAAAAAAAGAGGCTCGCGACTCTAAGAGCTTCCTGAATGGTTATTCGTGGGTTGTTGGGTTTCATCTGGTTATTTATTAAGTACTGGATGTCGACATCAGTGGTTCCCAACCGGAGTCCATATGTTCCATATATATCCATTTAAGATGTGTGGGGGGTCCATGCAAGCTAAATACTAAATTAGAAGTCCGCGATAGTATTTTAATGGTTAGTGAAAAAAATTGCTTCAGACGTATTTATTGCACGAAATAGCAACGTTCAACAGAGCTGTCATAATATAATGAAGATTTACAGTCACGGGAGATAACCTATCCTAAACTCTCTTCTGTACGTGCCGTGTCCCTTCAGAACATTAGCGATCATGGCTTTCCACAACTTCCTATCTATTGTTGCTCTTTATAATTTTTCTCTTTTTTGCTATCTACCCCAAACCTTGTCCCGCCATTAAATTAAATTAGAACGCACAATATCAGTTATCATTTACCAGCAGCATGACCCGATGTTGCCTGTGCTTGATTCAAAAATCGTGCGACTCATACAGCAATCGCTATCACTTGACTTAAAATATTTTTGCCCTTCCTTGCCTTTGCCGTGCTGATGTTGCTACATGCCTTACTTCTTGCCTATCTCACACTGCAAATTTTTTCTAAGCTCTATACTAAGCATTAAATGTGTTACGATAAAAGAACTAAACAAAATGAACACAAAACGATCAGCTTTAACAAAAGGACTCGTAACTGGAAAAACCGAATGAAAAAAGAATGTTAACAACAAATACTTTTTCACACCCAACCCAGTTCTGTGGAATCAGAATCAACGTTGAGTTTAAGCAAGCGAATGAGCCAATTGGAGTAAAGTGCCATGCAGATTTAAATTTTTGCCACTTGTGACGAATGCAGCTATCGATTTTTTTTGCATGCTAGTTAACATTCGTATCAGTCAGCTGTTGGCTCTCACGCTGGCCAATAGAAAATGGACGCAAACTACATGAAAACTGCCGTAGAAGCATGAAAAAATCGATTATTTCCACTATCAATTGGAGTTGGGAAATGCAAAGTCGGTCATGGCCTTCCCGCTAACTTGGAGCATGTGCATGTAAATTTTGGTGCAAATCCGTCGAAAATTACGGCCATGTATTCGTTACACACACACACACACACACACACACACACACACACACACACACACACACATCTTGTCTTTTATAGATAGAGATTTTACCCTATTTAAAATGTTTTACATACGCTGATAAATAAAATTAGAATCCAAGAATAAATCTTTGAATTTTTATCCTTTTACGGAGATTTTATGCCAAAAGCGGTTAATGTTTAATTTAATGTATGAAAAGAACGGATTTTGTTAAAAATCAGAATCGCTCCAAGTAAGGCAATAAAGCTGCTAAGACACAAGGAGTTACAGGGTGTGGAGAAATTAGGAGCAGAAATATTAGTAACTACCTATATCAGGCGGCATCTAGCTAGCACCTTCATCACAATTGTGGTCTTGATTGGACCTTCATCACAATAGATTTGGAGAAGTAGATGCAATAAGCCACAATAAACTGCAGAAGAACACAAAATTTATTGCTGCATTTAAGTATTGCATTAAAATTTTTGCTTGCCTTTTAAAAGTTCAACGATAATTCTTCTGTCGTCATTTAATTTAAAGACAGCCTGATGTACGTAGGTCCTTACTTTCCGTACAAACAATTATTTTTATTTCATAGGTGACTTTCGCTGGATTTCGCAAATTTATTTCCAAGTTATAAAAATTGTTATCGTACAAAAAACCGCTGAAAACAATCGAACAATTTTAATTTATCATTAAAATACTTGAGTAACCAAAATTTCAGCATTGCGGATTCGGAGCTGTTTTTAATTTGCTCACAGAGTCGACCTGATTCCAAAATTGTCTGATATGTTGGGCTACGGCCTCTGGGAGTAAAGTTGAAAAAGTGTGACACAGTGCCACACTGACATTCGGATTTATTATATGGAAGAGCAGAAAGAGGAAAGAGCAATCAGGAAGACAGTAGATAGCTATTGACATTGCATTTAAATTTTTGAAGACTAAAGTTGACTGGAAAGAATGGAGCTGAAAGTGAGTTTCACAAACGATCAATGCGAGAAAAGAAACTGTTAGCATAGAACTTACGGCTCCATCTAGCGAGCTCAACTGTAAATTGATGAGATTTTCGCCGCCAGTTTAGCTCTGCATTTAAATTTAAAAACTCTAGATAACGAAACGAAGAGCTCTTCTGAACAATTACCATGAAAGTATTTATAAAGTGGCACAGAGAGGCAACCTTACGACTGAAGCCGAGCAGCCAGATCAAGGACAATAATATTGCAGATTCTTTTTTGTATCTTATGGAGGAGCTGTAGGCAAATAGCAAGGGAACCCACTATATGTACCTTACAAGAATGGTAGATTATAGATATGTAAGATAGATTCTGGAGAGAATAATTATCTTGGACGACAGAGTAAACCGACTTTCTTAACAGATGACCAATCAATGGATTCAATGTGGCCTTTCCACTTCATGTCAGCTGAGAACGTTAGCCAGAGAAAACGCAACTTTCCTGAGTATAATTTTCTTACCTTTTGTAGATTCAAACTGTTTTAATATTTGGAAACTTACATTAAAAAAAAGAAGAAAAAAATTGTCTAGGATTTTTCTTAGCGTTATTCGAAAGTGTGAAATCAAAGATAAAAAAAAAAAAAAAAAAAAACACAGACAAAATATGGTAAAAATATTTGACTGAATTTTGTTTTGTAGGAACCCATATATAAAACATTACTGAAAAATTTGATTTCCCTGATTTTTTTAGGCTGATTTGTTAGCGTTTTGATAAAGATACCTAATTATGTATACCAAACTGAACCTTACAAAATTTTTGCACGATACGTAAATTAAGTAAAACGCTGAAGATTTTCTAATAAAAAATAACTTCAAAAATAATTTCATTCATTTGTGAATAAGTCCTGAAAGTTTCATTAAAATATAAATTATTTGATTTTTGCAAGAATTTCTAAATCAATGTCCTTTTCACGGAAAAAAAAGCGCAGAAAAGCCTAATCGTAATTATTACGACAACCGTGACGTTAAAAACCGTGACGTTAAAAACAAGATTTTTAAGAAAAATTTCGAACGCGTTAGAAAGGAATATCAAATTTTAAAAAATAATTTAAAAAATACTTTGTTCATTCCTCTTAATAATAGCATCAACATTTTAACGATAAGACATTGTTTTTATTAAGTTTGGAGTCTTCCATCCTGCCATGCTGTGTTTCAGCGAAAAAGTGAAGATACCTATCTTAGAGTCATTAAAAAAAATGGAATTAATTATTAAGAATTTTGCTTTTAACTAATATAATCACTAAAAATTATGTTAAATTTCTCAAGCTTTCATAAAATTAAGTAAGGGACTAAAACACATGTTAAAAAATATTTTTATCAAGATTTTCTAATAAATTTGTGAATAAATCTTGAAAATTTGATTAAAACTCAACAATTATTTGATTTTTGCAAGAATTTGCAGATTAATGTGTCTGTCAGCACAAAAAAGTGGATACAATTTGCTATGCTAAAATTTAGTACAACCACTGACAAGTTTGTTTTTTTTAAATCAAAGTTTCGAATGTTCAAAAAAGGAGTAAAAAATTAATTAATTAATCAAGAAATACTTTGATCCTTTCTCTTAATGATAACATAAAAATTTTGATGATAAAACTGTTTTCATTATGTTTGGGAAATGTTTTCTTATAACATGATGATTTGTTAGCGTTTTCGTGGTGATATCTACTTAGAGTGATTTTCCAAGCGTAGCTTAGATGTAGCACAAGGCCAAAAGTTGGGCCACCTAGTGAGGATCAAACTCGAGGTACCGACTTATATATGACTAACTGAACCTTACAAAATATTTGCATGATACATAAAGGATGTAGATATCTGGTAAAATCTATCACGTATCTATTCTATTCTCACTACAAATTCAACAATCCATTTCTGATGCCCCATGTTAACAATGGCATTTTAATACAGGGGATTTTTTTTTTAAGTTTTAAGAGATTATTCCGGTTTTTGATAAATATCTAATCTATTGAATTTTATATATGATTTATTTACTGACATTATCTGTTTATTTCTTAGGCCAGTTCGAAATCAGTGAAATATTTTGTTTCAAGCAGCAGTTGTATTTATTAAAGTTGTTACCAGCAAAATTTTTTCAATAGTGCTCTTGCGCAACAGAATCAAGCATGCATTGGTGATTTTTGTGCTCCCTGAATGAATTGAAGTTAAATTATGGAACTGTATTATTGTTATTTGTACTGAAGAGGAAGATTAAAACAAAACTTTCATATTTATAATTAAAAAATACATCTTTACTAAAAACAAAATAATTTCCATGTCTGAGGATGACTGAATGTACAGTTGAAAGTACTTGCAGATTAAAAAAGACCTTATAAAGCATCAATGACCCGTATATATAAATAGCCAAGAAAAAAACAACACTCGTGGCCTGACGATTGCGTCTAGCATGAAATAGCCTGTCGCCTTTAAGTGTTGACTTCAATGTTCACTTTTATATTAATATATATACATATAGATAGATAGATAGATAGACAGAGAGAGAGAGAGAAAGAAAGAGAGAGAGAACATTGGAATCAGCATTGCATGGTGACAATTTCACGCTTCAAGTGATCTTCAGATCATGTGTCACTATTCCTAGAATGAATAAGATAATAGCTGCATCTACTGCAAGGAAAGTTGGATCATCAGTAAGTCTTGCCCAACAGATTCCGTCTTGCACATTTACAAATCCGCCATTCCTTCGTGCATTCAATACTGCTGTCATATCTGGTCTGGTGCTCCTGCTATTCATCCCGAGGTTCTTCACAAAATCCCCCCAAAAAGATCTGTAATGTAATCGATCTTAACTTGGTATCTTGACTTCAGTCACTTTCTCACAGATGTGATGTGGCTTCCCTTTGTCTTTTCTACAAATATTTTCATGGCTACCGCCCTGACGAGCGTTTTTTCCCTGGTGCCCGATTGCACGAATTTAAGCGTGCTGCTAGGTTGGCATCTAAGTCCTAGGCATTTACTGTTGAAATAAATAAATACAACGGCCACTTTTACTGTTGAACTCGGCCATTAGTTACAATAAACTTTCACCATCGTCTAGACTTTTTAAAATTTCCACTTTTTGCCATAACTCCAAAGTTGTTCTTTTCCTCTTATTCCCATCATCTTTTGCAACAATGAAGTGAAATAAGCATAAGCAATTATCCAAAGTAAATTTCCTGAAAAACAGAAATTTCAAATCAGTTGCATATCACCCAAATAGTTCAAATATATACATCAAAATCATGTCCGGTTATGAGGGATTCCAGATATGTGGGATTCCGGATATGCGGGATTAATAAATCTCGAATGGGTCGTGAATGGGATTATCTAAGTATAAGATAGTGACAACCAACTGCAACCCATTCCCCCTTTATTTTGGCCTTGTGTCACAATGGCTGTATTTTCGAATGTTATTGCAATCGTCATAGCTGAATGCTGGCTTTCTTTCCATAAAACTGACAAACTTTTCAATAGCTTTTTCAATTTCAGTTCAGGTTTCATCACAATTATGTTTTTTATTTCCTTGTTCATTGTGAACGCTGGAGAATAGTTTCTTTGGGAGATTTGATATCATACAATGTTGACATTCCTATGCTGAACTCAGCCATTAGTTACAATGAACTTTCACCAGCGTCTGTTCTGTTTAAAATTTCCACTTTTTGCCATAACTCCAAAGTTGTTCTTTTCCTCTTATTCCCATCATCTTTTGCACCAATACAAGCCATTAGGGTGAAATAAGCATAAGCAATTATCCAAAGTAAATTTCCTGAAAAAATACTTCAAATATACGCATCAAAGTCGTTTCCGGATACGCGGGATTCCGGATATGTGGCACTCCGGATATGAGGGATTCCGGATATGAGGCACTCCGGATATGAGGGATTCCGGATATGAGGCACTCCGGATATGCGGGATTCCGGATATGAGGCACTCCGGATATGCGGGATTCCAGATTTAAGGCACTCCGGATATGAGGGATTCTACTGCATATATTTAATAGTACAGTTTGTTATGTCTCTTTTCTTTCTCTACATCTCAAGATTCTTGACAAAATCCAAAGAAGGATCTGCACTGTAATCAATCCTGACTTGGCATCTCGACTTTAGTCACTTTCTCATCGACGTGACCGAGCTTCCCTCCGTCTTTTCTACAAATATTTTCATGGCTAACCCTCTGAATTGCTTTTTTCCCTGGTGTCCGACTGCATGAATTTAAGCTTGCTACTAGATTGGCATCTAGGTCCCACTCGTTTTAGTGTTGAACTAGCTAGATACAACTGACACTTCTACGGTAACAGTTTCGTTTCTCGCACTTCTCACCTGTGGAAATCCAGTTTACTTGCTTCCCTGATAAGTACCATCTTCAAAAATGTAAATGCAACATCAAGACATTCAGAGTTGTCATTCTCCTAGACCAGTTGCCATCCAAGGCTATAGAACCCAGTCTGTACTTCTATTTAACTATAACTGGGGGGAGAAGGAGGATATATATATATATATATATATATATATATATATATATATATATATATACATACACACACACACATATATATATATATATATATATATATATATATATATATATATATATATATATATATATATATATATATATATATACAAAGAAAGAACATTAAGATATATAATCCGGTGTTCTTATAGATATTATTATTTTTACAAAATAGTGCTCAAATCCAGACTACATGCATTTAACGGAAGTCAGATTTCATTGAAGAATACATCCCTACCCCCCTACCAAAACGTAACTAATAACTGATACATCAAAATACAGACATAAAGAACACGCAAATACCCCTGTCTAGTGGAAGTGAATTTATCTGCAACCTTGGAAACGTGAATTATGATTTTAGCTGTGTCTAAAACCCAGTAATTTTACAAGTTACTCCAAAATTCGCTTGAGGATGAAATGGAACTAATGTCTTTAATTTAATTACAAAATTAAATTCGGACCTTTTTGAAACATGGTTAGAACTGTGTAGCGGAAAAACATTTAAAATTTTAAATCAATTAATTTATAATATATATATATATATATATATATATATATATATATATAGAGAGAGAGAGAGAGAGAGAGAGAGAATATGTGTGTGTGCGAGAGAGAGAGAGAAAAAATGTGCGTTTCTGAGCGTGTTGTCGTATGTGCGTTTTCGGGAAAGAGTGAAAGAAAAAAAGCGAAAAGAGAGAAAAAAACGTTAATAGAGGAGCAAACGAACACGCGTGTGCCCGCACGTTTGTGTACGTATGTTTGCTAGAGAGAGTTTGTACGTATTTGTGTGTCACAGAGAGAGTGTGTGTGCGCAAAAGCGAATATGTATGCAAGCGTACACGCTCGTGTGAGGGAGCGACATCATGCGTGTGTACATATGTGCCAGAAAGTAAAACAGCGAAAACGTATGTCAGTGCCTGTGTTAATGTATGTGTGTACTATAGTATTTGTATGTGTATGTGTGTGAGAAAGGAAGAAGTGACGCGAATGTATGTGTGTGTGTGTGTGTGTGCGCGCGCGCGCGCGTCAGTTGGATTTTCCCCCGACGGTGCTCGAAACGCCCTGCAGCTCAAACAACACATTTACAAGTTCCCCACGTCGCCAAACCAGTCCAGAGGATACAGTAAATGTTTTGTTGTTCTCCTCTTCTCAGCATCCACCCACCTTCGCCGCCGGACCTCACCCCCGCCCCAATTCCGTATTCTGTTTCTGGGATTTCTAAACTAGGCGGGGACAGAGGAGCGACTAACGGCTGAAGCAAGTAAAATGCCCTGTCACAATTTGTTCATGCTCTATATGTTACAACGACACATATGACTAGTGACGCTACAACATCACATTTTTTTATCCGTTTTCTAAATTTCCAGTTTTAAATGATTCGCGGCTCTCAGGGGAAACTGACATTCATCATGGCGAAGGAAAGGGTTTCGGGGATGGAGGAACAGTTAGAAAGTTGTTTCATGGTGGGGGGCGCTGTTTGTGAAGGTCATTTACACACGCCTACACTTAGCTGCCCACCCACGGGCCAATTCGCTGGTGATTAACAAAGCTATTCAGCTGCATTCATACGTTGACGCTACAAGCTCTTCTGACGTAGATGTAAAGAATGCATTCGACTTGTATGCAGATTATAAGGAAATCACACTTTCAAGAGAGTTACAAAACTAGAATTTCGAAGGTTGATTTTTAAGTAAACGAGCTTCTCCCCACTTGGATTATTGGTGCTACATAATCTTATATTATTCGGACTATTGTCCTCATCTTTGTCACCATATTTATTACAACGTTTCGGCCCTTCAGTATCTGTCTATATTTCTGAGATGAGGTATTATGTATACTATTTACATTATTCGGACTATTGTCTTCATCTTTGTCGCCATATTTATTACAACGTTTCGGCCCTTCAGTATCTGTCTATATTTCTGAGATGAGGTATTATGTACACTATTTACATTATTTGGACTATTGTCCTCATCTTTGTCGCCATATTTATTACAGCGTTTCGGCTTTTCAGTATCTGTCTATATTTCTAAGATGAGGTATTATGTACACTATTTACATTATTCGGACTATTGTCCTCATCTTTGTCGCCATATTTATTACAACGTTTCGGCCTTTCAGTATCTGTCTATATTTCTGAGATGAGGTATTATGTACACTATTTACATTATTCGGACTATTGTCCTCATCTTTGTCGCCATATTTATTACAACGTTCCGGCCTTTCAGTATCTGTCTATATTTCTAAGATGAGGTATTATGTATACTATTTACATTATTCGGACTATTGTCCTCATCTTTGTCGCCATATTTGTTACAACGTTCCGGCTTTTCAGTATCTGTCTATATTTCTAAGATGAGGTATTATGTATACTATTTACATTATTCGGACTATTGTCCTCATCTTTGTTGCCATATTTATTACAACGTTTCAGCCATTGTACGCTCCGGCCTTCTTCAGGTGGCTGGAATGTCGAACTGAACCCTTTATTTCGCTCGCTGGGGCAGACTGTTCTAGTTCTACGTGCCATGTCTAATGGATGTCAGTTATCTCCTGTTAATTCCCCTCTATTCAAGTTAAGGCGGAAACATTAGAAGCATTGAGTTCAACTAGACTTTAGAACAAACTGGAAACCCAATTCTGAACAGAAAATAAGCGTCTATATTTCTGAGATGAGATATTGTAACTGTTTACACTGTTTACATTGTTTGGACTGTTGTCCTTATCTTTATTGTCATATTCATGACGTCTCCTCAAGGACACACGATTGACTGGGTAAAAGCGTTGGTTGGTGAACAAAAACTTGAGTGTTGAGTCAAAGGGAGATAACTGAGACATATAGCTCTTTTAACATTAAAACGATGAGACCTACTTGCCAATCTAGTACTGCGCTGAAATTCAGGCGAATGAGGTATCACATGTTTTTTTAATCCGTGTATATTTCTGAGATGAGGAATTGTAATTATTTATATTGTTTGGACTGCTGTCCTCAAAGACACATGGCCCAGTGGATAAAATCGTTGGTTGGATCGAGTGACTCGACTCAAAGAGTTCTGAGTTCAATACTACATTGATTTAAAACGCAGTGAATTTTATCTTGTTCTTAGCAGCATGACCCGGCGTTGCCCGTGCTTGATTCAAAAATCGTACGACTCATACATCAATTGCTATCACTTGACTTAAAATATTTTTGCTCTTCCTTGCCTTTAAAGGAGTCCCCTTTGCCGTGCTGATGTTGCTACATGCCTTACTTCTTGCCTATCTCACACTGCGTATTTTTTCTAAGCACTATACTAAACATTAAATCTGTTACGAAAAAAGAACTAAACAAAATGAACACAAAACGATCAGCTTTAAAAAAAAAGGGCTCGTAACTGGAAAAACCGAATGAAAAAAGAATGTTAACAACAAATACTTTTTCACACCCTACCCAGTTCTGCGGAATCAGAATCAACGTTGAGTTTAAGCAAGCGAATGAGCCAATTGGAGTAAAGTGCCATGCAGATTTAAATTTTTTCCACTTGTGACGAATGCAGCTATCGATTATTTTTTTTTAATGCTAGCATGCTAGTTAACATTCGTGTCAGTCAGCTGTTGGCTCTCACGATGGCCAATAGAATCTTCCTGCCTATTCATGGCAGCCAGTTATAGGCTCTCACGTTGACCAGTAGAAAATGGCCGCAAACTACATGAAAACTGCCGTAGAAGCATGAAAAAATCGATTATTTCCACTATCGATGGGAGTTGGGAAATGCAAAGGCGGTGTTGGCGTTCCCGCTAATTTGGAGCATGTGCATGTAAATTTTGGTGCAAATCCGTCGGAAATTGCGGCCGTGCATTCGTTACATACACACACACACACACACACACACACACATCCTGCCTTTTATAGATAGCGATTAAATGCGAAAACAAGCAAATTTGTCTATCTATCTATCCTTGCATGTTTTTATACCATATAGAAATGTCTCATTGAACTAAAAAATATTTTTTTATGTTATTTTAGATAAATGATAACAGATTTGAATCTTTTTTCTTCCAGGTCTTTACTCGATTTGCTTTCCCAGAAAAAGAAAAGCAATGATCTGACGAAGGAAACATCCTCGAGGGGCTGTCAGTTCCTCTGAAAAAAGTGAGCCATGTATTAAAAAAAAACAAAAAACAAAAAAAACGAAAGTATCCTGCAAAACATCAAATAAATTAAAAAAAAATTTCTTATAAAAATTATTCAGAAAATGAAAAACAAAAAAAAAAATTAACATTTCTAGATTTTGTAAAATAATTATTCTCAAAATTTTATAGTATTTCCCACATAAAATGCGACACTCCCACATACACGCACAGCACAGACGCACACGCGACCGGAAAAATTACCACCCACAATACATCGATATATATATATATATATATATATATATATATATATATATGTGTGTGTGTGTGTGTGTGTGTGTGTGTGTGTGTGTGTGTGTGCACACACATATATATGTATATATATATATACATGCATATATACATATGTATGTGTATGTGTGTATATATGCCTGTGTTTGTGTGCGTGTATAATTACTATGAACAAATTATTTTTACATATTATATGTTCTAAAAGATGGATGTCAGAAACAATTTGAAAAGTTGAAATTATAATATAACTATTAGAAGACACAACCACACAGATAGATAGATAGATAGATAGATAGATAGATAGATAGATAGATAGATGTGACTGAGGTAGATAGAAAATAGATAGATAGATAGATAGATAGATAGATGTGAATGAGATAGATAGATAGATAGATAGATAGATAGATAGATAGATGTGACTGAGATAGATAGATGTGAATGAGATAGATAGATAGATAGATAGATAGATAGATAGATAGATAGATGTGACTGAGATAGATAGATGTGAATGAGATAGATAGTTAGATGGATAGATAGATAGATGTGACTGAGGTAGATAGATAGATAGATAGATAGATGTGACTGAGATAGATAGATAGATAGATAGATAGATAGATAGATGTGACTGAGATAGATAGATGTGAATGAGATAGATAGATAGATGGATAGATAGATAGATGTGACTGAGGTAGATAGATAGATAGATAGATGTGACTGCGATAGATAGATAGATGTGACTGATATAGATAGATAGATAGATAGATGTAAATGAGATAGATAGATAGATAGATAGATAGATGTAAATGAGATAGATAGATAGATAGATAGATAGATGTAAATGAGATAGATAGATAGATAGATAGATAGATAGATAGATAGATAGATGTCAATGAGATAGATAGATAGATAGATAGATGTGAATGAGATAGATAGATAGATAGATAGATAGATAGATAGATAGATAGATAGATAGATGAAATGCATGATGATGGATAGACTTATGGTTCTATGATATTTTTCGAAAAGTTTTTAAAATATCGCCATATTATATCATCTAAAATGTTATTAAGCAACAAATTTTCTTTCGCGGAAATCCTAATTGGTTTATAGCATTGATTTGAAATATTAAAACTGATTAAAAATAATAATAATAATATTAATAATAAAAAAGAAAAAGCTATCTGTTAATAACATTAACTATGAACACGGCCACTACATTCTGGCCATGTTTCGAAAATAAAATATACCTATAACTTCAGATACATACTTACAATAAACATACATTCAATTAAAAGTCAAAAATAAAAATCCCCCTCGATAGTGGATAACAGAATAGCTGAAAGTGCTTGGATATTCAGAACTTTTCGACAATTTTTACGAACTTTGAGTACAGAAAAGAAAGAAATTGTATGAACACAAGAAAAATTTCAGATCTGATAACATTCGAAAGATTTTTGAGTTCCATGAAAATAAGTGGATACAACGTTTAAAAACGCACTATCCAGCCGGGCTTAACCATAAATTTAACAATATAGATAGTACTAATATATAACTCAACAAATCAAAAACTACCCACATTTCTCACCCACACAGGACAGACATGCTTACGGAGGTGCTGAGGCCTCACACATATACACACACCCACACGAATATACACACTTACAAACATCATACTCACTCACTCCCTAATGAGCCAAATGATAACAGACACCCACAGCAATGCATACGCTTACACACACGCTTACACACACGCTTACACACACGCTTACACACATCATACTCACTCACTCCCTAAGAACCAAATAACACACACACACTTAACAGAGACACATCCCCTTTCCAGGACCAATAAAACTGTCAAAATGACCAAGGGAATTTAGAACAGCATAGATCCATCCAGCTCTTATCTTAAATAACAACTTAAAAGAGTCTGTTTGACCAACACAAGGTCTGACCAAAATTCATGTTAAAAAAATTTTAAAAATAAAAAATAAATGAAAACTACAGAAAAAAGTTCATTTTCTCCATCAAGACATTCATTTCTGTAGTTCACAGCTACCAGCAAGCAGAAAATTATTTTTCTCCTGATGATGGCCATGTTGGCCGAAACTAGTCGAGCAATCTAACTGAAATAATAAAAACGAAAGAATATTAATCTACAACCCAGTGTGTCTGAAGATTTTAATTTTTTAATACTTTTATTGTTCAAAATATATATGCGTTTCAAATTATTAATGAGGTAACACTTTTCCATCCTATCCAAAAACTACTTGTTAGAATTTAACGAAATTATTAGAGAATAATGACAATATGTATATACACCTACTCTATAAAAATTGTAAGGTTCTAGCAAAAGAAACAAAAGTTGCGGTCATTTATCTAATTTACTTATATTATTAGTGTATCAAATTATTAGCGAGGTGTAATTAAAAAAACCCAGTAAAATAAAGAAAATACTAGTTTAATTGCTTCATTTACAGATTTTTATGAATGAGTAACGAAGATGAAATTAAATTGAAATAAAATGTAAACAGATTTCAAAAAGGATAGTGGATTTGGTTAATATAAGATAGACGATCTTTTTTTTTTAAAGGATCTTGTCCATCAAACATATCAATTCCTGGATCTCCACTGATGTAATGACATCACGTGATACGTTGAGCATTTCCTCTCATGTCATCCTTATTTCTAAATTGGCGTCCATTCTCATAAAGACGTCACTTCAGAATGCTCCACAAATTTTCAATTGGGTTTAAGTCTAGAGAATTGACCGGCCAGTTCATCTTCCGAGATCCACAGAATCCTAATTTCTTTTGGTACTCCATAGTTTTATCTGCTGAATGCGAAGGAGCATTATCTTACATAAATACGATGGTTCTCCCGGAGGTGATTCTTTGCCTTTTTTAGCCGATATTCCAGGAACTCCTTGAGGAAGGTTATATAAGCATCTGTGGTTATGTTCGTATCGTCAGACACTCTCCACGGACCAATCATGATACCTTCAATAATACCAGCCCAAATCATAATACCTCCTCCTTATTGGCGTGTCAAGCGATGATGACGATCTCGCCCATAATGACACTCGTTTATAATATTGTGTTAATATTGCAAATGTCCACCGTTTGTTTCCTGTTTCGCAGAACAATAAAGTTTTTATACAGCCTGCGCATATACCTGTTCTCATTATACTATGAAAATTTCATTAAATTCCGACTGGTAGGTTTTGGACACAATGAAAAAATGTAACCTCTTTAATAATTTGAAACGCTGTTTCTGTGTATATATATATTTATTAAAGACATTTTTTTATGTTTAACGTTATAGATACAAGTATTTAAGTAAATGCTCTGTTTATAATAAACAGTATTAAATAACATTTACCGGCCTGAATGTCCGAGAAATTTTCATAGAAAATATTCGTTCTTTGACAGGATTCGAACCTGCATCCTATACGGAACCGTCATTTACGCTGACGTGCCTTACCGTTAGGCTACAAAGAAGCGTTCGGTAGACAAGGTCGAATTTACTGCTTATAAACTCAATCTTCCATGAATCTCGAATATTCATAACTGTTCATGGCGTATCAAATGTAAACAAATGACGTCATATATTACGAAATGGACAAAGTCCGACAATTTATTTATTAAAGACATTTTTTTATGTTTAACGTTATAGATACAAGTATTTAAGTAAATGCTCTGTTTAGAAAATATTCGTTCTTGGACAGGATTCTATGAAAATTTCTCGGGCATTCAGGCCGGTAAATGTTATTTAATACTGTTTATTATAAACAGAGCATTTACTTAAATACTTGTATCTATAACGTTAAACATAAAAATGTCTTTAATAAATAAATTGTCGGACTTTGTCCATTTCGTAATATATATATATATATATATATATATATATATATATATATATATATATATATAGATAGATAGATAGATAGATAGATAGATAGATAGATATGTGATCCTTTTTTTTAGATGATTTGGAAAAGGCGCTGGTCCATCAAACATCTCAATTTCTGGATCTCCAATGATATCACGTGATACGTTGACCATTTCCTGTCATGTCATCCTTGCTTCTAAATTGGCGTCCATTCTTATAAACACGTCACTTTAGAATGCTCCAGAAGTTTTCAATTGGAAAATTGACCGGCCAGTTCATCTTCCGAGGCTCACAGAAGCCTAATTTCTAGTGGTACTCCGTACTTTTATCTGGTGAATGCGAAGGAGCATTATCTTACATAAATAAGATAATTCTCATGAAGTTGATTCTTTGTCTTTTTTAGCCAAGATTCAAGGAACTCTTTGAGGAAGGCTATATAAGCATCTGTGGTTATTTTCGTATCGTCAGACACTTTCTACGGACCAACTATGACACGTCCAATAATACCAGCCGAAGTCATAATACCTCCTACTTCTCAAGTGTTGATGAGGTTCTCGTCCATTTATGACCCAACCTTTGCACCAACCATCAAAGTCATCAAGTGTTGCCCGACTTTCATTTATGAACTTTCGAGAAATCCACTTTCATGTTCTCAGTAATTTTGTCAATCGAGCCTCACTGGTCTCACTCATGTCCCGACATTTTTCAGAAGACAGTGAGAACTGCTGGACACTGTTGCTTCTGCAGTGTTCCTGAAAAGTGCTCCATTGTTCAGGCTTTGGTTATTTAAAGCTTCACGTTTCATTCGTGACAAAGAACGTCGGAAAACAACCCGAGAGTGACCCTTATCGGCCCTTTTATGTACCTTCATAGGAACTGCAACAAATCTTTTCACAGTTTGGTGATATCTTCAAATTATTTTCCATATTTCTAATGTAATAATATTAATAATTCTAATATAATACATAATATTATTCATATATAATATTAATAATTAATAATTCTAATATTTCTTTGTAAAGTTCAGATATTATATCTTTCTCAAAAGTGGTCAAGTCAAATTTGCGACCCTCGTTTTTAGTCTGGAACACTTCTATATTATGTTAATATTGCAAATGTCCACCGTTTGTTTCCTGTTGCGCAGAACAATACAGTTTTTATATAATCTGCGCATATACATATTTTCATGATACTATGAAAAATTCATTAAATTCGACTGGTAGTTTTTGGACAAAATGAAGAAATGTCACCTCGTTAATAATTTGAAACGCAGTGCGTGTGAATGTATATATATATATATATATATACTACGAAATGGACAGAGTCCGACAATTTATTTATTAAAGACATTTTTATATTTAACGTTCTTTTTATAGATACAAGTATTTAAGTAAATGCTCTGTTTATAATAAACAGTATTAAATAACATTTACCGGCCTGAATGTCCGAGAAATTTTCAGAGAAAATATTCGTTCTTTGACAGGATTCGAACCTGCATCCTATACGGAACCGTCATTTACCCTGACGTGCCTAACCGATCGGCCACCAAGGATCGTTCGGTAGACAAAAAAAAAAATTTAAAAAAAAATGTCTTTAATATATATATATATATATATATATATATATATATATATATATATATATATATATATATATATATATATATATATATATATATATATATATATATATATATATATATATATATATATATATATATATATATATATATATATATATCCGACTGTTTTGAATCAATCAACCAAAGTTTTTATTTACTGGGCCATGTATACTTGGTGAAAAAGACGTTGACTGAATCATCGAAAATGTGTCTTGACGGAAAGACTTCTGAGTTCAATCGCTATCCGAAGCTGATAGAATAAAACTTGGAGAGTTGAGTTATCAAGAGGAATTAACTAAAACTGAGATGTTCAAGAAAGTGGCTTGGTGTTGAGCGCGGATTTGAAGCATGCAGAAGAGCACATGTAAGCAGGCTGTTAGACGAAATAGATGCTGATATATATATATATATATATATATATATATATATATATATATATATATATATATATATATATATATATCACTCTTTATATCATCTAGCTATCTATCTGTCTGTCCTTTCCTATCTATATATCTATCAAAGCCTCTTAATATCTATTTAACTATCTATTTCTCTCAGTCTTTTCATATCTATCTATCTAGCTAGCTAGCTAGCCCTCAATACCTTTTAACATCTATGGATTTATCTATCATATACTCGCTTCATCATATTTAGCTACCTATTACCTACCACCAATTTTGTTATTATCTATCTCCATTTTCCTTAATATCTATCTATCAAAGGATATATATATATATATATATATATATATATATATATATATATATGTGTGTGTGTGTGTGTGTGTGTGTGTGTGTGTATATATAAAAGAGAACATAGAAATCAACACTTAGAGGCGACAGTCTATTTCATGCTAGACGCAATGGTCAGACCATGAAACGCAATAGAACAGCACACGTGGCCTGAGGATTGCATCTAGCATGAAACAGACTGTCGACTCTAAGCCTTGACTTCTATGTTCACTTTTATATTTACACACGCTCTATCTCTGATATTGAGCACTTTATCCCATAAATATAGCACATCTTAAGACTATATTTTTCATATATATATATATTTTTCATATATATATATATATATATATGTATATATATATATATATACTCGCTTCATTATATTTATCGACTTATCTATCTCCCACCAATTTTGTTAATAACTATCTATCTGTTGAGCTATCCGCAATTTTATTAATATCTATTTATCAATCTATCTATATCACTGTTCATATCTATCTATCTATGTATATCACTGTTCATATCTATCTATCTATCACTCTAGCTATATCACTGTTCATATCTATCTGTCTATCTATATCACTGTTCATATCTATCTATCTATCTATCTATATCACTGTTCATATCTATCTATCTATCTATCTATCTATATCACTGTTCATATCTATCTATCTATCTATCTATATCACTGTTCATATCTATCTATCTATATCACTGTTCATATCTATCTATCTGTCTATATCACTGTTCATATCTATCTATCTATATCACAGTTCATATCTATCTATCACTCTATCTATCTATATCACTGTTCATATCTATCTATCTATTTTTCTATCTCTATTGCTATTCATATCTAGCTATCTCACTGTTCATATCTATCTATCTATCTATCTATATCACTGTTCATATCTATCTATCTATATCACTGCTCATATCTATGTATCTATATCACTGTTCATATCTATCTATCTATCTATCTATCTATATCACTGCTCATATATATATATCTATATCGATCTATATCACTGTTCATATCTATCTATCTATCTATCTATCTATATCACTGTTCATATCTATCTATCTATCTATCTATCTATATCACTGTTCATATCTATCTATCTATATCACTGTTCATATCTATCTATCTATCTATATCACTGCTCATATATATATATCTATATCGATCTATATCACTGTTCATATCTATCTATCTATATCACTGTTCATATCTATCTATCTATCTATATCACTGCTCATATATATATATATATCGATCTATATCACTGTTCATATCTATCTATCTATCTATCTATATCACTGTTCATATCTATCTATCTATCTATATCACTGTTCATATCTATCTATATCACTGTTCATATCTATCTATCTATCTATATCACTGCTCATATATATATATATATATCGATATATATCACTGTTCATATCTATCTATCTATATCAGTGTTCTTATCTATCTATCTATATCACTGTTCATATCTATCTATCTATCTATATCACTGTTCATATCTATCTATCTATATCACTGTTCATATCTATCTATCTATCTCTATCACTGTTCATATCTATCTATATCACTGTTCATATCTATCTATCTATCTATATCACTGCTCATATATATATATATATATATATATATATATATATCACTGTTTATATCTATCTATCTATCTATATCACTGTTCATATCTATCTATCTATCTATCTATCTATATCACTGTTCATATCTATCTATCTATCTATCTATCTATCTATATCACTGTTCATATCTATCTATCTATCTATCTATATCACTGTTCATATCTATCTACTATCTAAATCTGTTCATATCGATCATAATTTTCATAAATCTATTCTCACAGCTGTTGGGAAGAACAGGTGTATTCATTCCATTTCCCAAGAGTATTTCCACTTACGTGGAATTAACGAACCCGACTGGATCTAGAACTCGGCTATCTATTTTCTAATTACGAGCTGTTATCCATACACCCCACTCCGAACATAAAAGCTTGCGGAGCCTGGCATTCGCAAGTGCCCCCATCAAGGTGACTAGGCCCGATATTGTCTAACTTCAGTGATCATACGAGAACTGATGTTTCAACATGAATAGACCGAAAGCCCCGTATACCACTCGGGCATACAAGCTTACAACATCTGATATTACTAAGCGGTCACCCTTCTAGGTACTGATCAGTCTAGACGTTGCTTAACTTCGGTGATCGTACGAGAACCAGTGTCTCAGCGTGAAAAAACCGAAAGATCCTTATACCACCCGGATATCCAAGCTCACAACATCTGATATTACTAAGCGGTCACCTATCTAGGTACTGATCAGGCTAGATGTTGCTTAACTTCGGTGATTGTATAAGAACCGGTGTTTCAGCATGAAATGATCCATCGTCAAAGAACAGGATTAATTAATAAATACTAAACACTTCAGTCCTTAATATCAGATGACCGGAAGTCATATCCATTGACCAATTGTTCGGACAGGACCAGACAAGCCCCAATCGAGACTGACAACAAGAAACGGAAATAAGAAGATTCTAATATTACAGATTGAATCTACGGACTGTCAAGGATTACACAGAAATTCTAAAGTTTACATAAAAATATTGTGCTTTTCAAACTTTTTCAGTCAACATAATTTTCGTTGTAGATATGTAACATTGATGAAGATAATATACAGATATCTTTCCTTAGGTGTTTATAAATTGTGCACTGTTCAATTCTTAACGTTAACAACGAACTATTTTAAATTATATAATTGTATTTGGATTAAACGAAAATTACTTACAATATAATACACATTAGACTATATTTAATTCAACATGAAAAAGACGATGAACATAAGACTAAGACTGGTATTTATTGGTACAAAAAGTACAAATTGTGGCACGAGGCCAATAAAAGGGAGGGGTAGAGGCTGGTCAACACTAACTATCTTATACCTAGCTAATCAGATTCGCGACCCATTCGTACATTACATTTTACCCATTCACCAAAAGAACTCGTCCATCACCAAACAATCCTTCAACCACCATAATACCACGTGCTCTCAAGGGAGACCTACCAAAATCGCGCCCCATACCATGAAAATTTTAATGATGATATATATATACAATTCTAATAATGATAAAATGAGAGGGGAGGGAAATGAACCCAATAATAAACTTAAAATAAACACAAATACTAACTAAACATAATTGATGTTAGTAGGGACCGTCCAACCCATAAAACAGAGAGGCCGCTGTATTCTGCCCAGAGGACAAAATCAAGAGACGCTCTCGCTAAGGGAGTGGGAAAAAGTATAAAATATTAGGCTGGAATGGGAAAATATAAAACTGACCCAGTCGAGATGAAAAGTGTGGGGGTGGGGTCAAAACAAACTGGGGAGGATGGGAATCTCGACTTGGATCATAACCAAAGAACGGCCGAGATGCAGGCCAGGAACAACACATAAGAGTAAGACTAATCAAAACAGACAACTGAAATTTTTCAAGATCAGCGTTCCCTTTTGAATATGATCACGTCGGCGTCACGTCGACGATGTTGTGAAAACGTATTCCTAAAATAGAGTATTTCGAATGAAAAATGAAAATAATTTTATTTTAATCTAAATCTTATATGCACGTTTGTCGAGCATTACTCTTGCTAGAAAAGGGTAAATATTAAAGAAACCGGGTCTAGTATTCACCGTGCGTGAGATAGATATTATGCCTGCCTCATAAATCCGTCAATGTTAATTATGTTTTATGAATATGTCCTGAAGATGGTCTACTAGACCGAAACGTCCGACGTTGACATTATATTAGCATTAAAATAGTATAATTGCATATTAGGATTTTTGTTTGTTTTTTCCGTATATTTTTCTTCATATATATATATATATATATATATATATATATATATATATATAAGTTTTATGTGTGTAACATTTGAGTGGCAGTGTACAAAATTTTGACATGAGATGCACAGAAGTCATGACCCCATTCACGTGTTCACACGCAAAAAGCACCTGCGCTGACAAACTACAAAGTAACCCTCTTCTTTCCCTCTCTCTGCAAACTATGATCAAAGCGAGAGGAGTGATAGAACGTAGCCACAAAAAGAAACAGATACACAACTGCAAAGAAGGAAAAATGTAAGAAAGAAAGAGAGAGAGAGAGATGGGGGAATAGAAAGGGATAGAGAGAGGAGATAAATGTATGTCAGACAAAACTTGGCCGAAGTTTATATTTTATTTCAGCTTGAATTGAACTTTACAAAAAGTTACTTTTCTTCGAGGTGTCCTGGATTATTGGATAGACTATCACTTGAAATGATGTTCTAATTTGTCAGCAAATTCGACACTCAAGAACATCCAAGATGTTTCATAAAAGCGCGCGTGCAAAAGCTATGCGTGCGCACCCACTATGATGATAAAATACAGATATTTTTCCTGAGGTATTTATAAACTATACACTGTTTAGTTATTAACGTTAACAACGAACTATTTTCAGTTACAAAACTGTACTTGGATTAAACGAAAATTACTTACAATATAATGCATTCTCCTTATAATACATTCCTTCTTGCTGTCAATTTTGACGCCACGGGTATACTAGTATCGTAAATAAGACTGCAAATCTCTTCTTATAAACTAGAAATAACCGTGATATACAATCTTTCCCCGCCAGAATCTATCTTCCATACTTCTAAATCTATCATTTGTCCTTGTTTTGAATATTTCTGCCCTATCTGGATTGATGTGCCTGATAGAGATACTTGATAAGAAAATCAGCAATACTATTGGTCCTGACCTGGCACCTCAGCTTCAATCCCTTTCCCAACGCTGTAACGTAGCTCTCCTGTGTCTTTTCTGTAAATACTTTCATGGTGATTGTTCTGGTGAACTTTCCTCTCTGAATTGTTATATCTGTCACACCCCCACCCACCCGCGAAACAAATTGTACAGTTTGGACTTCGTATAATTGCGGGTGTAGAAAGAATGGTAAGTAAGAATGTGTTCTTTTGGTTTAAAGAATATTGTTGTATGTTTGGGTCAGTAATTGTAGCTAGATAAGTTTAAGATAACATGGAATGAAAACTAGGCTTCATCTCCTCTCCTTCTTGTCCTTGTGCCACACTTTTGTATTATCAAAATAAATATCACTTTCCTCTGTGCTACCTAGATTTTAAAAAATTAAGCGCAGTACTAGATTGGCGGTAAGGTCTCATCATTTTACAGTTGAAATGGATAGATGTAACTGTAAGTTCTATGTTAACAGTTTCTTGTCCAGCTCTCTTCCAGCTTCTTGCTATTCAGTCAACTTTGATTTTCAAAAATTTAAATACAATGTCAATCGTTATCTTCTGCCTTCTTATTCCTTGTTCTTTTACTGTTCTCTCGCCTTAATAGTGTTTTTTTCTCATATTCTCTCACAGTCAGTAACCCCACTTACGTCTTAGTGGCTTTATTGCCTTGCTTCGAGTGGAAGAATTTAAAAAAGCTAACGATTGAATAAACGAGTTCTGCAACAATAAAATATCCGTAGAAATTCCCTTATCACATCGCTAAATATTTGAGCTTAACAACTTTAACAAAATATTGCAATAAGAATCATAAATATGAATTCTGGTCGTTATTTTAAGAAGTAAGGGGGTACAAAAGTATTTTTTCTCATTCACTGAAACAGACGTTAAACACTTCTAACTTCCGGTCTTTCTTTCATTTTCTGATTGAAACCAAATAACGTCTTTGATATGTCTTTCGTCGTCTCACGCGATCAAAACGGAATAGTCCATTATTTACGAAGTATTGACAGGAGTTGTTAAACACGTCTTTCTCTCATTCTTTTATTCACTTTCTGACTGAAACCAAATAGAGTCTCTGATTTGTTTTTTCCGTGTTTCCACTCGATCGAAATGTAATAGTCCATAATTTATCGGGTAGTGGTAGGAAACGTTGGACTCTTTTGTCT
The DNA here is from genome assembly GCA_963932145.1 of Acanthosepion lycidas. Classification (NCBI taxonomy): domain Eukaryota; kingdom Metazoa; phylum Mollusca; class Cephalopoda; order Sepiida; family Sepiidae; genus Acanthosepion; species Acanthosepion lycidas. Next base: position 15,607,270 of record OZ010604.1, read on the forward strand.
TCTCTGCTTTCATTCATTTATTCGATATTTCTTTCTTTTTCTCACTGAATCTCAGTAGGGTCTCTGATTTGTCTTACCCGTTATTTCCACGCGATCAAAATGGAATAGCCTGTTATTTAAATATTTGCACGCATATTTGCGTAACGATCGTGCTACCTAAGAAGGAAGCTAGCAGAATTATAATTAAGATAATTTACAATAATTAATGTCTGTAATGATAATAAGATTAATTCAACAAACTTAGTATTTTTTTAAAAATTTATTTAAAATAAAATTCAGCGAACATTAAACTGATTTTTTGATTCATTTAGATAATTCCTTTATTTTTTTCGGTTTTTGGTTTGGTTTGGTTTGGTTTGGTTTACAGCATATCAACAGCTCAATGGGTTATTTAATACCGACAACATTTTTAGGATAGATTCGTATGAATAGAATATGTATTCTTTGGTTTAGATTGGTTTGGTTTATTTTGTTTTATAGCATATCAACCTCAATGGGTTATTTAATACCGACAACATTTTTAAGATAGATTCGTATGAATAGAAGATGTATTCTTTGGTTTAGATTGGTTTGGCTTATTTTGTTTTACAGCATATCAACCTCAATGGGTTATTTAATGCCGACAACATTTTAGGATAGATTCGTATGAATAGAATATGTATTCTGTGTTTTAGATTGGTTTGGTTTATTTTGTTTTACGGAAAATCAGCCTCAATGGATTATTGAATGCCGACAAGATCTTCATTGCTGTTTTGGTTTGGTTTGGTTTGTTTTACGGCATATCACCCTTAATGGGTTATTTAATGCTGACAACTTCTTTTTTCCTGGTAATATTTTTGTTTTGCCAAAAATCTATTTCTGTTATTATTTTTTCCCTCAAAAATTTATAGCTGATAATATTTTTTCAAAAATGTATACCTAGTATTGTTTTTCCAAAAACGTATTGCTGGTAATATTTTTTTTTCTTCAAAAATTTATTTCTGGTAATAATTTTTTTACAAAGGATTTCTGGTATTAAACCCTTTTTTAACACTTTTATGTTTTTATCTCAGTTTCGGGGTTAAGTATTTGCCCATAGCTGGGACCGTAACAGATGCTACCACCCCGGGTCAGGGTGGACTTGGGAACACCGACAATTGAGAGGAGGTTCCACGCTCCTCAAACCCTCCTGTTGGGCGTAGTTTATCATTTTACACTGGACGCGGATGTAGTTTATCGTCATACCCAGGACGCCTTTCAGTTCTGCTTGAACATATGTTCAGTAATGCGAAATGGCAGATGGTAATAACGAAAGCTGCAGGAAATATGATCGTAACTAACATTGTTTGCTTAAAGAAAGAAAGAAAGAAAGAAAGAAAGAAAGAAAGAAAAAAGAAAGATAAATTAGCGAGCAGAAAGAAAGAAAGAAAAAAGAACGAAAGAAAGAAAGCGAAGAGCATGCAGCAAAGAAATGAAGAAAAAATGAGAGGAGAACGAAATGAAGCGAAACTAAAAGAGAAAAAAGAAATGAAGAAGAAGAAGAAGAAGAAGAAGAAGAAGAAGAAGCATCGAAATTGAAAGAGTTGAAAAGGTCGAAAAGGTCGAAAGGTCAAGCAAACAAAGCAAAAACATTGCAAAAAGAAAAAGACAATAATGAGAGAGAATAGAAAGAAATGAAGCTTTGTCGGTAAGTTCAGAAGAAAGCAAAATAAAATGAAAGAAAGAAAACGTTTATAAAAAAAAGAAAATAATTCCATTTAAATAATAAAAGGGAAGAATTGATTTAAAAATCAAAGAAATTGAATCAAAAAAGAAAAATGGAAATTTATGTAATGTGAAAAATAAGAAATAAAAGACAATGGAAATTAAAATGTCAAAAAGAAAGAGAGAAAGAAGAATAAACACAGAAAGATAAATTGGTAACAAGAAAGAAAGAAAGAAAGAAAGAAAGAAAGAAAGAGAGAGAGAAAGAAAGAAAGAGAGAAAGAAAGAAAGAAAGATAAATTAAGAAAGAAAGAAAGAAAGAAAGAAAGAGAAAAAGAAAGAAAGAAAGAAAGAAAGAAAGAAAGAAAGAAAGAAAGAAAGAAAGAAAGAAAGAAAAATTAGGAAAAAAAGAAAAATTAAGAAAGAAAGAAAGAAGACAGAAAGATAAATTAGGGAGGATGAAAAAGAAAGAAAGAAAGAGAGAAAGAAAGAAAGAAAGATAAATTAAGAAAGAAAGAAAGAAAGAAAGAAAGAAATAATGAACACCGAAAGATAAATTATGTAACAAGAAGAAAGAAAGAAAGAAAGAAAGAAAGAAAGAAAGAAAGAAAGAAGACAGAAAGATAAATTAGGGAGGATGAAAAAGAAAGAAAGAAAGAAAGAAAGATAAATTAAGAAAGAAAAAAAGAAAGAAAGAAAGAAAGAAAGAAAAGTGTATCACGCATGGCACATAACTGACTGTAATTCACTTACGTACTAATACCCTTGGAAAAGGTATGAATCCTCTTCTTCACCCCCTCCCCGCAGCTATGGGTAAATAGCAGAACAGACCGGGTTCTATAGCCTTGGTTGGCAACTGATCTACTGCAGAAAGAAACGTCAACCTACTGCGGGAAAAAATCTGCCTCGTCAGTCATGTATCGAAAGATACATGATCGCCTTTCTCACGGATGGCACATAACTGAATGTACTGAGATGCAGCTTCAAACTTTTGAACTCGGCTCCCACTGAGTCTGCATAATGCACCTATCTGTCCATTTCCTCTCTCCATGCCCGACGACCGGACGCACATTGGCCAGATTAAAGAACACGCTTAAGTTCCACTCTTTTCTTTTTTCCTGGATAAATAAATAGTGCTTCATATTTTTGCTTTCAATTCTCAAGAATAACGAAAATGTATGAATTAACTTTGGTCTTGCGTATTTCCCGTTTTAGGATTAATTTGTGATCCTTGTAAACTTTCTCAGCTGCTGGTTGCTTTCCAAAATTTTAGTTAAGTAGCTTTTCTTAAGGCCGCTGATCGAGAGGTTGGAGGTTTTGAGGAACAAAGAACCACTTTGTAATGACTGCTGTTCCCAGGTCCACTCTGACCCGTAGTGGTAGCACCTGTTAGGGTCCCAGCTATGGGAAAATAAAGTTAGTATTTTTGTTTGATAACTCAATAAAAAAAGTATATAAATACGTTATGGTAAAAATACCAGCAAAACACCTGTTATATATAGTGACACATTTTTATAGCAAAATGACAATCAATACAGCACTAAATTATGAAAAATACATTTGTATAGGGAAATTACCAACAATACATTTTATCCTCTATAAAATAAATATCTCAAAAAAGAAACAGACATTTAGTCTGAAAGTTTGAAATTATGTACAAAAAAAATCTGTAGATGAAGCCATAAAATTGCGTACAAAATATTTAGATTTCGGTATTAAATGACCCATAGAGATTTTGATATGCCGCTAAACAAAAACAGCAGCCAATTTTTTATATACTGAGGTTTTATTAAAATTAATTATTAGAATTAAAATGTTGAGGTCTTATTAAAATTCTAATTGTCGTTTTGTAAGACAATAAATATTGCTGAGGAGTGAAGGTAGTTAAAATAACAGCGATGTCAAGGGAAAATAAGTCCTTTTGATACACCGTTTTTCCGCGAGCGCGAACATTAAAGATTGCCAAAAGATTTTTACCATAACTAAATTAGCAGCTATTGTGATAGTATTTGTGTAGTTTGTGGGTTGATTTTCGGTTAGGGGCATATTGACACCTCTATAGGTTATTTAATGCCGAAATCTAAATTATTTGAGCATAATTTTATACCTTCAAATAAATATATTTTGAACAAAATTGTATTCCTTCGGCTAGAGATTAAATGTATTTTGAATACAATTGTATTATTTCAGCTTCGAGAGAAGAAGAGGCTAAGGAGTAAACCCTACACAAATCCGGGGTGGATCCCCTAAGGCGGATGGACGGAACTTTGTGCTACCTTCTGGCAACTCCTGCAGCCGCGCTGGTACCAAACTGTATTGGTTTATCCTCTCCTTTGGACTCTGCTAGCAAGGCCTAGAGGGGGAACTAGACGTCCGGGCAGCCCTAGTTCTCCATATATCCCGCCCAGGCCCGTAGCGTATAGGAGAGGACAATCCAGCGACGTCGCAAGACATCGGCACAACACGGGAAATTGGCTGAGAGACTGCCGCTCCAGTGTGGGACTACACAGTCACCAGAGGCGATGTAACTCCATCACCTAGCACCTACAGCGCTATTCCATCGTCTACGAGACGGACGGATGCCGAAGATTTCATCTACAGATAAAATGTATTGTTGGTAATTCTATTATTAGAATCTTATTACAATCTTAACCTGTTCATATATGTTAATTATAATGTTCCTATCCATATAAAATGTTCCTTAATGTAAGCCTCTACCTCGAGTGGCCCCGGGGCTTTTTACAGAGTGAACCCAACTGTAAAAGAAAAGTCAGCGGTCAGCGGTCGTGGTGCCATCATTTGCCCTTTCAACTCGCGAACCCTCTTCTTTATCGTGTTGTGAATTCGATTCTCAACGGGTCCAAGTGTTGTTAACGATTGCCCCAATTTACGTCACATATTGAGCGCATTACGGCCCATGATAAATTGAATTCATATTGCGACAAAAAGAAAACAACAGAGAGAAAAAGATAATTTCACGAAGAAAGGAATGAGTAACAGACATGCGCCCTGTGGAAGCTGTTCGTCTTTTTTTTTCTTTCAGAGAGACAGGCTTTGTGGGATACCTGTCTAGAGAGCTGAGATCTTGGTCGTGTCGTAAAGATGCCGAGGCGAGCCGTCTAAGGGACAAAGGAAGGACGCTGGGATTCGTGCAGTTCCTTCAACTTTTGCTAATTGTCTGTTCATGTGTGCGGTGGCGGGTAGCTACAGGGGTGACATAGTTTTGTTTACGATACGCCCAACTGACAGGATACAAGCAGACAGAAAAGACGCATGATGAGAAGAGACGGACTCCTGAGAACTGTAGGTGTAAGTATAAACTGCAAAAGTGGGGCGCTTTAACAAATTATCTCAGTATAAATGGCCTTTTAAAAACCACACCGACAGAATAAAAGCTATTATTAGATATTTTGTCATTTAATAGGATAGTAATTAATAAGATAAATTTTCACTAAAACCTGCCATGTATGTATATTTTAAAAGTTGTACAGCACCATCTGGACCAGGTGCTTGTTGGATTGCCCGTCTGACTTGATGAAGAATAGGTTGATGATCCATATGGTGTTCAATGTCACACTATGGCAGGCTCTCTATAATGATGCAAACGGCAGAATGATTATCAAATGGATCTGTGAAACGCTCTTCCCATCGTTGAAGTATTTCTACTGGTCCTTTGATGGTAGGAGCATTATCTTTTGACTTCAAAGGGGTAATTGAGGATATTGGTGGACCAAAGACTTGACGTATCAATGAATAGAATAATCTGAAGATTTTAGTGTTGAAGGCTTGTTGAATATCAGAGGCCATGTTTCTCCCCCAATCATTTTTCATCCTTCGGAGTTCACATTGTAGGATTAACTTGTGGCCCTTGTAAGCTTTCTCAACTACTAGTTGATTTTCAAAATTCTTTTCATATTAATTGTGCTTGGTTTCCTATGGCTGTTTGATGTGAATGTTATTGTCATCAAACCAATCCTTGTGTTTCCTGATTCTGAAACCAAGTACATTGGCCACTACTGAATATACCTGGTCTCTAATGTTCCCCCAGATACCGTCGAAAGTCATGGCTGTCAAGTGTTTCTATCAGGTTTGCACATATATCTGATCACGTTTATTTGGTCACATTAACTAATTTCGGTACTTACATTCCATCCATATAAATTCTCTTACAAATACGCAGCTTAAATTTTCTACGCAGCAATTTATGGTCAGTTACACATTCTACGCAGCGTGTTACGTGCATCGAAAAAGATAGAAAAAAATGTCGGAGCAAGAATTCTGGGATAGCTAAAGGGCAGATATCTTCTTCCAGCCTATTTTCTCGCGAGAACTTTCCAACAGCGTCAAACAAAGTGATACCGCCATAGTTACCATATATCGATACCTTCCCCTTTGCATAGGGAGAGCAGGATACCCTCGACCCAGTCTTGTGGAACCAGGGTCCCATTCCAACAGTCAATAATGAGATTAGTTATCATTTCCATCATATTTTGACCCCCAACCTGCAGTAATTCAACCGGAATACCATCTAGACCAGGTGCTTTACCAGAGTTAATTTGTTTGATTACTTGTCTGACTTTGTGAAGAGTAAGTTGATGATCCAGATGATGTACTATGTCATACTGTGGCAGGCTCTCTATAGTGCTGTAAACAACAGAAGGATTATCAAATATATCTGTGAAATGCTCTTCCCATCGTTGAAATATTTCTTCTGGTCCTTTGATTTTGACTTCAAAGGGGTAATTGAGGATATTGGTGGACCAAAGACTTGACATAGCAATGAATAGAACGATTTGAACTTTTTAATGTTAAAGGCTTGTTGAATATCAGAGACTATGTTCCTCCACCAATCATTTTTCATCCTGCGTAGTTCACGTTGTAAGATTAACTTGTGGTCCTTGTAAGCTTTCTCAGCTGCTGGTTGCTTTACAAAATTCTGGTTAAGTGAATTGTGTCGTGGTGGTCTTTTTCTCACGGTCAATGTCCAGCTGACCTTACTATACTTGCAGTTGACAAAATTAAAAACAAACAATGCACATGTGTGGAATTAAGAATATAAAATGGCAAAAATTTACCCATTGCACCCTGTATATTTGTGTGTGTGTTTCATATATATATATATATATATATATATATATATATATATATATATATATATATGTGTGTGTGTGTGTGTGTTCTTTCCCAAACCAACATATAAAGACACAAAAATGTTAAAAACAAAATAAAACTGTTAACTTCATGTTTTTCAAGGGATACACCACATATATCCATCCCAAACCATAAGAATCTGATCACAATTCAAACTGTATTCATTTATTGAAATATCTAAAAAATATGAATAAAAAATATTTCTTGAATATTACTCGCTTACTTTTCTCTTAACAGGCTTTGAATTATGGCACTTTGTGTCTTTCATATGTTTTGACTGACCTATCAACCACCTGATGAATATTCATGAACATTCTCAAATTTAAAAGCCTTGATAAACCAATGACATCCTTGCTCTTGTATATAAACATGTGTAACAAAATAAATCCTTACATTTGCTTTGATATAATTCCTCAGGCGATGAAATATGTCAACTAAGAATAGTTTTTCCTCTTGTCCCTTCAGTCATTTACACACACAAACACACAGACACACACACACACATATATATATACATATATATATATATATACATATATATATATATACAAATGAATATATATATATATATATATATATATATATATATATATATATATATATATATGTATGTATGTATATTCATTTGTATGGATATGAGTTTTGTGACCCTGGGTTTTACGCTTTTGCGATCATCAGACAAACTGGTTTATTTTTAAAAATGCATTTATTTATGCTTATTTGGCTATGTAGTGGGAGGGCGAATCTGCTGTGTTTGTTTCGGGTGAGACTCACATACGCATAGACATACATACATACAGGTGTACGCATGTTTGTTCACACAATCACACCTATATATACAATCCAAGGCTAAGCGTTGATATATATATATATATATATATATATATATATATATATATATATATATATATAGAGAGAGAGAGAGAGAGAGAGAGAGAATGAGTGAGAGAGATATGGATATAATAGCCTGGGATAGATAGATAGAGAGAGAGAGAGAGAAAGAGAAAGAGTGATTGAGAGAGATATAGATATAATAGTCTGAGATATATATATATATATATATATATATATATATATATAGAGAGAGAGAGAGAGAGAGAGAGAGATGGATATAATAGACTGGGATATATATATATATATATATATATATATATATATATATATATATAGAGAGAGAGAGAGAGAGAGAGAGATGGATATAATAGACTAGGATAGATAGAGTGAGAGAGAGACTGACAGACAGAGATATTGATATAATAGACTGGAATAGATAGATAGAGAGAGAGAGAGAGATATGGAAATAATAGACTGGGATATATATATATATATATATATATATATATATATATATATATATATATATATAGAGAGAGAGAGAGAGAGAGAGAGAGAGAGAGATGGATATAATAGACTGGGATAGATAGCGAGAGAGAGAGACAGACAGACAGAGATATTGATATAATAGACTGAGATAGATAGATAGATAGATAGATAGATAGATATTCCTTTAGCTTTCTCTGGTAGAAGTGCTGTGCATTCAATGTGAGAGCAGATGTCATAATAATAATTTGGTTCTATGCTGAAATGGTTCCATATATACATATTAAGTTTCGTAGTATTTAAGTAGCTGTTTATTTGGATGCGTGACCTGAACAATAAACAATCTATTTCTGAAATGTGTCATTACATGGAATAAAAATAGACTCTATCTATTACAATGCATAATTTTATTAAAGCCTTTTCCAAAAATATCCAACATTTTCTATTATTAGGAGGCACTGAGGAGTAATGGATAGCCGCTCGGATCTAGTAATCGGAGAGCCGAGTTCGAATTCCAGTCGAATCCATTACATTCATTTACGTGCTAACCCTTCTTCTCTCCCAGATATGGGTAAATAGCAAACAGGGTTCTATAGCCTTGGATGGCAACTGTTCTACCGCAGAAAGGAATGGCAAACTACTGTGGGGAAAAAATCTGCCTCGTCAGTCATGTATCGAAAGATACATGATCAGTTAAGCGTTTATCACTTATAGCACATAACTGACTGAAATTCACTTACGTGCTAATACCCTTGGGAAAGGTAGGGATTCTCTTCTCTCGCCTGCTATGGGTACATAGCAGGACAGACCGGGTTCTATAGCCTTGGGTGGCAACTGGTCTACCGCAGAAAGAAATGGCAAACTACTGCGGGGAAAAAATCTGCCTCATCAGTCATGTATCGAAAGATACATGATCGCCTAAGTGTGTATCACGCAAGGCACATAACTGACTGACTGATTCAACGGTGACAAAATGGTGAGATTCGGAACCTAGTCCACCTAATACGTGCATTTACATGTTGATTACATCTTTACATATGGTTACCGATTCATATACTGTACGTCGTTGATTTCGTTGGAATCTAAGGTAGTTCTTGAGCCCAGTATTGTACGACTTCAATCATTCGATGTTGGTCACCTAGGCAGGATTTATTTATTAATTCGCTCAGTTTGTGTAACATTATCTTCATGGATTTATATAAAACTCTAACATTTTTAGGCATTTAAAACAACATGCCTGCCCGCACACAATTCCGTAAAATACTTGTCGAAAACACAATTATACTTCGACATGGAAACAATAGACAAAAACTAAAAATCCTTGAAGCATTATACATCAAACAGTTGAAACCCAACGTAAACAAAATCAATTATGGAATCTCTACAAATATTCTTAAATGTCTATAATTGGTAACAGAAGCCATTGGTTTTCCATACTTCATACTTCTCCAATTCACTCTTGTGTGGTCATGTGTGACGTCATGAGATGCGGTGCGATTTTCGCTTCTCGCGTCTTATATGCGCGTGTTTATCGTTGCTTGGAAATCATCTATTAAACAATCACAGACTATCATCACTGTCTTGTACGTATATTGCTTAATATGTTGTAATCTACATCTTTGATAATGGCTTATGTAAGTGGAAAGCTTAGTTCGTATTAAAAAATATGATCAATATTGTGAATTTCTTTCTTCCTTTCAATGATAATGTTATTAAACTTATCAGACGTTATGAAAAGAATTTACATAAAATAAACAGACAACACTTGTCTATATTATTTAATGAAACGTATATATATATATATATATATATATATATATATATATATATATATATATATATATATATATATATATATATATATATATATATCAGGAAACAGTAATATTAAAACGTGATCAAAACATAGATGAACGCACACCGCGAAGCGTAATAGAAGAGGACGAGAAAAGCAACGGTATTGATATTGTATCGAAGGCGGGTATATAAAATGTACATGTTTTCATTCGGTTCTAACGAATTCAAAAGGAACTTTTTTGTGTGTATGCATTGTGTCAATATTCCTGGTCTCTCATTCAGAAAGTTTTTTCTGGTCTGGAAATGTTATTATTTTTAACTTTTCTTCTTGGCAAAGATTGCAGCTATTACTATAACTGTTGCAAGGTCTGGCTTCTTTTTTATTATTTCTCAGTTTACAATCAGAGCTTTGTTGTTTTCTCTTTTATATTCCACACATGGCTGACTAGTCTTGTAAAATTCCTAAGTCTTTCTCGCTTGAAATTTAACTTGTGATTATACCATCACGTCTCGAATCTGCCTTCAGTACATCCCATATATATATATATATATATATATATATATATATATATATATATATATACATTACAAGGCAAAAAAAATGGACGCACCAAATAGAAAGTCGCTTTGTGTATTTTTACAAAGACAAGTAAGTAATAGTATTCGTCTGTTATTCACGTGTGCATATGTACATTATATAAGAAAAAATGATTTTGTATTTTGTTGAGAAACCTTTTGCTTTAATAACGGCCTTAATTCTTCCTGGAACGCTATAGACTAAATTTTTTAGTAAGTCAACGTCCTTCGCCAGATTTTCCAGAATTTCTTTAATTCGCGAGAAAGCTCATTTTCTGTGTTAACTTTCCTATTACGGGCACGCTTGTCCATTATCGCCCAAAGCTTTTCAATTGGGTTATGGTCAGGACTCTGACTAGGCCACTGGAAGAGTCGCAATTTACCCTCGTCCCGCTTCCTCTCTATATAACGTCTATTCTTTAAGGCATTATGCTTAGGATCTTTATCGTGTTGGAACGTGAAACGTTGACCTTTTTTTAGCAGAAAGCCACATTTGATTAACAAGATCAGTGTCTTGGTATTGATGCTGGTTCATGATTCCCTTGATTTTGTACAAATTACCAACTCCTTCTGTTGAGAATGGACCTCAAACGTTGATTTTTTTATCGTATAATCAGGTAGTCACTAGAGTATTCGTTTCATCGGGCGTACACCAAACACGTATTCGTCCTTCATATCTTCAGTAAAAGGGCATTCGTTACTCCACATAACATCATCTCATTCAGATTTAGTCCAGTGTAAATGAGCTTTGCACCAAGCCAATCCTGCTCTTCGATGTTTTCCAAATACGAAAGGTTTCTTTTTATGGAAACAAACGCCAGACAGCCAGAGTGCTCTATTCATTAATGAAGAGCGATGCGTTAGAGCTGGCAGCAGCTGTTTATAGAATTCACCCATGTCTCAACAGTGCTCAATCGAAAGATTTGCGAGAGCGTTATTATGTCATTCGCATACAGGCCTGTTTCGTTATATATATATATATATATATATATATATATATATATATATATAAGAAGAAATATAGTTTTCAGGTGTGCTATATTTATGGGATAAAGTACTGAGTATCAGAGATAGAGCGTGTGTAAATATAAATATGAGAGTGAACATTGAAGTCAACACTCAGAGGCGACAGGCTGTTTCATGCTGGACGAAATCATCAGGTGGCCTAAGGGTCACGTTCAGGCATGAAACAGCCTATCGCCTCTGAATGTTGACTTCAGTGTTCACTCTTATATATATATATATATATATATATATATATATATATATATATATATATATATATATGCGTGTGTGTGTGCGTGTGTATTTTTATAGATATAATTTATTTAAGTCAACGATCTGTTTTTTTAATTAAATTTACCGGCCTGAATTTTCGAGAAATTTCGTAGAAAATATGTGCTTCTCCAACAGGAATCGAACCTGTTACCCTTATCATTTGATCTGACCTACTATTAACCATTCATCCAAAAAGCAACGTCTGGTTAGCAAAATCCGATATTACTGTTTATAAACACACACCTTCGATGATTTTTTCCCAATCGATCATTTCTGTTCCCAAAATATAATTAACGACCACGTATTATAAAATGCAGTAAGTCCGACAATTATTTAATATATTTTCTGTTGATACGTTATTTTTATAGATGTAATTTAATTAAGTAAATGCTTCTTTTTAATTAAACATTATTAATTACATTTACCAAACTGAACGTCCGAGAAATTTCGTGGAAAATAAGTGCTTTTGTACGAAATTTCTCGAACATTCAGGCCGGTAAATGTATTGAATACTGTTTAATTAAAAACAGACCATTTACTTGAATAAATTATATGTATAAAATAACGTATAAACAGTATATATATATATATATATATATATATATATATATATATATATATATATATAAATTTTTATTGGAAGTTTTACCTGATGATCCTGAATCCTTAAAAAAGGATTTAGGTGAAATAAATTATCGTAATGGTACCTTAAAGTGGTTTGTTTTTTCATTACTTTTTATATACATATATATATATATATATATATATATATAAAAGGAAGAGGTTATATTAGTTCCAACGAGAGAAAAGTGTGTATATTAAAAAAAAGAGAGAAACTGCAAACGCTTTTGGTTGTAATGTAGATTTAAAAAAAAATATATTATGCTTTATTTGCCATAATTTTACTACACGGGTCTCTGGACTCGCGACCGTCATCAGGCAAAGGGTGGAGATTTCCACATATTATTAAAAAATAATTAATTTTTTTCTTTTTTATGTTTTTCGATGTTAAATATTCTCGATATGAGAATTCTCTTTTTTGTGTTAGTGACCCAAATGTCTTTCTTGAACTGGCAGTGAAGAGTTCTATATATATATATATATATATATATATATATATATATATATACAAAAATGTTATTGAAGACGACTGACTAGTCACCGTGATTAAGCTTTTTATTAAATTTGTCTTGCATTGTACATATCATTTTTATGAAACCCCATTGAAAAAATCCGGTTGGGGGCAACACAGATGCGTTCTTGTATGTTCTTTAATAATAGGGTTCTGAAAGGGTATGAAAATAAAATTAAAACGATAACATTATAAGCAAAATTAGAAATGTACAGACATCTAACTCATATTAAATAGGAGTAACAGAAATAAAGTGAGTTTTAAAAGAAAATTGACCCATTTGCCTGAATTCACAGAGAGAGAGAGAGAGAGAGAGAGAGAGAGAGAGAGAGATCATTGAATGTGCCGGGAAAAATGATCTGTCTATATTTCTCAGATTAGCTATTATTATTGTTTACACTATTTACATTGTTCGGACTGTTGTCATCTTTATTCGCTACGTTTCGGCCGTTTTACGCTCCGGGCTTCTTCAGGATCTGTCTATATTTCTTAGATGAGGTATTGTAACTAGTTACACTATTTACATTGTTCGGATCTTTGCCTCATCTTTACTGTCATATTCATGAAGCTTCGGCCGTTGTACGCTCCGACCTTCTTCAGGATCTGTCTCTATTTCGGAAATGTGGTATTGTAACGATTTACACTATTTACATTGTTTAGACTGTTGTCTTAATCTTTATTGTCATATTCAGCACGTTTCGGCCGTTGTACGCCCCGGCCTTCTTCAGGGTCTGTCTCTATTTCTGAAATGTGGTATTGTAACTAGTTACACTATTTACATTGTTCTGATTGTGTCTTCATCTTTATTGCCATATTCACTACGCTTCGGTCGTTGTACATTTCGGCCTTCTTCAGGATCTGCGTATATTTCTGGAATGTGTTATTGTAACTCATTACTCTATTTACAATTTTCAAATGATCTCCTCATCTGTATTCATTACGCTTCAGCTGTTATTGGCTCCGGCCTTCTTCCTCTATATTACTGAATTGTGGTATTGTTCCTATTTACGTTTTTCGGACTGTTGTTGTCATCTTTATTGCCATATTCATAACGTTTTGGCCGTTATACGCTCCGGCCATCATCAGGTGATACTTCTTCGAAATTGGAACAGAACACTTTATTTCCGACCTGGGTATGTCGATAAACTACATCCGCAACCTGGGTAAGACAATAAACTATGTCCAACAGCAAGGCCTCTGATCACCTCTTAATTGCTGGTGTACCCATGTCCACCCTGACCTGGGGTGTTAGTACCTCTTAGGGTCTCAGCTATGGGCAAATAGTTAACACGCAAACAGGGGTCGAAAAGACTATGAAAGTGTAAAAATAGATTTTAATACCAGAAATACTTTTTGTAAAAAAATTATTGCCAGCAATACATATTTGAAGAAAAAATTATTACCAAAAATAGATTTATGAAGGAAAAGAATATTATCAGCAACAGAAATTTTGTCGGCATTAAATAACCCAACGAGGTTGATATGCCACTAAGCAAAATCAACCAACCAACAATACCTCTTTATAGTATATATTTAGTTGAAGCGATAAAATTTTGTTCAAAATATTTAGATTTCGGCATTAAATAACCCATAGAGGTTGATATGCCGCTAAACAAAATCAACTAAACAACAATACCTATTTATAGTATATATTTAGTTGAAGCCATAAAATTGTGTTCAAAATATTTAGATTTCGGCATTAAATAATCCACAGAGGTTGATATGCCGCTAAACAAAACAAACCAAACCAAACCCTTTATTTAGTCGACGTGGATAAATTGTCCTAATTCTCGGTGCCATAACAAAAATTATAATATGAGCTCCGTTAAAATATGATTGGTTCGTAAGTCCCAATAATTAACTTACCAATTGATATAATGGAATATGCATACACCTGTGTTCCCCCTCACTGGAATATGATTGGCTGGTGTCCGTTATAAATACAGACGGACTTGTAGGTACGACAGAGTCTAAGTCTATGACGACGCCCATTGGACTACGCCATTGGCTATTCTACTGGTCTACACTTATTACCTGCGACTACAACGATTACTGCTACCGTGTACTGATTGGTTGCAGTAGCCAAACCCACTTAGCTGCTTCGATCAAATATATCCCTTTCCGGGACATATTACCAATCTATTCAGTGGATAAAGCGTTGGTTTATTGATCCAAATGTGACTTGACCTTAAGAGTTGTAAGTTCAATACCTGGCCCCAGGAGAGGGTATCAGAAACTTGCGGAGTTTAGGTATCAAGGGGAATTAACTGAAACTAAGATATTCAGAATAGTCATGGCACGAGGAATTAGAACAATATTCCCCCGTAGACTAAATAAAGTATTCGGTTCCAAATTCCAACCTGAAGAACGCCGGAGCGTACAACGGTCGAAACGTCGTGGCAATAAAGATGAGGACAACAGTCCGAACAATGTAAATAGTGTAAGAAAAAACATTATATAAGTTTTTTTTTTTGTTTTTTTTTATGTTGTACCACAACAGAAAATTAAAATATAGAGGATGTGAATTACAATCATGCGGCTTTTAGGGGTATCTTTGTAGGCTATACAAAGCATATCAAAATGAGCATAACGTCTTTTGGTAATGGTAGTATTAGCCGTTTCCTTATAAGGAAACATTTAGCATTCATTGACCAAACAGCCAGTCGGTTGAAATTTATAAAATCTTTCTCTTAAAAAATTTTTTCAGAAAAACAGATGTCTTAAGTCCAGTAACTGTTATATCTCTTTCCAGTAGTGATGAGAGTCTCCTTCTTAACATTTTGTTCGAAGCAACTTAATCTAACCTATAATATTGCGTAATGTCTAATTCGATTGACCATTAGTAGCAAGTTCTATCCTAAGGGGTACACTATACAAAGTTCGAAGTTAAATAATTCAATGAAAATTGTAATGGCAATATTATCCGTTTGCTTACAAGGAAACTGTAGTAGCATATACAAACTAGATAGACAAGTATAAATAGAGAACAACTGGCGAACATAGGAGTGGTTGCTATTCAGGACACGGAGAACTGTACTTCGACTACTACTACGCAGAGAGATGTACAAAACATAACAGAAACATTTGGCATTTATCGGTCGAAAAGCCACTTTCGGATGAAATTTATAAAATCTTTTACTTAAAACAATCTTTCATGAAAATATGTTTCTCCAGTGACGCTATTTTGAAGAGGAGTAGAAGTTTATCCCATGTTTCCTGTTTAGGATTGGGTTTCAGGTTCCTTCTAAAGTCTACTTCAACTCTAAACTTTTAACTTCCCCGTCGAACTTTTACTTACTAATTATTTATTTTTCTCCTCGACAGGAGTAGATGGGTCCGCCTATCACACCCAGTTCACACTCCTCTCAGTATTTTCAACAGTAGAGGTTTATGTTTTGATCCTGCTTAGGATTCAGTTTTCTGTCCCTTCTAAAGTCTTTCCATTCACTTTCACTCTCTTCCGTCTTAGTGGCATTATCGCCTTACATTTTTTAATCATTTCACCCCAAGCAAGGCAATAAGGCCACTAAAGGGTTAGTGAGTGTTAGGCAATATCAGAAAAAAAAAACACTATTAAGGAGAGAGGACAATAAAAGAACAAGAATTAAGAAGACAAATCATAACGATTGATATTGGATTTAAATTTTTAAAGATCAAAGTTGACGAGGAATTTAGAAGCCATAATAGAGTTCCACAAGCGAGAAGTGCGATCGAAGAAACTGTTAACGTAGAACTTACATTTACTTCTAGCCATTTTAACTGTAATTCAACTTGCAGTGAATTGATTATAAAAATAAATACACTAAAAGATAGCTCATAGCGTCATATTATTTTCATGTCGTCTGCGTCAATTCAAATGGAATATATCCCGTATATTGGATAACAGTCTGCTTATGATAAGAAATAAGCGATATCTACTTCTGTAGTTGAGTTTTTAAATCACTGGAATTAATATCTGGTTTCGTTTTGTACTTTCTAAAATTCGGGTGGTGAAAGCATGTCTTTTTAGGCATCCTACAAAACGACATCAGATTTTTGATGATAACGCAATATCACCTATTTTTTGTTTTCGATGTTCTTCATTTGATTTTTTTTTTTTTTTTTTTTGATTTTCTTCATTTTATTTTCGGACAACGCCTTTTTCTACCACTTTACTACGTTCCCTCTGCATCTGCTGGAGTAATATCATGTCCCACAGAGTGCTGGCGTAAAAAAAAAAAATATGGTAGCAAAATTTCGGTAAAGTTTAAGTGTTTGAGTTATGGCAGTGAGACGAATGGCAGGTGGTCTGTAATTCTTTGTTACAAGCCAAAAACTAGCTTCTTTTTTTTTTAATTTAAAAAACAAAAACAAAAAAAATACTCTGCTTGCGCAGCTAACTTCATTTTAGCCTGACTCGATCAGATCGTGTCTAGCAAACTTTGTATTTTTTAAAGGCCCCTAGGGAAGCAAACTTTGTTTGCTTTTCGCCTTATTAATTTGGATTTTTTTCTATCGTTCGACGTCTTGTTTTTATTATCTGCGGCGTTTTCATTCAGAGAAATCTCCGTTTCTCCAAGACCCGAAGAATTTTGATGAAATCGAAATCCTATCTGCGATTCATTAATTTTTTTTATTGACGGAACGACCAATGACAAACTGAATAACATCGGAAGGAAAATGAATTAATATCATGAATAAATATCATGATCTTATCCACCCAATCAAAAAACATATAAAATGTAGGTCGTTCCTATAATCATCGGAGCACTGTAAGCGTCTACAAGAAGTAATGAAAACCAGATAAAGAATCTGAACAATTCCGTTTTTAAAATTTGGTTAAACACTGAGGAATATTTTAGAAATAGGGACGCAATTGGCGCTACTTATACAAAATGTACAGGCATTTTGAATGTTTCTCGAACGATCACTGAAGTTAAGCAACGTCGAACCTGACCAGAACCTAAATGGGTGACCGCTCGAGAGTAACTGGTGCTGTAATCTTCGATATGCGAGTAGCATAATATGCTTATAGCCACATCACATTGAAACACCTGTTCTCGAACGATCGCCGAAGTTAAGCAACGTCGAAAGTGGTCAGTACCACTCGGGGAATACCAGCCACTGCAAGTTTGGATATGCTTACAGCCACATCACGTTGAGACACTAGTCTCTGTACGATCACTGAAGTTAAGCAAAGTCGAGCCGGGAGAGTACCTAAATGGGTGTTGTAAGTTCGGAAGTGCGGCTTACGGACATTTCACGCAGAAACATTGGTACAATCAAAGAGGTTAAGCAACGTGAAGCCTGGTATCAATATCTAGATGAGGGACCGTTTGGGAACACCAGGTGCTGTAAGCTTCGGTGTTCGGATAATATGATGTGTTTACGGCCACATCACGTTGAAACACCTCTTCCTATACGATCACCGAAGTCAAGCAACGTCTAGCCTGGTCAGTACCTCGATGGGTGACCACTCGGGAATACCAGGTACTGTAAGCTTCGATATGCTTACGGCCACATCACGTTGAAACACTGGTCCTCGTACGATCCCTGAAGTTAAGCAAAGTTGAGTCTGGTCATTACGTAGATGGTTGGCCGCTTGTTGTAAGTTCGGAAATGCGGCTTACGGCTATTTCACGCTGAAACACTGGTTCTCGTACGATCACAGATGTTAAGCAACGTCAAGCCTAATCAATATCTAGATGGGGGACCGCTTGTGAACACCAGGTGCTGTAAGCTTGAGTGTTCGGGTAATATAACATTACAGGCACATCACTTGAAATACCGGTTCCCGTACACTCAGCAAATTTAAGCAACGTGGAGTCTTGTCAGTACCTAGATGGGTGACCGCTTGGGAATAATGGATAAACACTAGCGCGGCTAGCTAAACCCTTTTGTAGACACCTGCTGAAGGAATTTCATTATCTGGCGGGATCAACAGTTCAGACAAGGGCAGTAGATTCTGTCATGATGACTTGAAATAGTTCGGTCTACCCAGTTTCACTCACAAGGTTTGGGTCAACTCTTGGCATGGTTTTCAAGTACTTTCGTTTGGGAAATTGGGTATAGAGTATTATTTCAAGCCATCGTGACCGAGGGTTTGAACGTCCTGGCCTAGTCTAGGATGTTGATCAAGCCAGATAATGCACTCTCTCCCAGTAACTGTAACAAAGGTTCGCTTAGGATAGTTGCAGTATAATTCATAGGTGAGTTCTATGGATATTGAACAAACACAAATATGCCTGAGCAGGCTTCTACAACAGGGATTGACTAGCTGTCGTAGTAGGCAGGCATATTCGGATACGAACGACCAGCCACCACAATCCTGAATATATATTTGTTTTAAAGTACAGGGAACTATTTTGGAGCCTTGGTAATTGAATTAGCACGAATCGCAAGTCATCGTGACCAAGGGTTTGGGCGTACTGGCCTTGTCCAGATAATGCACTCTCTCCAAGTAACTGTAAACAAGGTCCGCTCAACATTGCTGCAATATAAACCACAGGTGAGCTCAGTGGG
Source organism: Acanthosepion lycidas (assembly GCA_963932145.1). Classification (NCBI taxonomy): domain Eukaryota; kingdom Metazoa; phylum Mollusca; class Cephalopoda; order Sepiida; family Sepiidae; genus Acanthosepion; species Acanthosepion lycidas. Next base: position 15,626,708 of record OZ010604.1, read on the forward strand.
TGTTGAACAAACACAAATATGCCTGAGCAGGCGTCTACAACAGGGATAAGTTAGCTGTCTTATTAGACAGGTATATTCAGATACGAACGGCCAGCCACCAGACCTGAGTATACCTTTTTAAAATTTGCTTAGAGGGAACTATGTAAGAGGCGTCGATGATTAAGTTAGTACGGAGTCGCAAGTCATCGTGACTGAGGGTTTAAGCATCTTGGCCTTGTCCAGGATGTTGAGCATGCCAGATAATGCACTATCTCCAAGTAACTGTAAACAAGGTCCGCTAAGCATAGCTGCAGTATAAACCACAGGTGAGCTTTGTGGGTGTTGAACAAACACACATGTGCCTGAGCAAGCGTCTACAATAGGGATTGGTTATCTGTCGTAGGAGGCAGGCATATTCGGGTACGAACGGCCAACCACCAGACCTGAATATACCTTTTTAAAATTTGCGTATAGAGAACTATCTGGGGGCAGTCAGTGATTGAGCTTGCACAGAGTCCCAAGTCGTCGTGACCAACTACTTTTTCCACATTTAATATATATATATATATATATATATATATATATATATTAATGAATATACATATTATCCCTCGCCGATAGCACGTCTCGCAGTTTCCTGCCCAACGCAATATTTATTTCTTAATATATACTTAACAGCTCTGTTGTATTACATCGAGCACTGTTTTATTAACACCAGCACTACACGTGCAATATATATATATATATATATATATATATATATATATATTCTGGAAAAAAGCAACTTCATAAATTATAGACTTCTAAAAATATTCGCTATTATCAAAACCGAAAGTCTACTTAGAATTAAGAAAAAATAATTGAAATTTTACTGGTACATAATGAGGAAAGAGGGCTTGGAAAATTTGACACTCGCTGGACATTTGAACGCCTGAGATACAGAGCAAATCGGCAAAGTAACCTAACAAGCTTGTGTAAATGGAGGGCAGAACTGGGGCTGGGATATACAGTAAAGAGACACACATTGCTTAGAGATACAAAGGATAGGAAGTTGTGGAGAGCCATGATCAACCTGATTAACAAGCTAGTGTAAGTGGATGGCAGAACAGGGGGTGGGATATACAGTAAAGGGACACACATTGCTTAGAACTACAAAGGATAGGAAGTGGTGGAGAGTCATGATCAACCTGCTTAAAGATTTTGTGCAAAAGGATGGCAGAACATCGACTGAAAAGGATAGTAAGGAGGATAAACATTGTTTAGAGCTACAAACGATAGAAAGTTGTGGAGAGCCATGATCAATCTAAGAAGCTTGTGTAAATGGATAGCATAACTAGGGCTTGGATGTATAGTAAAGGCACACATATTGCTTAGTGCTACAAAGGATAGGAAATTGTGGAGTGCCATGATCAACCTTCTTAAGGAGAATAAACATTGTTTAGAGATACAAAGGATAGGAAATCATCGAGAGCCATGATCAAGCTGCTTAATGGATGGCGGAACATGGACTGAGAGGGATAGTTAGGAGACAAACATTACTTAGAGCTACAAAGGATAGGAAATTGTGGAGAGCCACTAACAAGTTTGTGTAAATGGATGGCAGAATAGGGACTGGGAGGGACTGTAAGGAGACATATTTCTTAGCTTTACAAATTAAATGGGGAGACGTTATCCTCAACTCCCACACACACACACACACAGACACACACACACACACACACACACATATATATATATATATATATATATATATATATATATATATATATATATATATAAGCATTCCTTTATTAAAAAGAATGCAAAGAGCAAGCGCCTGAACAGATAAGAGGGCACCCGTTGAGCCAAACTGGGCCTCCCGCCATTACGGTCGCGTCGATATTTTCAAGACCGCCATCGACGATTTTCTCATTTCATACAAGTCCGTTTTCTTTTAAAAACAACTAGTCTCTATTCGAAATGCCGACATTTGAGAAGCATTTCCCAAGCAGACCATGAAATTCGAAAAACAGTTTACGGTCGAAAAATGCAAATTTCGTCAAGCCTCCCTCTATTCGGAAATCCGAAAACCGAAAAGCAATTTATCAAAAATACGTAATCTTCAGGCGAATGGCAGACGAAAAGAGGTACAGAAAATGAAAAGAAAATAAATTAATTATTAGGTTGGTGCAAAAATAATGACGTAATAATGTCGTTTTATGACGTATTTTTTAACGTCAAAAAAACGACATTATTACGTCATTATTTTTGCACCAACCTAATAATTAATTAAATTTAATAAGTAACCTACAAGTGACTTCTGGTCACTTGGTTTCACGAAATAACGTTTCGATAACTGCTGGTCAGTGGATGATACTACTTATTAAATGCCGGTCAACTATCATGACATGAAAGTGAAAAAACATTAGCGAAGTCGATGAGAACAGTAATGCAAGGGCTGGAGGTCTTAAGAAACTTGTTGTCACTTGATCCTTCGCGATAAGTTAGCTCTTTGAACGATAAAAAAGATATACCATATTTTAAATAATGTCGTAATAATGTCGTTTTTTGACGTTAAAAAATACGTCAAAAAACGACATTATTACGTCATTATTTTTGCACCAACCTAATACAACAAATACACAACGAAAAATGAAAAGCAAAAATGGGGTTCGTATTATATACGCGTACACATTTTCGAAACATTTTTAGTCCTGGTTAAAACTAAAAACTGCATCCGGTATCGAGGCCGCTGGTTTTGAAGTGTGTGGAACTACCTGTCAGTTGCTGTTGTCCCGATGGTCACAGTGTGAAAATTCCTCCTTGGAGGGATTTTATGCAGGCTTATCATCTCTCAGTTGCGTCTCTGTCTTTGGGCAGAGTGCGCTCAGGGGCTTTTCTGTCAAAGGACAGAGGGGCAACTGAGAAAATTTTACTGAGAGGTGCCCAGCCCTGGGGTACAGCTGCCCGAGGGCGCGCTTTCCCATTGCACAAGAAGGAGGCCAGCACCGAGGCCAGCGCAACCGACGGTTGCGGGGGCTGTGGGCAATTTTTGTCCCTTGCCCGAGTGTACGCGCTCGGGTCATCACTTTAAAATGACCTTGTGTCACATCTCGTCCTGGTGGGGGAACGAGTAAACACCGTTGTCCCGATGGTCACCCTGATCCGGGTTGGTAGTACTTGTTACAATCTCAGCTATGGCACATAGTGACCCCCTCCAAAAAGTAACACATAAACCCTATAAAAATTTAAATATATATTTTTATCGTAAAAATACCAACAAAACAATTTTAAAACAAAATGAACAACTATATTTTATTTGCTGTTGAAGCTATAAAAATGTGTTCAAAACATTTAAATAAAATTTCTACATTAAATGACCCATAAGGTGTTGATATGCCATTAAATAAATCAATCAGAATTTTTTACTCAGTTAAAAAAAAAAAAAAAAAAACTCCATGGAGGATGCTTTCTCTTCCTCTTCGCCTCTTGTCGAACTCTCTACCTCCGGGCGGAGAGAAACCCAAACGAGGCTATGCCGAATAGCAGTCTCGTTTGGGGAAGTAGATCAACCCGCCACCGTGTATGCGGGGTCTAGGGGCAATTTTTGGCCGAGCCTGCGGGCTCAGAACACCCCACATTAAAACTGGCCTTGCGCTACATCTTGCTTTGTGAAGAGTTTGGCAAATAGGGGATATATAGTTTGGGAATTCCAGGAGCTGTAAGCTATGATGTGCGGGTTGCGTACTGCATTGAATTGTAAATCGGAGAGCTTAATTTCAATTCAAGTAGGGTTCGTTATACGCACTCACGCACAAAGTATGAATCTAACTTTTCTCACGCCCAGCTATGGGTTAATTAGTAGAACTTGAATCTGTAAGTGACTTTCTTCCCCAAATTCTTTCAATGTAAGAAAATATTTTCTAGCTTTAAAAATAACATGCAAAAAGGTTAATAAGCTGTAAAAAATAAACCAATCAATCAAAAAGCCTCTGACATGAAACAGTAAGATTGCAAATACACTCGGCATAATCTATATATAAAATTCTGTAACTTATGTTAGTCTGTCCGTCCGTTCTAACACCCTCTAAAATCGCAATCCATTGATCGATAGAAAGCAAATTTTTGGGGAGAAGTGCAAACAGGTAATTTTGCACAAATTACCGTTGGTTTTCCTATGGTGCGTAAAAACCGCGAAGTAGGGTTTTTTGTCAAAATATTTTTTCCAAACAAATCATCTTATTCAAATCTCATCGATTGGTTTGCGAAACTGAACGAAACATTTCGACAAAAATGTTAGCGATAACTTCAACAAAACTGATATGTCCTGGAAAGGGATATATTTGTTCGAAGTAGCAAAGTGGTTTTGGACTACTGTAATCGAGTAGGAAAATCTATTTGGTTGGTGCAAAAATAATGTCGTTTTTTGACGTATTTTTTAACGTCAATAAACGACATTATTACGTCATTATTTTTGCACCAACCTAATATCAGGTAACCGTAATGGACTGGTCCTCGTCGGAGTGGTAGGCAATAGGCGTAGGCAATAGGCGAAGACAACAGGCGTCGTCCTGTACCTCCACATCAGTCTGTATTTATGGCTGACACCAACCAATCATATTACTGTGAGGAGGAACCCAGGTGTATGCATATTTATTACATCAAAAACTAAATGCTGTAATGATCTCAACAGGCATCGGTGGGTTGCAAATAAATTAGGGTAGATGACAAAACACAAAATTGGTATGTGTTAATAACAATTGTTTATGGAATGTATTTGATATTTCGGCAATATTCGTTCTTTGGAAATCAGCGTAAATAAACGTCTTTTGTCTCAAAGACAAGAAATTAAGCGAAATAATTTTTTTTTAAATTAGTAAAGGGAATCAGGGCCGGGTTTTAAATGAAGAGTGACCCTAGGTTATTCCACTTGTGAGGAACCTCCTCAAAATCCCCCCATTCTCAATGGCAGAGGAAAATGGAAGAGTGTTATATTAAACAATTTGAATAAAGCCAAGGCTGATGACGAGTTGTTTAAAACTAGGGAAGCGTTATTTAAAATCTACAAAGCGTTATAACAGCATGTGTAAGAAAGGTCTTTGAAAGTGTGGAAAATATTATACACTTTGCTTGGTGATTCCCTAGATTTTGAAGCCCTAGGTTTCAGCCTATAGGTAAATCCGACACTGCAAATACAAGTGTCGTCTGGGAAATGGGAATTTTTTTAAAGCCTATGGGTTCAAATAAACGTTCGGCTGGGATTTGTTATGCTTAATAAACGCGGATCAAAGTAATCCAGCCACGGAGGAAATTATTCTAAAACTAAAGTGTACCGTCACAAACATACATGGTGTCAAAGATGGTGACGGGTTTTTAAAATTCCGCAGTTGACTATTCCTCCTCTAAAAGACATAAGATGTTATTGTTAAATACAGTATGTGATTGAAAAAAAGCGTGAATTTTCAAATTAAAAAAATCTATAAAGAAATCAAAGTTAAAAGAATTATTCTGAAATTGAACAATATTGAAGGGTTGTTTAGAGTCTACAATGCGATATGACAACATGTGTAAGAAAGGCATATGACATTGTCAATAATATCATACACCTTGGCTGGAGGACCTCTAGATTTTGAGGCCGTATGCTTCAGCCTGCTAAGCTTATAGGTAAATCCGGCACTAGTCACAGGGAGCAAGTTCTAGGCTGTAGGGAGATTTAAGCACAATTTTGATGCCCATCTTTGTCAACAAAATCTTTATTGTATAGCGATCTTCCAAATTGACTTCACGTTCCTACTGTATCCTGCAACCTCGTCAGCTGTTATTTAGGGTCTGTTCAAAAAGCTGTTACAACCGTCTCCATCAATCTGGAAGAATATAAATTAGCTATTCCACTTGTGAGGCCCCTCGTCCAGATTCCCTATTCACACGAGTAGATGGAAATGTGAGATTAAACAATTTGAGTAAAACCGAGGATGATGACGGGTGTTTAAAATGCCAGAGTTGACAATTCCTCGTCTAAAGGACATAAGTTGTTATTGTTAAATACAGTATGTGATTGAAAAAAATGCGTGAATTTTAAAATTAAAAAAATCTATAAAGAAATCAATGGTAAAATCGAATTAAGACAGAATTAATCTGGAATTTAATATAAGGAACTGAAGGGTTGTTTAGAGTCTACAATGCGATATGACAGCATGTGTAAGAAAGGTATATGACATTGTCAATAATATTATACACCTTCGCTGGAGGACCTCTAGATTTTGAGGCCTTAGAATTCTGCTGCTATGCTTATAGGTAAATCCGGCACTAGTCACAAGGAGCAAGGCTTCATGGAAATCATTCAACGTGAAGATGTCCAAGAACCTTGTCGAAGCTTCTTTAATCTTCATAATGTCTTCAAAACGACAGCCATATCCTGTTCTCCTTCAAACAGGGAACAACCAAAAGTCACGGTCAGGCCCAGATTTAGATGAAAAGTGACCCTAGGTTATTCCACTTGTGAGGCCCCTCATCCAAATCCCCTATTCTCACGAGTAGAGGAAAATGAAAGAGTGTTAAATTAAACAATTTTAGTAAAGCCGAGGATGATGACTGAAGGTTTATTTAGACTCTACAATGCTTTATGACATGTGTAAGAAATGCCTATGACAATGCCAAAAATATTATACACCTTAGCTGAAGGACCCCTATATTTTGCGGACTTAGGCTTCAGCTTGCTAAGCCTATAGGTAAATCCGGCACTGAAAGGAATACACAAGATCTGTTATGTTTTGGTAATATTAATGTTGCTACAGAGCACCTTGCCCTGAGAATTCGAAAATATGTTTTGAAAAGGAAATTGAGTGAAGAAACGCATAAAAGCTAAACATTTCCTTCATTTCTATTCTTTGTTACCATGAAAAATAAAAAAATTTTGTGAAATATATATACGGCATTAAGATTTTATTGAATAATATGATACAACTTTTCAAAACAAAAATTTAAATAGGGCCAATTGTAATACGGTGTCCTTTTATACTGAAGGATGCAATTTATTCTGTTTGTTCTAAGATCAACGCGCTCGTATTATACACAAGAAATTACGGTACGTAAATAATAACAGTACCCGGATCACGGCGGGTATTAGCGAACAATGAATGCTGGGACCCTTCCCATAATAATAAGCTAGTTATATCAATAGGTCCGAGAATACTCGGACGACATCCTATGTACCTTCTCGGATGAACATTTTCAACTGATATGAAGTACAAAGACTATATTGAATCCATTGCTAGATAAGCAGCTAAGAAACATGGATCACTGTGTCGTGCGAGACAATTTTTCTATCCAGAATCTATCTTGCATATTTATAAGTTTACCATTCGTTCTTGCTTAGAATATTGCTGCCATATTTAATCTGGTTCTCCCGCTGTATATTTAAAAGTTTCTGATAAAATCCAAAGCAATGTTATTGGTCCTGCCCTGGCCTCTCGGCTTCAGTCATTTTCCACCGCCATAATGTTCATATGTTCATTTTATATAAATACTTTCATGGTAATTTTTCGTTTGAGCTCTATTTTCTCAGCTTCCCCCAAATCAGTACCAAATAGGTGTATGTTTGTGGAGTCGGAAGACTTACTTCAGGTATAAACACGACCAATTTCTACCTATGGATTCACTACGTACGCATAGGCTCTTTTTATACTTGAGCCTATGTCATTTTTATTGCCATATTTTAAAATGATAGATGGAAATTCTTCATCTCCAATACTGATTCCGACCTCGAGGAGAGTAACTTATTGCAGTACCTCTGTCTAACATTTTCCGTTGGTATCAAGTGAGACTGTTTCACTGAAACAGTTGCTAAGGCAACGGGGAGAAAACGTAAGGTCACTGTGTCAAATCTTTACGACAGAATCTATCTTGTACATTTACAAATTAACCATTCGTCCGTGCATTGAATATTGCCGCCATATTTGGTCTGCTGCACGTCTCGAGATTCTTGGCAAAATCCAAAGAAGGGTCTGTAATTTGCTCCTGGTCAGGCATCTCGACTTCAGTCATTTTCCTATCTTTTCTATGAATATTTCCATGGCAACTGTTCTAATGAGCTTTCACCCTTGGTGACACGATTTGCATTAATTTAAACGTGCTACTAGATTGGCAATTAGGTCCCACCGTCTTAGTGTTGAAATGGCTAGATATAGCCATATGTTTTATGCTAATAGTTTATGTTCTCGCACTTCTCCCTTGTGGAAATTTCTTCCAATCAACCGATTCATTCTGTTCCTATCTATCTATCTATCTATCTATCTATGCTGCTTCATATCTATCTATCTCAGTCTTTTCATTATCTATCTATCTATCTATCTATCTATCGAAGTCTATTCATTATATATATATATATATATATATGTGTGTGTGTGTGTGTGTGTGTGTGTGTGTGAACATTGAAGTCAACATTCAGAAGTGACAGCCTGTTTAATGCTAGACGCAATCGTCAGCCTGCCTGACGCCCTATCTCTGATATTGAGCACTTTATCCCGTAAATATAGCATACCTTTCAAACTATATTTCTATATAGGGGATAGATAGATATGTAGGTTATACCGACGCTTCCTTCTTTCTATCTATCTATCTATCTATCTATCTATCTATGTATTTCAGCATACTTATATCTATCTATCAATGTTTGTCTGTCTAACTATATATATATCTCAATATACTCATATCTATCTATCTATCTATCTATCTATCTATCTATCTATCTCAGCATACTTATATCTATCAATGTTTGTCTAACTATATATCTATCTCAATATACTCATATCTATCTATTTATCTATCTCACCATATTTATATCTATCTATCAATCTGTTTGTCTGTCTAACTATATATCTATCTCAATGTACTCATATCTATCTATCTATCTATCTATCTATCTCAGCATACTTATATCTATCTATTAATGTTTGTCTAACTATATATCTATCTCAATATACTGATATCTATCTATCTATCTATCTATCTATCTATCTCAGCATACTTATATCTATCTATTAATGTTTGTCTAACTATATATCTATCTCAATATACTGATATCTATCTATCTATCTATCTATCTCAGCATACTTATATCTATCTATCAATCTATTTGCCTAACTATATATCTATCTCAATGTACTCATATCTATCTATCTATCTATCTATCTATCTCAGTCTATTCATATCTATCTATCTATGTTCGTATCTCATAAATATTACTCTTTTTCATTTTCTTACCGATCGCCATGTTGTTTTTAATTTTATCTTTAACCAACTTCAACGTTAAATATTGACCATCAAGAGAAAAATTAAGCGCTAACAGGTTATGTTAGTTGTTTTCCAGTCAACATTTAACTAGTTTAAATTCTTAAAAGAAAAGACCAATAACATATTAGATTTGTCTGTTGTATATCATTCCATCTTTAACTACTTTCAATGTTCACACCATTGTGACATGGCTTCCCTGTGTCTTTTCTATAAGGAGTTTCATGGCAACTGTTCTAACGATCTCCCTTCCTTGTTACCTCGATTGGATGAATTTAAGCGAACTACTAGATTGGCAATTAGGTCCCATTTACTGTTGAAATAGCTTGATGTCTACTGTTGAATTGTTTTTAGTCAGATCACCCCAAGCAAGGCGACGATGCTACAGAGGCGTAAGGGATTACTGGGAGTAAAATGAAGTAGATTTTTTTAAAGAAATCGGAAACCCAGTGCTAAACTGGAAACAAGGGATAAATCTCTATCCCTGTTAAAGTGAGCGGGAAGAAGTGTGAACCGGGTGATAGGCGAATCTATCTACACCTATGTAACCGTAGATTTTTTGCCCTTCTCACCTGTAGGACTAATTTCTGTCACCTACCATCTTCAGAAATTTAAAAGCAACGTCAATCGTCATGTTCTGCCTTCGTAATACCTGTTCTTTTATTGTCCTTTCTCTTCAATAAGTTCTTTTCATTTTGTTTCATTCCCATAACACCTTGCGTCTTAGTGGCATTATCTCCTTGCTTGGTAATGAAATGAATAATAAAAATGTGGATACAAGTCGTGCAGGCACTTGAGTAATCCTTTATGAATCAACTCAGTGTGGACTAATATATATTAAGTTGACCATTACAATTAACTATTGACTTCTCTCCTCTTTGGGTGTCTGACACCTGTGGCTTAATACTAAGCTTAGTGTATAGCAATTACCACAAAACGTCGAGGATGGTTAGTCAAAACCACTGCAGTATTTCTCGGTTTTTCTATAGACGTGAGAGATCATGACTCTCCACAACTTCTTGTCCTTTGTAGCCCTTAGAAAAGTTTGGCTTTTTGCTATATCCCATAATCTCTGTTCTGCTGTCCATTTACCCAAGCTCCTTAGGTCGATTATTCGCTGCTCTCCTCTATCCACCTCACCTTTAATATATCCTGCGAGTGTCAAATTTTCTAAGCCCCTTTTCCTCATTTCAACTGTCTTTTTCTGGTGTTAAATACAAGTTTCCTTTTTGCTTGCAACTTCTCTAAAACTTCAGTGTTCACATGTTCAGGCCATAGTATTCTCAGCATCCTTCTGTAGAGCCACATTTCTGCGGCCCCAAGTCTTGTCTTCATCGGTTACTACACCTTATTTTTATTAATCAACTAATTAATTTAATTGGGATCACCAACAATATTTATTTTAGATATTTACTTAAAAATACGTAAGTTATAAATAATATACCGTGTGTACTCGTGTAAGATGCGATCTCACGTATCGTGCGACCCCCAAATTTTCACTTATAAAAATAATTTGATCATGTATGTTGTGTATCTTCTGAGTTCCTTTTTTTGAGAGACCAAATTACGAAAACTTGATTCCCATTGGACAATATATGTAAAATCCCCTTCCGAGTAATAAAAAAAAATTAGATTTACAAGATCTTGGCGCTTCGCCGCTTGAGCCTAAAAGGCCATAAAAAATGCATGAAATTTAACATTTTTTTTACAACAAAATATATCTCGTATATCATGTGAGTTCCTTTTTTGATAGAGCAAATTACAATAGACTAACCTCTTTTTCTCTATCTCTTTACCCCATCTTCTAGTTAAATAAGTTCAAAAAGTAAAAGAGAATGATAAAAGTATCGTTAGTAACGCTAAACTCGTTGCTTAAACGCGTACAGCCATAAACAACCGAACGAGAAACACCTAAACAGCTTATAAACGTAAACAATGGAAAAGATGCCTATTCGCTAGGTTTGTATTTTATAATACGATATTAATATGCAAATATTACATGCATTATTATTGGATACAGTTAAGTAAAACATCAGTTTTATCAAAATTATGTTTATTTTAAATACAGCTGTACTTTTTAACTACAGTAAATGGATATATAGTTTGGTCAACAGCAGTTGGTCAACAGCAGTTGGTCAACAGCAGTTGGTCAACAGCAGTACATACGCTAATTTTATACCTCGTGTATGATGCGACCCTCTTAAAATTAGCTTCAAAATTAGGTCTTCAAAATTTGCATGATACGCGAGTATCTACGGTAGTACTGTAGATTTCTCAAGCCCATTAAGCATTATTATTCTTTCCATTAATGTTAGCGGTTTCCTTCCTAACCTTTTGTTTGAAGTAGTGTGGAATGTCAACATCTTGTTTATGTCATTATTTTCTCTTCTCAAGCCCAGTAGCTGTTACCACTCTTTCCAGTATTGATGGGAGTTTCCTTCCTAACCTTTTGTTTGAACTAGTGCGGAATGTCAACATCTTGATTTTGTCATTATGTTCTGTTTTCAAGCCCAGTAGTTGTTATCACTCTTTCCATTACTGATGGGGGTTTCCTTCTTAACCTTTTGTTTGGAGTAGTGTGTAATGTCAACATCTTGATTATCTCATGATTTTCTCATTGAATTAAATGTGATATCCATTTTAGTTGCTGCTGTTGTTAAAAGTCCTCAAGTTTTCATCCCGGACAACAGCGGGCGATCCGTACTGCTTTTATAACTGATATAGTTTAATGGCTTTTCTTTCTTTCTTTTTTTACCCATGTTCACCCCTATTTTGCAGTTGCCACAATCAACTGAGTAAGTGTTCTGATAAGAGCGTCACTGTATTCTTATTGTTTGTGCTAATGACTTGAGCCCAGTCGCGACGCAATTTCGTTTCTCCCTTTTTTTTTTTTTTCTTTTTTTTTTTTTTGTTCCTCGTTTCGCGTTTTTCGTTTGCTCATGGCCACCAACGGACAAGCACAGATCGAAAAACACAGATCAAGAAGACATTGAGAGCGAGAGAGAGAAAAAGGATAAGCAGAATATATCTTTCGCCGGAGTTGGTTGGTGGTGGGCGAATTTTGTTTGGGGGCTCGGGTTGGGATAAAGTGACGTGTATCCTATCTACATTCTATCATTTTAGCATAGCATCAGCGGTTTGCTTTGGTCTGTGGCGTCACTGGTTCGTTAAGGTTTATGTCATCCGAAACCCAACATACATGGAGAGGGGGACACCTTGAGAAGAGATAACGAAATAATTAATGAGTATGGAGAAAGAAAAAAGAGAGTAAAAGCAGATAGATAGATAGATAGATAGATAGATAGATAGATAGATACGAACATACTGAAATAGATAGAGAGAGAGAGAGATGGCGAGAGAGATGAACAGACTAAAAGAGAAAGTAAAGAGTGTGATAGATAGATAGATAGATAGATAGATAGATAGATAGAAACAGACTTAAATAGAAAGAAAGAAAGAAAGAAAGAAAGAAAGAAAGCAAGAACAAACACGAAGCCTTGTTTTTTATAAAATTTTCGCGAGTTTTGAGACATAAAAATGCATACACGCGCGTGCACACACACACGCACACACACACACATATGTACATATCTATATATCTGTATGTGTGTGTGTGTGTGTGTGTGCACTCGTGTGCCTGTGTGTGTGCTTCAGCGGCGATATCAACAACGTCTTTTGAGAAGCTACGTTCTGCCTGGCAAAAGGTCGCAGACGCAAATAATAATTTCCTGTCAATGTCATCTTTGCTGAAAACTTGCTCAATCCGCGGTGTTATTGTGCTCCTTCTATCTGATGTAATTTCGAAGAGAAGACTGAAAGCGCTTTCACATGATGCATTCATTAACCATAGGAAAGAAAAGTTTTACTTTGATTAATTGATTCGTTTTCTACGGATTACCAACCGTTTACAGGTTATTTAAAGCCAGGACATATTTTTAGATTATAAGAATATCATTTTTTTAGGTGGGGGTAACAATGGTTTATTAATACAAGTTTTACTAATTAACTCATGGGATAAGAGGTATATTCATTTCTTTCCCAGGGCAATTGATGTGTAAATAAATATATCCAAACCAAAACGAATTGAAACCCGGCTCACTGATTAACAATTCCGAGTCATTATCCATTACACCACCGACACATCCAAGCTTACAGAACCTGGTATTCCCAAAACGGTCACCGATCTAGGTACTGACCAGGCTCGACGTTGCTTAACTTCGGTCATCGTACGGTAAATCGGCTCTCCAATTAATAATTCCGAGTCATTATCCATTACACCACCGACACATCCAAGCTTACAGCACCTGGCATTCCCAAACGGTCACCGATCTAGGTACTGACCAGGCTCGACGTTGCTTAACTTCGGTCATCGTACGGTAAATCGGCTCTCCAATTAATAATTCCGAGTCATTATCCATTACACCACCGACACATACAGGCTTACAGCACCTGGTATTCCCAAGCGGTCACCCATCTAGGTACTGACTAGGCTCGACGTTGCTTAACTTCGGTCATCGTACGGTAAATCGGCTCTCCAATTAATAATTCCGAGTCATTATCCATTACACCACCGACACATCCAAGCTTACAGCACCTGGTATTCCCAAGCGGTCACCCATCTAGGTACTGACTAGGCTCGACGTTGCTTAACTTCGGTCATCGTACGGTAAATCGGCTCTCCAATTAATAATTCCGAGTCATTATCCATTACACCACCGACACATCCAAGCTTACAGCACCTGGTATTCCCAAGCGGTCACCCATCTAGGTACTGACTAGGCTCGACGTTGCTTAACTTCGGTCATCGTACGGTAAATCGGCTCTCCAATTAATAATTCCGAGTCATTATCCATTACACCACCGACACATCCAAGCTTACAGCACCTGGCATTTCGAAACAGTCACCCATCTTGGTACTGAATATGTTCGACGTTGCTTAACTTCGGTGATCGTACGTAAAGTTGTCTTTAATAAAATTTCTTTTTAATGAAAGTCTAATAAGAATATATACTGGTCCAGTGGTTAAAGACGTTGGTTAGATCCAGTGACTGGACCCAAAGAGTTGTGAGTTCAATACCAGGCCACAGCAGTGGTGAACCAAAACTTGGAGAGTTGAATTAAAGGGAAATAACTGAGACATACGGAAGAGGCACGGCACGTGGAACTGGAACAACCTACCACGGTGGACGAAATAAAGGGTCCGGTTCGAAATTCTAATCAACTGAAAATGGCCGCAGCGTACATATGCGAATATGGCAATGAAGGTGAGAATATCAGTCCGAACGATGTAAGTAATATATATATATATATATATGTGTGTGTGTGTGTGCATGTTTGGGGCAAAATGACAGTTAAAATTTATGCTAAGAATAATTAAACATTAGATTATGTGTCCTGTTAATTGGTATAGTTCTTGGTTTGTGCTTCTGTAGCGCCAGACAATGAGTTTCAAGAAGGGATGCTCCCATAATTTTATATCGCCGGAAGACCATAAAATTACTCTGAGTTTCATTCATGTATATAGCAATCGTCGCATTTGTGCCTGACGATTACTAAATACATGAAACTTCGAGCAGCATCAAGCGTTGAGGAACAAATATATATATATATATATATATATATATATATATGTGTGTGTGTATGTATGTATATATATATATACTATATTTCAACACCATCACTTGAGAAGACACCAGAAGTGTTGAAACAAAATGGCTATTTTTGTAGTGATTTTATAACTTATTTATGTTATGATTTTCGAATAAATAATTATATATATATATATATATATATATATATATATATATATATATATATATATATTAGGTTGGTGCAAAAATAATGACGTAATAATGTCGTTTTTTGACGTTAAAAAATACGTCAAAAAACGACATTAATACCTCATTATTTTTACACCAACCTAATATATCATAATTTATTGCATATTTTAGATATATGATTGCATATGTACGTGTATATTTACCACTAATATTATCAATCTATATATATATATATATATATATATATGTAAGCAAATATAAATGGATATAAATCCGACAGAATGGAGAAAAATATTTGGA
>OZ010604.1:15647033-15662033 GCA_963932145.1 Acanthosepion lycidas
TTTTTATAAGTTATTTTTATAGATACAAGTATTTAAGTAAATACTTTGTTTAGAAGAAACAGTATTAACTACATTTACCGGCCGGAATGTCCGAGAAATTTCATAGAAAATATGCAACCTCCGACAGGAATCAAAGCCTGACATGCTATGCCATTTAGCTACAGAGGAAGCGTCAAATTACTCTTTTTAAACAAAAAATTTTCCATAATTTCTCTCGAACGCTCATATCTACTCGAGGCGTATCTTAACATAAGTAAATGACATCATATATTATGAAATAGACAAAGTCCGGCAATTATTTTAATATATTTGCTGTTTATACGTTATTTTTACAGATACAAATATTTAAGTAAATTCTCTGTTTATAATAAACAGTATTAACTTTATTTACATTTATAAAGAGAAAATATGTATAAAGTTAAAAAAGACAATAGGAAAATTGTATGTAGTTTTAGCCGTCGCGTGACTTTTTCAAGTCAAAAAACGAAAAGAAAATGTTTTTAATAAGTATAAGAATTTAGAAAGGCTTTATTGGATCAACTAAAAATTACGTCATTTACTTTTTATATTTGAAGAGAATTTTTTTCATATGTAAAAATAATGTTGAGATTTATTGTAATTTAATACAATTCTGGCACAAGGCTGAAAGTGAGGAATGGGTTGAGGCTAGTCTTCACTATCTATCTTATATCTAGCTAACCAGATTCACGACCTATTCAATTGTTACAATTTCCTCATTCACCATAAAAACTCATCCATCATAACTCAAACCTCCATACACCATAATACCACATCCTCTCATGGGGTGGGGGCTTATAAAAGACATCCCAATGAGATGATAAATATTATTTACAATATATATATATATATATATATATATATATATATATATATATATATATATACAAATCAATGAATGATCATGAAAGGGTGGGGTGAACCCCAAAACAAAGTAAATATCAAAACACAAAAATAAGCATAAATGATGTTAGTAGGACCCGTCCAACCCTTCGGAAAAGAGAAGCCGCTGTATTCTACCCTTGGACAAAATCAAGAGATTAACTCGCTAAGGAAGAGGGGGAAAGAGAAAATATAGACGGGCATGGCGAATCAATAAAGCTGACCCAGTCGAGATGGAAGGGAGTCAAAACAAACTGGGGAGGTTGGGAATCTCAACTTGGATCAATAACAAAAGATGTAGCCGGGAGCAGGCCAGGAACAACACTTACTCACATTAACTAGGTACACAAAAGTTTGTCTAGCCTAACCAAGGGGAGGGATCCACAAGAAACCACCCCGATGTGATACAGGTTGACCTAAAAGAGAAAATCAAGGCTAGCCGCGTTTAAGTGAACCAGGCTCGCTTTAGTTACCCACCTTTCGCTAAAGGCCATCGAATGCAAGATATATGTAGAAATAATGTTTGCACTATTGTGAAGACGGATTCATCAATTTTCTTTTGATTTCTTGATATATTTTTTGTGTAAGTTGGCTTCGGAGAGCAGTGATTCCGTTAGGAAAGGTGATACTGAGAAAAAAACCGGGTGATAGGATTAATATTTGGATAATATTCAATGGCGGCACTCTCGAAGATTTTCCTTCTGAGAAAATTATTTTTATGAATGTAGCATATATATATATATATATATATATATATATATATATATATATATATATATATATCATTTATATATATGTATGTATAGCATTTATATATATATATATATATATATATATATATATATATATATATATATATATCCCTTCAACGCCCTTTCAAAAAATTAAATAAGTCATATTTGTCTACAATCACAATACATTTGTCGCTCCCATATTTTCTGCAATCGTCATTGATGGCCAGTCTATGGTCCCTTTTATCGTGACATGAAAAAAATATCTCACCCACCTCCACCTTCTGAGCTTTTCTATTTAGCGTAGATCTGACATTTAATTGGTTAATCAAGACATACCCACAAGTCTAATTTTAATTCTGACCTTACGCCCCCACCCCGGTTTAACTTTCGGAAAAGAGGTAATACTTTGTTTTTAAATTTCCTTAAAACATCATTTAATCATCAGTTACTGACCATCGCTTGGAGAAAGACAATCATATTATTGAAACATGAAAGCTTTTGTGTAGCGATTTCAGAATCTCTCATAATATCTCTTATTGTGTGTGTGTGTGTGTGTGTGTGTGTGTGTGTGTGTGTGTGTGTGTGTGTAGGTTTATATATTGGATCGGATTTCCTACATTTTTCAACCGATTTCAACAAAACTTCACTGGACTACGTAAAATTACCTTGCGGTGGTTCTGATTGGAAAATCACGATTGTTTTTGCACAAAATCAATTTGAAAACACGATTAAGAGGCATTAATGAAAGGGGGACAACTCATATCGAGTTATACTTATTAATATCGAGTTATACTTATTATAAAACCCAGGTTGTGTGTGTGTGTGTGTGTGTGTGTTCTTTTATATATGGGATCGGATTTCCTACATTTTTCAACCGATTTCAACAAAACTTCACTTTTTTTTGGCAGGTAGTGTTTCTTATTGTCTTGCACACTTTTTTCTTTATTTTTACATTCAGAATGCTTTAAAAATTCCATTTACAAGACAATTGTTTATAATAAAATTCTATTCAATCGGTAGACTCATAACGATTGAAAACAATGTTTTTGTTTGTGTTTGGGTTTGACCAATTCGTAAAAAAAACTAAAAAAAAACTAATTAAGACATGCGTGTCCGTCAACCTTAAACAATAATCTTTGTCAATTTTATTTTTCAGTCTTTATGAGGGTCGATACTCGATCTATCTCTTACTGTTACATCCCCGGGCAACACAGGGCTCTACTGCTAGTATATATATATATATATATATATATATATATATATATATATATATATATATATATATATATATACAAAAGAAAAAGATTGAAGCCACCCTCAGAATTAGCATGGGATAAACTTGACAGAAGAGTGAGAAAAAATGAAAAAGAGCTCTTAGAGTCATAGAAAAAGAATAGAATCAATTATCAAACTTTTACAAAGAACGACAAATATTTTGGGGGCAGTAATCAAGGTTAAAGGAGGATATTTTGACGAGAGCAAAATTTTATCATAATATGCTTTGTTTTCTGTTTGTCATGATAAAATTCTTCATAGTAAATAATGCCTCTCTTTGTTTTATCCATGTATAGTAATTTTCTCCTATTTAAAGCACTTTGTGGGCCAATGTAAAAATTACCAGGTGTGGCTTCAAACTTTGGACTGTATTCATTAAATACCGCAGTACAAATTACCTTAAAGAAAAATTTTGATCCAAAACGCTAAATTTCTATATAAATCAAATTATCAGAAACATCTCGATATTAGAGAGGCCCTGTATATCAAACATCTCTCTCCTACTTTCAACCTCACCTTATTTAACAATGAAACTGGAGTGTTAATTTTTTTTTTTATAAATAGAAAGATGTTCATACGAATTCCAATATATATATATATATATATATATATATATATATATATATATATATATATATAAGGAGAGAGAAAGAGAGAAAGAGGGAGAGAGAAAGATGCTCACACCGCGCGCAACGTGTGAAGGCTCGGAATGAACGCTCCTATTATATCTGATCTAAATCTTGTGTTATGGGATTTAAGCCCTTATCAATCAACCCTTTTCATTTTGAAGAGAAATAGATTGGCTTCATTTTGAAACCGCTCTCATTATTCAATCTGATCTAAAACTGATTTTATATGAATGGAGATCTTACTTATCAATTAATCCCCACCTTAATCTTGTTAATTTTGAGAAGAAACATATTTACTGCGGTTGTTTTATAGAAAGAATCGGCAACCTGCGGTACGCGTGCCACACGTGGCACACCAAGCAATTTCCAATGGCACGCAGCCGTAAATGGCCTCACGAAGTCCGATTCAATATACACTACAATACCAAGAAGATATTTAGCTTTTTCAATTTTTAATATATACTAAAGAATATATATATATATGTTATATATTATTTATAAAATATATTGTAGAACAGGTATATTGACCTTGACTTGTATAAAAATACGTATGCTGTTGGCACACTGAATGATTTTAAAACCCTAAGTTGGCACATAGTTACCAAAAGATTGCCGACCCCTGTTTTATAAGACAGAACGCCTTATTAATGGATATCATACATTTTAACGATAATAAAAAATGTAGCGATACCACCAGTATCTGCTTATATCCGCCTGTCTCTCTTTACTTGGCCCTACTAGATCTACAATATCACTGGTCCTGATCTGGCATCTCGGCTTCACTAACTTTCCTACGCCGTAATGTGACTTCCCTCTGCCGTTTCTAAAAATTCTTTCACGGTATTTGTTCTGATAAATGCTCCTCTGTGACATTCAGTGGGATTTAAATTTTTATTGTTGTTTTATTCACAAACATCGAACAAATTGTATACAGGGGGAATCTTTATAGAGATTATGAGGTATTGTGGTTGCTGTAGTATGGTTTGGTTTGGATTGGTTTGGTTTGGTTTGGTTTGGTTTGGTTTACGGGCATGTCAGCCTTAATGTGTTATTTAATGCCGGAAAAATTTTTATGGCTGGTAATATTTTATTTGTCAAAAATGTATTTCTGGAAATATTTTTTCTTTCAAAGATCTATTTCTGAAATATTTTTCCTTCAAAAATCTATTTCTAGTAATAATTTTTCTTTCAAAGATCTATTTCTGAAATATTTTTCCTTCAAAAATCTATTTCTAGTAATAATTTTTCCTTCAAAAATTTATTTCTGGCAATAATTTTTCTTTCAAAGATCTATTTCTGAAATATTTTTCCTTCAAAAATCTATTTCTAGTAATAATTTTTCCTTCAAAAATTTATTTCTGGTAATAATTTTTCTTTCAAATATCTATTTCTAAAATATTTTCCTTCAAAAATCTATTTCTGGTAATTTTTTTCCTTCAAAAAATTATTTCTGGTAATATTTTTTTCTTTCAAAGATCTATTTCTGAAATATTTTTCCTTCAAAAATCTATTTCTAGCAATAATTTTTCCTACAAAAATTTATTTCTGGTAATATTTTTCCCTTCAAAAATCTAATTCTGGTAATAGTTTTTTTCTTCAAAAATTTATTTCTGGTAATAATGTTTTACAAAGTATTTCTGGTATTAAAACCTATTTTAACATTTTCATAGTGTTTTTACCCGAGTTTCGGGGTTAACTATTTAACCATAGCTGGGACCATAACAGGTACTACTACCCTGGCTCGGAGTAGACCTAGAACACCAGCAATTGAGGTGGTTCCTCGCTGCTCAAAACTTCCTGATTAGAGGCCTTGCTGTTGGATGTAGTTTACGGTCTCACCCAGGACGCGGATGTAGTTTATCTTCTTGCCCAGGGGCGGATGTAGTTTATCTTCTTACCCAGGACGCGGATGTAGTTTATCTTCTTGCCCAGGACGCGGATGTAGTTAGTCATCACACCCCGGACGGTAGTATGATTGGTAAGTAAGAATGTATTATTTTGGTGTAATGAATACTGGGGTATGTTTGGGTTAGTAATCGTGGCTAGATAAGTTTAAGATAAGTTTGATTGAAGACCAGCCCTCCCCTCTACTTTTGGCCCTGTGATACATTTTTCCATTTTATAAAATAAATATCACTCCCCACTATGGTATCTAGACTTTATGAATTCAAGCGCAGTACTAGATCTTCTCATTTTAAAGTCGAGATGTAACCGTAAGTTCTATGCTAGCAGTTTCTTCACTCGCACTTCTCGCTTGTGAAACTCTCTTCCGGCTTCTTGCTTCCCGCTCAATTTTCATCTTCAAAAATTTAAATTCAATATCAATCGTTATATCCTGTCTTCTTAATTCCTATTCTTTTACTGTTTTCGCTCCTTAATATTTTTTTTCTTTTTATGATATTCTTTTAAACTTAGTAGCCACCACCGCCATCATCTGAGTGGCTTTATTGCCTTGCTTGGGTTGAAATAATTAAAAGCGAACGAACTCTTTAATCGGCAGGAACATTGTTTGATAGCCGTGGGTGGGAATAGACGAAGCTTTTTACCCTCTAGTCTACCATTATGCATTTAGTTTATTATTAAGTCAATAAAACAAACATTGCCCACTTATTTACTCTATTCGACACTTAAATGTCAAAAGGCATTTCACGGTACATCTCCAGTGAATAATTACAAGCATTCCGGTTTTCTCTCGTCTGCGATGTTTATCAATTCTTAGAGTGAATGGAATTAAATTTGGCAACCAGAGGGTCGGGGGTGTCTATTTCTTCGACTGTTTTACCCTAAACAGTTGAGTACAACGAGAAAATATTTTGTGAGTTCTACAACTCTAGCTATGCCATTTTTTTTTTAATTATTCATATAACAGACATCTTCTGACAATAAAAATTGTTTAAATACTTGACCACAGACAACCCACCTTTTTTCATTTTCAATGTATTTTTACAGAAAACACATTTTTATGACTTTCAAATATATTATGACAGATATGGGTTAAACAGTGGCAAAGAATGAGCTCTCTAGCCCTGTTTGGCAACCGGTCTAGTAGATGGAAAAATCTGAATTCAAAATTTACTTTATGTAGTTCTTGCAAAGTAAATACAGTACAACAATAGAAAGAATTGTGTAGTTCACTGTGACAGTATAATCCTGACTGCGATATATATATATATATATATATATATATATATATATATATATATATATATATGAGAGAGAGATAGAGAGAGAGATATTGGTTGTGTATGTGCATTTAGGCAGTAAATTCTCTTTTAGGTAAGTCTGATTAAAAAAATTATAAACATTATGTCTGCTTATTTTTAGCAGAATCCGTTCATATTCATGAATATTTTTCTGTGTATAACAATCAAATTTTGTTGCATCCTTTGATTATAGAACATGGGAAAATATCCCTGAATATGAACGGATTATTCTAAAAATAATTAGACATAATCTCGGTAATTTATCTAATCAGATATACATATATATATATATATATATATATATATATATATATATATATATATATATATATATATGAGAGAGAGAGAGAGAGAGATATTGGTTGTGTATGTGCATTTAGGCAGTAAATTCTCTTTTAGGTAAGTCTGATTAAAAAAATTACAAACATTATGTCTGCTTATTTTTAGCAGAATCCGTTCATATTCATGAATATTTTTCTGTGTATGACAATCAAATTTTCTTGCATCCTTTGATCATAGTACATGGGAAAATATCCCTGAATATGAACGGATTATTCTAAAAATAATTAGACATAATGTTTGTAATTTATCTACTCAGCCATATATATATATATATATATATATATATATATATATATATATATATATATTGTATTGAGGCAGCGGATCATTATTCAAACATATATTGTTAAATCTAACAGATAACGAATGTCTATTATGTTTGATCAGGAGCCGTTCTAAGCTTCGTATAGTTGCTTTAATTTAGGTAGTAAATAACGACAAAAACTGTCCAACATTTTAATATTTTTATTATGCTGTTTCTAGATCTGAGCTATCTTCAGAATGGTTATATGGACATTACCACAGAGATGTTCACCATCAAAGATGACATCCTGTTATGTTTACACAGAAATTTACTATGCGACGATAACGCCCGCGAAATATTAGACGCAGGTCGTAAATTTGTAATGCAGTTCTGTGACGTCGTACAAGACCACGTAAGAGTAAAAAACTTTATCAACAGAACCATTAGATGAAGGAACGGCATAATAAACAAATATCCAAATATTGAACAGTTTTTGTCTTTATTTTCTCCCGAAATTAAAGCAACTATACGAAGCTTAGAACGGCTCATGATCAAACATAATAGACATTCGTTGGTGAATGAAAGGATGAAGAGAAGAATAGGGGATAGATCAGGGCATCTGGAGATGTCGATTGACATTACATTTGAATAGTTGGAGATCAGGGAAGCAGAAAAAGGGAAGGGAGTTCCACAGGCGAGAGGTGCGAGACATGAAGCTATTGGAGTAGAAGAGACGGCTACATTTAACAGTTTCGACAGTGAAATGGTATGGGCGAGATGCCAGCCTATTTGAACGCTTAAATTCATGAAGTCTGCGAACCAGCGAAAGCAGCTCATCGAAGCAGTTACCATGAAAGTATTTATAAAAAAGACAGAGGGAGGCAACGGCACGTCTATGAGAGAGCGACTGCAGACAAGATGCCAGATTAGGGCCAATTACATTGCATATTCGTCTTTGGATTTTATCAAGGACCTTGAGACAAACAGAAGGGGCTCCAGACCATATATGGCAGCAATACTCCATGCAAGGGCGAATGGTTGATTTGTAGATTTAAAGGTTCGACTCCGGCGAGAAAAATTTCTTGGTACTGTGCCAGGAGCCAACTTTCCTTACGGTGGACGAAGCTATTGACTCAATGTATTTGTTCCATCTCAAGTCAGCAGTCAATATTCAAAATTACGCAAATATATAGCCACAGCCTCCATATGACTTCGGGATCTCCTGTATCTCTTCTGGGCGGTCTTCCCTTTTAAATTGGTAAATGCTGACATGATCCCTGCCTTCAGTTCATCTTTGATATTAGAAAGAGTTTTGTTGGTCTCTCGCTCAACTGCGCCCCACACATAATAATGAAGGGTGTTGCAGTCTGGGGAGTTATGTGGCAAGATATAAAGAGTGACGTTATCACAGAAATTATCTGGGTTCTTTTGCTTGTGTGGTATGGCGCAGGGTTCTGTTTCCAGACATATGGTCTTCCAGCAGCCACCCATTTTCCTCAAACGAGGAATGGTTATTTCAACATAATATTTAAGGGAAAGAATGTTTTTCTTCCTATGTTAAATCTTTTAACATTTGTGTTTTGTGTGTAGTTAAAGTCATGTGAATCCATCGTAGACTGGCCAGTTTAAACTGCTTGCCCGCAAAACTACGGTATATCAAAAGGACGGTCATTCTCTTGACGCCGCTATTAAAATTATGATTATCGCTTTTTAAAACAATAAATGTTTTAAAATCTTGAGAACTGACAACAAAGATGTTAAACACTATTTATTTATTAGACTGCTTATTTACAAGAATAATGCTATATTTACAACATTACAAAGATATGTGAGCCAACTATAATTAAATATTTATTAATTTTTTATTTTATAATTAAATAAATGTGAAAATTATCTTTCTTATTCATAAATTTATGCAAAATATCTCTGAACAAGAACATTTAAATAAACCTATCGGCATATTTTCTAAACATTTTTTTTTTAATTTGCAACGATTTAAAACTTTTAAAAAATTCTGTTTTTCAAGAATGACTAGTATGTGGGGTAACTTTTAATGGCTGGAGTTTCAGGTCTTGGATTAAAGGATGGCAATTAAAATTATTAAACATTAAAACAAGGTCTACCGTGATCCCCCCGTATTCGCGGGGGTTAGGGACCAGAACCGGCCGTGAATAGTTAGAATACTTGTAGCGCCCACCCACCACCAAAAAAAATGCTTACAAGTACCTATTTTGATTGTTAAAACCTCATATGCCTTAAACTTTCATCCTAAGCACTTTAAAAGCATTTCAGGCCGTTTTTAAAACATTTTTGAGAAATAGTATTGGTGTCTATACACTTAGCATAAATTGTCTTTCATACGCACAATAATCGTTTTTAAATACGCATCGTTCGATAAAACCATTGAAAATACTTTATAAAATATATGTAACAAGACATAAAATATAATGTTTAAAACATTTTCTAAGACAGAACTGTGATTATGTCACCAGACTTGGCATAAGCCACTTTAAAGAACCCAGCCACAGCCCCCAACAAAGCCCAAGCACTACGGCGTCCTGGGAATGACAATAAACTGCATCCGCGTCCTGGGTAAGACGATAAACTACGTCCAACAGCAAGGCCTCTGACCAGGAGGCTTTGAGAAGCGTGGAACCACCTCTTAATTGCTGGTGTTCCCAGGTCCACCCTGACCCGGGGTGGTAGCACCTGTTAGGGTCCCAGCTATTGGTAAATAGCTAACCCCGAAACTGAGGTAAAAAGTATTATGATAGTGTAAAACTAGGTTTTAATACAAGAAATACTTTGCAAAAATAATTATTACGAGAAGTAAATTTTCGAAGAAGAAAAACTATTACCAGCAATATATTTTTGAAAAAAACTATTACCAACAATATATTTTTTAAAATAATATTACCAGCTATACATTTTCGAGGAAATAATATTGCCAGAAATAGATTTTTGACAAAACAAAAATATTACCAGGAAAAAAATGCCGTCGGCATTTAATCACCCATTGAGGTTGATATGCCGTAAACCAAACAAAACCCAAGCGCTACGCGTTGGCCATTCAGTGTCGAAATGCAAATATTTTGTACGCAAATTTATGGCTTCAACTACAGATGTTTTGTACGCAATTTTATACCTGCAGGATAAGCGTATATTGTTTGAGATATACAGTAGCATCCATAATATAAGTAGCGGAAACAACAAAGACATAAATATGTGTATTACTTAAAAAGTAATGAATGATTAGCAATTAAATTTTTACCGAATAAAGATTAGGGTGTAATGCATAAATATTATACAAAGTTACAAAAATTTACATAATAGTTTGTTTTTTTTTTAAATAAAGATTAAATGGTAGAAAGGAAATAAGCTACTGGACAAAAGTTAAGTAACGATGTTAATAATTTGCATAAACTTTAAATTTACATTGTTAAAAAACTCGATGGAGCTTTTCAACAATAAGTAAAAGTTCATTTATCATTAGGACTTTATTTTTAAGCAATATGACAAATTCTACACGCAAAATGCTCTCTTATGAAGAAAAAAAAAACTCATCATCGCTAACTATCTAGAAAAAAGTCAATTTCAGAAATTTCTGATATTGTTCCTAGGTCTAAAAGTGTCGTTCATCGTGTAATTAGCAGATATAAAACCGATAAAACGTTAGATGCAAAACCAAAAACCGGCAGATCTCCAAAAACATCGCAAAGAGATCGAAGAATTGTTAGAATATCTACAAAAAACCGTTTTGAAACTGCTACATCAATTGTCCGTAAATTTAATGAAGAGTCAAATAATAAGATCTCAAGGAAAACGATTGCTCACAGGTTAAAAAAAATGTAGGATTGCATGCCCGTATTCCAGCTTCGAAGCCTCTCATTTCAAAGTGAAACCAAAGGGCACGCCTGGAGTATGCGAAAGAGCATGTTGTTTGGACTGACGCACAATGGGATACAGTTCATTTCAGTGACGAGTCCAAGTTTACTATATTTGATTTTGAGGGCAAAACTTACGTACGCCGTAGAACAGGTGAAAGACTATCTTCTCAATGTGTCAAGAAAACCGTTAAGTTTGCTGGCGGCACTGTGATGGTGTGTGGAATGATTTCATCTGCAGGTGTTGGCCCTATCATCCGGGTACATGGCAATATCAATGCTGAGATTTACAAAAGGCTTCTTCAGCAGCATGTGGTACCAAGATTACACCATAATCTTTATGAATCTCCTATTTTCATGCAGGACAATGCACCTTGTCACAAGGCTCCGAAGGTTATGGCTTTATTTGAAGAAGAAAGAATCGCCCTAATGAAGTGGCCAGCCCAGAGCCCCGACCTGAATCCAATAGAAAATGTTTGGAAGAAAATTGGAGAAAGGGCTCAGAAAAGAAACCCGAAAAACCAGGATCACCTATGGGAGTTATTGAAAGACGAATGGGAGGGAATTACTGTTGATTTTTGCAAGAAATTAATTCGATGATGTGGTCGACGATGCAGAGAAGTCATTGAAAATAAGGGGATGTTTACCAAATATTAAATTTTGTTGATATTTTGTTCACAATCAAGTATTAACAAGATCGTTCCTTAACTTTTGTCCAGTAGCTTATTTCCTTTGTTCCATTTAATCTTTATTAAAAAAAAAAAACTATTATCTAAATTTTTGTAACTTTGTATAATATTTATGCATTACACCCTAATCTTTATTCGATAAAAATTTCATTGCTAATCATGCATTACTTTTTAAGTAATACACATATTTATGTCTTTGTTGTTTCCGTTCCTTATATTATGGCCGCTACTGTATAGTTTATAGTTAATAAGACGCATTGTGCTTTCTTCTGTAAGTGCTAGTAGGAAGTGAGGGTTGTATATTGTCCCTCAAAAAAGATACTAAATGACGGAAGACAACAAGTAAAACGAAGACATATATTCGCAAGTTTACTTTTTATTAAAAGAAAATACATGAACAAAAATAATGTTACAGTTCACTGGGCATCAAATAAACCTTACAAGCTCATGTAGAGTGTGAGAAGGGCGTTATCCTTAAACGGACAGCTTCGTGGTCGCTGAGGAGCATTGTCCTAAGAGGGACAGTGTCGTAGTCACAGGAGAGCGTAGTCCTGAAAAGGATAGTTTTGTAGTCGCTGGGGAGCATTGTCCTGAGAGGAACAGTTTTGTAGTTGCTGGAGAGTGTAGTCCTGAAAAGGACAGTTTCATGGTCGCTGGGGAGTGTTGTCCTGAAAAGGACAGTTCTGTAGTCGCTGAAGAGCGTTGTCCTGAAAAGCAGAGTTTCGTAGTCGATGAGAAGCATTGCCCTGAGAAGGACAGTTTTTGTGGTCGCTGAAGAGCGTTGTCCCGAGAATGACAATTTGCTAGCCGCTGGAGAGAACTGTCATAAAAAGAACAGTTTCGTGGTTGCGGAAGGGCATTGTCCTGTAAAGGACAGTTTCGTGGTCGCTGGAGAGCATTGTCCTGAGAGGAATAATTTTGTAGTCGCTGGAGAGCATAATCCTGAAAAGGACAATTTCTTGGTCGCTGGGGTGCGTTGTCCTGAGAAGGACAGTTTCATAACCGCTGGAGAGCGTTGATCTGAAAAGGACTGTTTCGTGGTCGCTGGAGAACATTGTCCTGAGAGGAACAGTTTTGTAGTCGCTGAAGAGCGTAGTCCTGAAAAGGACAGTTTCATGGTCGCTGGGGAGCGTTGTCCTGAGAAGGACAGTTTTGTAGCCGCTGGAGAGCGTTGTCCTGAAAAGCAGAGTTTCGTAGTCGCTGGAGAAAATTGTCCTGAGAGGGATAGTGTCGTAGTCACAGGAGAGCACTGTCCCGAGGAGGATAGTTTAGTGATCGCTGGAGAGCGTTGTGAAAATTTCACTTTTGTGCTCGCGGGAGGCATTTTCCTGAAAAGGACTGTTTTGTGACGGCTTTTTCATCCAATTGATTTTTAATAAAGTGGGCGTACTGACAGGTTACAACACTGGAAGCAGCTTACTTTTTATCAGATAGCTTATTATTTGAGAAACACACTTTTAAAAAGCCTAGTATTGTTTTGTACCACATAGTATTTGTTACACATTTTCTTGTATTCTTTTGCAGTCAATAAGGAAGTGCTTTACAGTAAGTAATTGATTACAAGAGATGCATCAAGGTGCAGTTTCTGCTTTGAGTAAGTATTTATGTGCAAGGTGTGTAGGTCCAATTATGACACTGCTCAGAACTATCTCCTGTCTTCGATGAGGTAAGGGTTTTCTGTTTCTGTTGTGTCGGAAACCTACCATCCCTCTTGAAGATGAACTTGTCTGCGTCTGTGAACAAAGACTTTAAATAGAGGCATGTCAGTTGACATGAGGAAGACAGTGAGACAGAGATCTCGACGTCTGTCGAACTCTCTGCATTAGCAGAGAGGAACCCGGACGAGGCTTTGCCGAAGGGCAAGGTTTCGTCCGGGGAGGTAGACAGGCCTTGAATCCGTCTAGGCGGGTTCAAAAAGGCTATATTTTTGGCCGAGCCTACGGGCTTGGAGATACCCACATTAAACCGGCCTTGTGCCACATTTTATCCTCGTGGGTGGATAGATAAATACCGACAGAGAGACAGAGAAGTTCTTAGCTGAGCTAGTTATTGACTGCTCAGTCGATTTCTGTACCTTTTTACAAACCTATTAAAACCCTTTTTATTGTTGCGTGTTATTTGGCGTTTGTCTCTACTAAGCCCAAATCAACATCATAACAGTTTCCCTGTCTGACTGTCGTGTGACGTTCGTAAAGTTTGGAAATATATCCCAAATTTTTCGCCATTTTCTTTTCATGTATTTATTTTAGTATATTCAAAAGTGTCAAGGAAAAATCCTCACTTTGGACGCGAGGCTTTTTTGTGGTCGCGAAAGTTAAACATTGCCAAATTTTATTTACCAACGCGTATCATACCCTCCACCAAGGTTAATGTACGTATTTTATTTTAGCGACATGAATTTATAAACAGAAGTTGTTCTTTTTTTTATTTTTAGATAAAAGAACGCTGTAAAAATATTCTTAAATCTAACTGTAAGCAAATGTAAACAATGGGTGACGCTAAGTGATTTATTTTAATGACTAATAAAACGAAAGAGTGTAATTTTTGTCCATGTGCTTCTAAATTTTTATTTTCTTATTTCTTTATATGTTAACAATGTCAAAATAATTACAGCCACATCCAAAATGATTACGAATATAATGGGAAATAAAAATGTAGAAAACAAGTCGGCGGTGCAGACACAAAAGGCCTCCATTTTCCAAGGAATACCACGAATAACTAAAGAATTTATGGATTTTATATATAACCCGACATAATTTTATACTTCAAACGCTATTTTTAATCGATACTCTTAGAAGACTGGTCTATTTTAAACAGGATATTTATTTTCGTACATTGAATTTAATATTCGAATACTCACATTATTAAAGAAAAAAAAAAAATAGGCCGGCCGGTTGCAAAAACCATCGTTAGATACAGCGCGCTTTAAACTGCGTCGGTCACGAAGGGCATCGATGATCAAGCAAAGCTGAATACTGCTTTTAAGCCCAAATCTTTCACATCGCAGGTAAGAAAAACATATATATATATATATATATATATTGTAATATATATATATATATATAAATATATATATATATATATATACATATATATATAT
>OZ010604.1:15667033-15687033 GCA_963932145.1 Acanthosepion lycidas
GGTTCTTGATAATGACTGATAAAATCGAAAGTACTTGAACAAAAATAACAAGATATGAACTTTAGACAGTTTATCTACAACTTCGAGCACAAAACTCAACACCTTATCCTTGTCCTGGGTAAGACGGTAAACTACGTCCAGCAGCAAGTCCTCTGATCAGCAATGTTGGCATTAAATAACCCATTGAGGCTGATATGCCGTTAAACAAAATAAACCAAACCAATCTAAACCAAAGAATACATATCCTATTCCTACAAATCTATCCTAAAAATGTTGTCGTCATTAAATAACCCATTGAGGTTGATATGCCGTAAAACAAAATAAACCAAACCATCAACAACTTATCCGAAAGTTTTAAAAATACAAAAGAAATTAAACAAACCGACTTTATCAGTTCTTTTTAATCAGACTTGTTTGGATGAATACTTGCTGCCTAAATATGCCATATATATATATATATATATATATATATATAGACACACACATATACACCCCTACGTTGGTAGCGCAAATCAGAGTTTCATGGTTACATAATTCATCAGGTATAAATGAGTTCGTTTGCTATTTGTATCTGATGAGTTGAGTAACCATGAAACTACAAATGTAGGTATAGGTGTATTTATTAATACATACTCTACAGCTCTTGTTTAAGGTGTAAAAATAGTGCTTAATGTAGTTAACATTAAGCACTGTTTCTACACCGTAAGTGAATATTTATTTGCTCATCTGGAAAACCCAACAATTCAACAGCCGAAGCATAAGATAATAAGGTATATTGGTGAGATCGAGGAGCAACTATGCAGAGACGTCATCGAAAATTTTGACCACCGAGTGGAGGTGTCCAATGAAAAACAAAAACCAAGATGAAGTCTCTTCTACCTACAAGGTTTTATTTGGATAAAATTCCCAAATATCTGAACCTGCTCGGTGACTGAGATATTTGTAAAGTTTCCAAAAGCACCAGGGGTGTTACGTTGTTTCAGCGCAGATAAAATAGGTATTTCCAATGCTTATATATATAGATAACATTTAAATTAAATTAATACACAAATAAATCGAATTCTTTTAGGGTGGCCTCATTTCTATGACGTCACGCTAGACCATTTCAAATGTCCACTTCCCAAAAAATACCAGGATGCATACAAACTAATTCTAACGACCACACATACACCACATCGGTTCTTGATAATGACTGTGAAAGTTGAAATTACTTGAACAAAAATAACAAAATAAGAACTTTGGACAGTTTAGCCACCACTTCGAACACAATACTCAACACTTTATCCGAAAATTGGAAAAATTCTATAAAAAAATTAAAGACAGACCTTGTCGGTTCATTTTTAATCAAACTTGTGTGGATGAATACTTGCTGCTTAAATATACATTATTCATATATATATATATATATATATATATATATATATATATATATATATATATATATATATATATATATATATATATATATATATATATATGCAAGATCTAAAAGGTCAGACAATCTAACAGTGACCTCATCTCACAATCCTCACTCTTGCTCCATATGTGGCCTCCTTTGTAAATCACTAGCGGGTCTTAAATGCCACTTAAGATTATCGCATAAAATTTCATAACTGAATCAACTGAGCTATCAGATCCTCATACGTCGAAACTGACGGGAGAGTCCATTATATGCCACACATTAGGAAATGGACAAAATCCGACAATTACTTTAAGACATTTTTATGTTTAAACGTTCTTTTTTATAGATACAAATATTTAAGTAAATGCTCTGTTTATAATAAACAGTATTAACGACATTTACCGGCCTGAATGTCCGAGAAATTTTCACAGAAAATATTCGTCCTCCGATAGGATTCGAACCTGTATCCTATACGGAACCGCCATTTAGCTTGATGTGACTTTACCGTAAGGAGGATTTTTTAATCGCTGTTGCATGATGATTCTTTCTCTTCTAATGTCATTCTCAATTTTTTCCGCATTTCGTTTTGCTTTTGTTCTTGAAATTTTTTAAACGAAAGACAATTTTTAACTCTGCGTGCATTATTGCAATCGTCATATATATATATATATAAAGACATTTTTTATGTTTATATGTTCTTTTTTATAGATAGTGATTTACTAAGCGCTGCTTAGATGCGGCACAAGGCCGGAAGTATGGAGCACCCAGTGACGAACGAACCCACTACTCAGTCGCAATTGTCCTAGCGAGACAAACTTGCTAACCATTGCACCACGCCGAGGTACCCCTCTTTTTTATAGATACAAATATTTAAGTAAATGCTCTGTTTATAATAAACAGTATTAAACAACATTTACCGGCCTGAATGTCCGAGAAATTTTTATAGAAAATATGCTTGTCAGAATTTTTATTTTAAATGTGAGCCAACGCTCCTTCCGTATAAATGATCTGCCAAAAAGTTGACTCACATCGTTTGTGAATAACTATACTGATGTTTCAACGGTCAAAGGAGAGATCAGCTGCCAAGCTCTGGCGAGCTATCACTTGACCGTTGTATCATGACGACAGATGCTCATAGATGATCGGAGTACACACTTCGGCAGGTTATTTATGCATTTGAGAAAAGAGTTTTGGCTCATATGACATGTCCATAGCATTTCAGTTTTCTTGACGGTAAAGTCCAAATATTCGTCATCAGTTTGGTTACAGTTGCTACACTTTTGTCTCAAACGAATGAATATATCCTTTCGTCTCCTTGTCAGCATCTTGATTTTAAATGTGCATTCGAATAATAGATTATTTTGTTTCGCGTCTCTAGCGTCGATGGTGGTCCTTACTCTCGGCCAAATAGGGCTGAAGTTTTAAGCGAAGGCGGGTGGCGAAAAGTTGAGACATCAAAAGGAAAGAATTTGGGCGGTGTTTTTTTTTGTTATTGCGTGCGTGCACGCTCGAGAGTATGTGTGTGTGCGTGTGTGTATTTTGGGTGCGGCTATTGTGTGGGTGGAAGTAGGGACTGGAGTTTACAAAAATGCTTACTCTCTTTCGACGCAGATTATAAGAAAAAAATTCAAGCAGGAATGAATTTTTTTGAAAAAAAACGTCTGCAAAATAAAATTTTAAACAAACATAAGCAATTCCTAATATTATTCGAATATTATATATATATATATATATTAGGTTGGTGCAAAAATAATGACGTAATAATGTCGTTTTTGACGTATTTTTTAACGTCAAAAAACGACATCATTACGTCATTATTTTTGCACCAACCTAATATATATATATATATAATGTAATGTAAATGGTAGTATATAATGTAAATGGTGGTATTCGCTTGAAAAAAACCTTGGATAGTTTGACTAGTAGTAGAACAAATCGGTACCCAATAAAAAATGAGGAATAAAAAAAGAAAGAACCAAGATAATTAAACTAAGGCGAAAGCAATCGTCCAGAGTTCAAGCTCAAAGTCGAAAGAAAAAAAGCCTCCAAAACAAGTAAAAGGCAACCACGTAAAGTGCTCAATACACGAAGTAGAGCAAACCTCAGATAATCCTAAGGAACCAGGCAAACCTACCTAGGTTTCGCCTAAACGGATCGTCTGAGCCGACATCGCCCTGACTATCCGTTTAGGTGAAACCTAGGTAAGTTTGCCTGGCTCCTTAGGATTATCTTTTATATATATAAATATATATATATATATATATATATATATATATATATATATATATATATAGTAGGTTGGTGCAAAAATAATGTCGTTTTCTCACATAGTAACATATGTGAGAAAACGACATTATTTTTGCACCAACCTAATATATAAGCAGAGCATTTACTTAAATACTTGTATCAATAAAAAAAATGTTAAACATAAAAATGTCTTTAAATAATTGCCGGACTTTGTCCATTTCATAATATATATATATATATATATATATATATATATATATATATATATATATATATATATATATATATATATATAAGTTCTAGTCTCTGTTTGATTCTTATCGAACTCCTCCTAAGGTTGTGGCGATAGACCCCCATGACTATATATATTGTGAAACTAAATTATCCAGGGTACTTGGATAAGTGCATTTCATTTTGATTAAAGGGAATCCCCGGTGGGTACAACCTGAAATTTGTTTTCCCTTTGATAAAATTAAATTTAAATTTGAACAATGGAATGACTCTTAGGTACTTGAATAAGTCTATTTCATTTTGATTATGTTTCCCCCTTTGATTTAAATTAAATTTATATTTGAAGAGGGGAATGACTCCTATCTAAAATATAGAAGGAGAAAGCCAGATGATGGAGGTCACATCGGCAAGATCATTTTGATTAAAAGGAGTTTTTGGGAGCACAACCCCCACTTAATTTTTTTCCTTTGATTTAAATTACATTTAAAACTTAGAGTGTTCCACAAGCGAGAAGAACGACAGAAGAAACTATAAAATACAACTTACGGTTACATCCAGCTATTTAACAGTAAAAACCGTGAGACCTAATTGCCAATCAAGTAGTAAAGATTTCGGTGGTTAATTTTATGATATGCCAATACCTGTTGACAAAGTCCGAAAATTATTTTAAGACATTTTTATGTTTAACATTCTTTTTATAGATACAAATATTTAAGTAAATTCTCTGTTTATAATAAACAGTATTAAACAACATTTACCGGCCTGACTGTCCGAGAAATTTTCAGAAAAATGTCTTAAAATAATTATCGGACTTTGTCCATTTCATAATGTGTGACATCATTTGCTTACATTTGGATACGAATTGAGCAGATATGAATGAATGAGAGAAAATAATGGAAGATTGTAGTTTAAAGACAGTAAAATCGACCTTGCTAACTGGAGGCTCCTCTGTGGCCAAATCGGTTAAAGGCACGTCAGGCTAAATGACGGTTCCGTATAGGATACAGGTTCGAATCCTGTCGGAGAACGAATATTTTCTATGAAAATTTCTCGGACATTCAGGCCAGTAAATGTTGTTTAAAATTCTTTATTATAATCAGAGCATTTACTTAAATATTTGTATCTGGCTGTTTTAATTTTTAACGGGAATGCTTACATTTTTCTATATGTATCTGAAGTGATAGGATTATTTTTATCATTATTATTTTGCAGACATGGTCAGAACTCTGTGGCCGTGTTCATAGTTGATGTTATTGAGTGTTGGTCTCCCTTTTTTATTATTAATACTTTCTTTATTTTTAACATTTTTTAACATATGGATGTGTCTATTATATTTGTAATTTCTACGAGTATATTGCGGATGGAGTTTGATAGCTTTTCATGTGTGTTTAAACATGACCTACTTGAGCTATGGCCAGAGTGATATAACGTGAGTTTTCTTGTTAAACATGTAGTTGAATGTCCAGAAAAGAAATCATAAGAAAAAATGTCAATAAAAACCTTAATTGAAGTACCCTGTCAGTCGCCTTTAATGAAACTTATATATATATATATATATATATATATATATATATATATATATATATATATATATATATAAAATTTAAAAAAATGTGACCTCGTGATATACATACTTATACTTGATATGAAAAAATAATTTTACATACTGTAAGTAATTCTAATACATTTACTTGTTTTAAAAAGAAATATAGTCTATTAAAAATTAAAAGTGAAAATATTATTAAATTGTAGTTAAATAAAACGTATTCTAACCTAAACATCCCCAAATATCTTTAAGTATACAAATAGAAAAAAATGTCGTAAGATTTTTTTGCCGTTAACAATAAAATTAAAAAAAAAACAGGCGACATGCATTTAACGGATGTCAGAATTCGTTGAAAAATACATCCCTACCCTACCTAAACATAACCCCTTTTTCGAATGTAACTAATAACTGATACAACAAAAGTTAATAAAAATGTACACGCTACCCCCCTTGTCTGAATGATTGGATTTCTCTGTATCCTTGGAAACAGTGAATTATGAATTTTTCTGTGCCTTTAAAACTCTGTAAATTTCAAAAATAAGCTACTCCAAAATTCGCTTGAGGATGAAATGGAACTAATGTTTTTAATTTAATTACAAAATTAAATTTGAAGATTTTAGTTTTCATTTTTGAAACATGGTTAGAACTGTGTAGGGAAAACACCATATTTTAAATAAGTTAATTTATATATATATATATATATATATATATATATATATATATATATATATATATATATGTGTGTGTGTGTGTGTGTGTGCGTGTATCTAGGAAGCAAATTGTCTTTTAGGCATGTCTGATTAAATAAGTTACAAACATTATGTCTGCTTATTGTTAGCATAATCTGTTCATATTCACGGATATTTTTCTGTATGTTATAATCTAATGTTACAGTGCATTTCTTGCATCATTTGATTGTAATAATACACGGAAAAATAACCGTGAATATGAACGAATTATGCTGAAAATAAGCAGACATAATGTTAGTTATTCATTTAATCAAACATATATATATATATATATATATATATGCTACATATTTTCATTCAAGCATGCTTCATCAAATAATGTAGACGAATTATGTCTATTTTAGCTTTAATCTTTCACGTCAACAAATTAATTTGTTGGTGGCTGTAGAAAATGTATTAAGAATTACAGTGTAACCCGGATATAAGAGACCTGGATATAAGAGAAACCTGGATATAAGAGATATTTTCTCTGGTCCCAAATTAGAGCCTGTGTTAATGTATATAAATTAGACCAAACCCGGATATAAGAGAAACCCGGATATAAGAGACTTCTTCTCCGTTCCCGACAACTCTCTTATATCCGGTTTACACTGTATTTTGTAAAAATGTCATTGACATCTGTATATATTTTTTCATCTCATGAATTTTAAAAATTTTTTTATTTTTGAAATGTTCTGTCTTTTCAAAAACTTTTTGGTAGGGCTTGTTTGTCGGAAGCGTGTACACAAACAATGATGTTAATAATTATTTATCTTAAATAAAGAATAAATAGTTACATACTTTTATTAATTGACTAGCCTAGAATCCGCCCTTCGCGTGCACTTCAGACTAGCTCCTGTCGAAGGCTTCTGGATCTTCGGCTTTTTAGCTTCAAAGTTCTATGTACGTAAAAGTTATAGGAATTTAGAAATAATTAAATTATTTTATCTTTATTCGACACATGAATTCGGCATAATCTTTCTTCGTATACGCAACCGATCTTCGTAGTTTGTTTACATTTATTTTGCGCGCAATTTTTATTTTCTATTAAAATCACCATTCTTTATGATCCCTGTTAGACATTTTCATGACGGTCGTCTTCGAGTCTAGAATCCAGAGGTTGGCATATGAATATTTCGGAGACAGTAGGAAAGCGTAGTTCAGGTTCGCAATGGATATCTTAGCAGAGCGTATTTCTTCCTTCTATCCTCTTCGGCTGTCAAGTAAGCACTGGTCCTTCCGGTAGGTTAAACAAAGATGGCCGCCTTTATACACGACGAATACAATGTTCTGCGGTTTCTGATTGGTTAAGCTTCTATTGGTAGACTATAAAGGAAGTTGAGTCATTTGGATTGGTTCACTAGTCATATATATAGATACACAAAAAACCGTAACAATCCCTTCACATAAAGTCATTCTTAAAAGACACTAGAGAACGTGAACTGTGTAATAATTCGAATACGGCATTTTAGACGCGCTAGAAAAAAAGACATATGAGCAACGTACCGTGCCCCACTTAAGATTTAATTACGTTTTAATTAGACTATATCGCTTGCAATTGCGACGAAAATCGAAATTAAAGTTAAAAATTTAATAAAGAATTGTTTTTTTTTGGGGGGGGGGGTCACGCTGTTCGATATTTAAATTAAATTTTAAATGAGTTATTTGTTTAATTTTTAATCGCGTGTAATTACAGCAGTTACTACCTGTTACTTCAGGTTGTTTATGATTCGTCGAGATCGAAAAACGGACGGACGGACGGACACACGTACACTACGCTTTTTTTTATAAAGATAAACATTTTTGTTCAGTAATGAAATCTTTCTGTAACACCTCCACCGCCAAAATGTATATTTTCGTACGCAAAAGAGGTAGGCCCAACAGCTTTGTAAGCCAAGGATCAATTTGACACTGTATTGATTAAAAAGATCGATAAAAAATCGATAATTCTTTCTGTTGTGGACCCGGAAGAGGTCCGAAAGAAAACGCAAACTCAGCAATTCAGGGAAAAAGTATTATTAAGAAAAAGAACGAATACAAAAGTGTTGCCCGTCCGTCTGACGGCTAAGTACAGTAGTCAACTCGTCCCCGGTATCTAACAGTCCCCCCCACGAGGAATATATGTGGCACAAGGCCGAGTTTAACGTGGGTTTCTCCGAGCCTGTAGGCTCGGCCAAAAATATACACTTTGAATCCACTTAGATGAGTTCAGGACCTGTCTACCTCCCCGGGCGAAAATTTGCCCTTCGGCAAAGCTTCGTCCGGGTTCCCTCTCTGCCAAAGCAGAGAGTTCAACAGAAGACGTACACGTAGTCAACTCGAGGCATAATATAGTCATAAGATGAGTCTATTTTGTCCATGAAGGTAGGTCCCCATAACACTTTCTATTTTGACAATTGTCACGGCTAGTCCTGGGTATGACGATAAACTACATCCGGCAGCAAGGCCTCTGATGGGGGGGGGGATTGTACGTTTTGAAGAGAGTGGAGTCACTTCTTAATGGCTGTTGTTCCCAGGTTAAACTTTGACCTGGGATGGTAGTACTTGTTAGGGTCCCAGCTATAGTCTAATAGTCAACCCCCAAACACTATTAAAGTATAAAAATATATTTTTCTAGTAAAAATACCAGCAATAAATTTTTATATAAAATTACCAACAATACATATTTATAGTAAAATGAGCAAAAATATAAATTTATAGTAAAAAAAAAATATATATATATATTTGTAAAGCAAAATAACCAACAATGAATTTTATCGACAGTTAAAAACATTCAATGCATTCAAAATATATTTAGTTGAAGAAGATTATATCACTGAAGCACCAAAACCAACAGTCCTGGGTGTGACGATGAACTCCATCCCGCAGTAACGCCACCTCTTAATTGCTGTTGTTTCCAGGGGTGGTAGCGCCTGTTAGGGTGCCAGCTTTGAGCAAATAGTGAACCTCAAACAAAAGCAAAACACTATGAAAGTTGTTATGGAACCTTACTCATTATAACATAATGGACTATTCCATAGGTAATAAATACTGCGCCTCAAGAGGAAGCAGGAAGTTCAGTCCGAAGTCGGGCGACCGGATGATCGGCTGATCGGTTGAACTCTCTGCTTTCGAGCGGGGAGGAACCCGAACGAGGCTACGCGGAAGGGCAGAGTCTCTTTCGGGGAGGTAAAGCGACCCTGAACCCGTTTATACGTGTTCAAAGGGCATATTTTTGGCCGAGCCCGCGTGCTCGGAGATCCCACGTTAAACCAGCCTTGTGCCACATGATGCCCTCGTGGGGCGGGGTGACTAAATACTTGTCGGTCTGAAGTCTGGAGTGAGGTCCGTCAGAAGTTCGTCAGTCGTCTGTCAGTCAGTCATAGCGAGCGAGTCAGTCAATCGAGTCAGAGGCAGTCCGAAACAGAGTCGTGTTCAGACAATTACTGCAAGACATTGGAATAGTGATACTGGTCGAGACTACATTGTTCTATCTACTAAACCTGACTGTTCATACTAACACTTCTACTTCTCTGTATATATTCCTGTTTGTAATATATCTGTGTTATTCCATACCTGTGTTCGAGTTCTTCTTTATTGGTTCTACCTTGGCCTATCACCGTGGTACAAGGAAACGGACCATAACAAAAGTATTAAAATATATTTCTATAGTAAAAATATCACTAGTAAATGTTTATATAGTAAAATTGCCAATAATAATTACCTATAATAAAATGACCAACAATACATTTTATAGCAAAATGACCAGCAATATATTTTATCTGTAAGTGAAGGCATACAATTGCGTTCAAAATATATTTACGTTTCAGTTGAATAATATAATTGTGTTCAAATTATTTAGATTTTTGGCATTACGTGACCCCCGTAGAAGTTGATATGCCGTTAAACAAGATCGACTGATCCATATAATATCCGATAATTTCTAAAAGAAATCCAACTGTATTCCATAATACAACTTCAACAAAACTACAACATAAAACACATCACCGCCTCTAATATTAGGCTGGTGCAAAAATAATGACGTAATAATGTCGTTTTTTGACGTATTTTTGACGTCAAAAAAACGACATTATTACGTCATTATTTTTGCACCAACCTAATACAAATATTTAAGTTAAGGCACGTGAGGCTATATGACGGTTCCGTATAGGATACAGGTTCAATTCCTGTCGGAGGACGAATATTATCTATGACAATTTCTCGGATATTCATGTCACCGCCTCTCATAATCTTGCCCAGAGAAACATGTCTATGCACTAAACTAAGTATCATGTACCATATTTTTATTATTAGGGTGGTGCAAAAATAATGACGTAATAATGTCGTTTTTGACGTGTTTTTAACGTCAAAAAACGACATTATTACGTCATTATTTTTGCACCAACCTAATACTTAAAATGCTCCCAAGAATATTAAATTTCGGCATTAAATGACCCATAAGGAGTTGATGTGCCGTCAAACAAACAAAACAAATACACAAACGAAAACCAGGCCTTGTTGTTATAGATAAGGAGAATAGCAAGTGATACAAGTATAGAATCCAAAGGAACTGAAAAGTTGAAAAAAATACCAGGATCTGTCTCAGGAACGGAAGGATCTATCGAACATGAGAGCAAAACTAATTCCTGTAATAATGGATGCACTTGAGACAACACCTATAAAAATGAAAAATCGCATAGGAAACATTTGAATTGAGAGTAAGACTATAGAGCTCCAGAAAACTACCACCATTTATTCTGTGGATATTCATCGAAACGTTCTTGAGCTGTGAGGAGTCTTGTTGACACCATGATTCAAGAACTGAATTTCCATTGGCTTCGTCAAACTGTAACACCAATAATAATAATAATAATAATAATAATAGTTGAAGCCATACAATTGTGTTCAAAATATTTAGATTTCGGCATTAAATAACCCATAGAGATGTTGATATGCCGATAAACAAAATCAACCAACAATACCTATTTATAGGATATATTTAACTGAAGCAATAAAATTGTGTTCAAAATATTTAGATATTAGCACTAAATAACCCATAGAGGTGTTGATATGCCGCTAAACTAAATCAACAAACCAGCATGAAAGAAATCTTTCAAGATATTAATCCATATAATATCTTACAATTTCTTAAAGACATCAAACTGTATTTCAAAATATAACTTCACCAAAACTACAATATAAAACATACATATCACCATCTCTATGGATCATATAACAAAACATGTATATGCAAAAAAGCTGAGTGTCATCTACCATGTATTCCATTGTGAAAGCAGAATAACATATATCATTTTACTACTTCAAAGCTCTCAAGAAAATAAATTTCAGCATTAAATGACCCAAGAGCCGTTGATATGCCGTTAAAGAAACAAATCAAACGAAAATGTTACAGCCTATGAAAGGTGTAATGAATGCAAATGCACATTTTTTTTTTTTTTTTCTTTTTTTGGCGAATGACCCAATCTATTTAGGTAGAGCCATATTTTGGAACGGACGGGGATAATAAATAAAAAAAATAAAATAAATAAAAAAAATAATCATACAAAAAAGATAAGCCGCCATGAATTATTACGTCATTATTCGTCCGCCAATAGGTACCCGGTCCCTACCCCGAAAACCTACCCGATCCTGGTAAGTAACATAAACGTTAATATTGCCTCAACAAAGTGAAAATGCATAAAGAGATAGGAAATAAAATGCAGCGTAATAGAAGAGGCGCGGGATGGCGGAAGCAAGAAAGAAAGAACTGGGCCTCGTAAAACAAAAATGGCGCCAGGCAACAACAAAAAAAGCGTTGATTTTCACTGTCGAGTGTTTTACCAATGAAGTTGGGAGTCAGGAGATTGGTTGAGGGATGAGATTGGGTCGGGTCGGCATTTACATTGTTAGTATGTGCCTTTTTTATGGGGTGAGGAGTAGCAAGTAAATTACTTTGGTATTTTTATTGGATGCGAAGAGGGAAAGGTTTTGGAGGAACATTAGATAGATAGATAGATAGATAGATAGATAGATAGATAGATAGATAGATATGAATAGGTTGAAACAGATAGATACAAATAGGTTAGATAGATAGATAGATAGATAGATAGATAGATAGATAGATAGATATGAATAGGTTGAAATAGATAGATACAAATAGGTTAGATAGATAGATAGATAGATAGCGAGAGAGATGGATAGATATGAATAGGTTGAAATAGATAGATAGATAGATAGATAGATACAAATAGGTTGAGATAGATAGATAGATAGATAGATAGATAGATAGATAGATAGATACAAATAGGTTGAAATAGATAGATAGATAGATAGATAGATAGATAGATAGATAGATAGATAATGAATAGGCTGAGATAGATAGATAGATAGATAGATAGATAGATATGAATAGGTTGAAATAGATACAAATAGATTGAGATAGATAGATAGATAGATAGATAGATAGATAGATAGATATGAATAGATAGACTGATAGATAAATAGATAGATAGATAGATAGATATGAATAGATAGATAGATAGATAGATAGATAGATAGA
This sequence comes from Acanthosepion lycidas, assembly GCA_963932145.1. Taxonomy (NCBI): domain Eukaryota; kingdom Metazoa; phylum Mollusca; class Cephalopoda; order Sepiida; family Sepiidae; genus Acanthosepion; species Acanthosepion lycidas. Next base: position 15,679,726 of record OZ010604.1, read on the forward strand.
TAGATAGATACATACATACATACATACATACATACATACATACATACATACAAATAGGTTGAAATAGATAGATACAAATAGGTTGAGATAGGTAGGATAGGATCGCCGGGTCGTTATTTTATCTCGTTAAGATTATGTCCGCCATTATGATCAACGGACTTGTCTCATAATTATTGCAATTCTCTTTTTTTCCTATGCCCTCAACACAATGTCAACTTCGTAACGTAGATTCCTTATACTGATATGATATTAAAGATTGCTGGTTCCTCTAATTCCATCAAAATCCTGAGGAACTACGTTGTGAAATATGCAAGTTTAGATTTTAGACATCTAAATAATTTTTTTTTTATTTTATAGTCAATATGGCATAATTTTTATTTTCAGTTTCTCTTTCCTCTACTTAATCAAATTGTATTCTTACTTTTAATCATATGTATAGAAAATATTTCATGAGCGACTTAAAGAATTTTCTCTCCAAAATCTATCATATCAGTCAATTTTCTCTACAGAATCTATCCTACATATCTATAAGTCTACCATTCGTCCATGTTTAGAATATTGCGGTTCCCCTGCCGTTTACTTTGAGGTCTTTGATAAAATCTAAAGAAGAATCAGCAATATTATCGGCCCTGATCTGGCAGCTCGGCTTCAGTCACTTTCCCACCGCCTTAAGGTTGCCTCTCTGGGTTTTTTCTATAAGTAATTTCATGTTAATTGGATGAGGTCTTCGCTATGGTACCTAGACTTTTTGAATTTAAAGCAGTAGTAAATTAGCGTCTAGATCTCATCAATCTACTAGTTGGCTAGATGTAACCATAACAATTTCTTTTCTCGCACTTCTCGCTTGTGGAACTCCTTTCCAGCGCCATGCTTTCCAGCCAACTTTAATCTGCAAAATCTTAAATGCAATGTCGGTCGCTATCTCCTGTATGCTTCATTACTCTTCCCGCCGATTAGTAATGTTTCTATTCTTAATTATTCCACACTCAGTAACCCCTTTGTGTCTTAGTGGCTTTACTACCTTGCTTAGGGTGATATCTATTTAAAATAAAAATAAAAGAGAATAAAGAACTACTTTCTTTAGCGGGTGCATATTGTTGTAAGCTGCACACCGGTCAACCATTTTTTATCCATATTACTACACAGCTAGTTTCTCCGTTAGTTCGTTATTTAGCAAGCCTGTTGCACCGATATGAGCCGGGTCACTTCAGAACGTGGACGATCGTAGCCCTCCACATTTTCCTATCCTTTGTATCTCTTAGTAACGTTTCTCTTTAAGTTATCTTTCCAAGTTTCTATTCTGAATTCCCTTTACACAACCTTGTTATGTAAATTGTCGATGATTTTCCTAGTCAATTCAGTATGCCCAGTGAGTGCCAGATTCTCCAAGCCCTCTTTTCTCATTATGTGCCCGAGAAATTTCAACTGTCGCTTTTTGATTCTAATTCTAAGTGTCCTTCTTGATTCTCGTTACACAAATTCTTTACCCAAGACATTCTCATCATCTGTCTGTAGAACCATATTTCTGCCGTCACTTCTTTATTTGTGAGGAGACTGTCCATCATTCACTTCTAAATCGGAGGACTGATATAAAATAACAGTTTAACACGCTTTTCCTTGTTTCTAATAGCATTTTCCCGTTTCTTAATACTTTGCTTAGCTTTCGGAAGGCATCTTTTATTATTCTAATGCGTCTTTTAATTATTTTTGCACGACGTTTTTCGTCCCCTCTTAGCACGTCCGATGCAAGGGCCTCGTACCCACATCCGAATCTATAAAACGCACACCCTTAAGAAATTTTGTTTTTTTGTTATCTCTCCTCAAACGTGATCCGCTATCTATTTGCTGAAGCAAGCGAGAGAGATTAGGGGTCATCTTCCTCTGTCTCTCTTCAATCTATCACGTGGGTATCAAATTTTCTGAGCCCTCTTTCCTAATTATGTGCCCTAGAAATTTCAACTTTCTCATCGGTAATCACATCCTAAAAGACGAAACGCATTACACACACACACACACGCACACACACACACACACATATATATATATATATATATATATATATATATAATTATTTATTTAAAAATATGATTCCAACGCTACATAAGATTTCTCATGTTTCAAAACAAGAGCCGAAAACTTCAGTATAATTATTTGATTATTTACCTAACAAGTTCTTTCCTATTTTCTATATATTTTTTACACACACATAAATATATATATATATATATATATATATATATATATATATATATATATATATATACCGCCCCTGTCTAAATGATTGGATTTCTCTGTATCCTTGTAAACAGAAATTATATTGATTGTATGTGCGTTTAAAAGTCAGTAAATTTAAAAATAAGTTATTCCAAAATTCGCTTGAAGATGAAACAGAACTAATGCTTTTAATTTAATTATATAATTAATGCTTTTAATTTAATTATATAATTAAATTTGAAGTTTTTAGCTTCGGTTTTTGAAACATGGTTATTCCTGTGTAGCGAAGAAACCATATTTTAAATCAATTAATTTATAATATTTATGCTCTGTAAATTTTTACATTGAGCACTGTTTTGTAAAAATAGAAATAAAAATATCAATAAGAACACCGGATTATATATCTTATTCTTTATTTTTATTATAATATATATATATATATATATATATATATATATATATATATATATATTCATGACGTAGTATTCATATAAAATGCAAATCTTATTATTGTAACCTAATTATGTACATTAATGGATCATGTGCAATATTTGTGATCGATTCAACTCGAAAATAAATAAAATGTATCTAAATACAAATTAGAGACATTTCATAATAGATTATTCCATCTTAAATAAATCAATAATGTTTTGCGGCAATTTTTAACATCAACTTGAGATTTTTCTTGTTAAAAAGTTGAATAATTTTAATCCATTCAACATTATGGCTACAGAATAGAAATTTAATAGTGTTGTTTCCTAAGCAAGGAATTTAATAGTGATGTTATCTCACCCAGGAATTTTATCAAATTTTATAGTGCATAAACAGAAGAATTAAGAAAAGCATATTATGGGGATATATAAGATAGACAACGGTTGATCCTAGACTTGAAGACTGTAATGTTTAGAGAATTCCTGTTTAAAAAAAAAACACCCTGTACGAGTCTTTTGAACACGAGTAGATCTGTTGTTCCCTGTTTAGGATGGGGTTTCTGGTTCCTTCTAAAGTCTTTTTATTCTCTTTCACTCGCAGTAGCCCCCCTTGCGTCTTAGTGGCATTATCGCCTTGCTTGGGGATGGAATCATTAAAAGAAAATTATCCGTCCTCCTGATTTAGCAACTCAGCTTGTAAGTCGTAACTCTAGTCTCGCGCTCACGTGATCTCCTATATAATAAATGTCGTTTTCTCACATATGTTACTATGTGAGAAAACGAAATTATTTTTTGCACCAACCTAATAGCAGTTATTAGGTTGGTGCAAGAATAATGACGTAATAATGTCGTTTTTTGACGTTAAAAAATACGTCAAAAAACGACATTTTTATGTCATTATTTTTGCACCAACCTAATCGTAATTGAATAATTCTGGGAAGGACCTTAATCCAAGGGACATTAATCTCAATGTAAAAAGAATGTAATAATAATAATAATAATAATAATAATAATAATAAGTAAAGTCAATCCTTAAAAATCTATTTCGGTTATAGCTTATTTCATGAATATACTTATTTAAATATTCATCTCCGAATACTTTTTAGAAAATTTTTTTTTCTAAAAAGACCTTCGGTCGGAAGAGATGATTATTTTAAAAAATATATTCATGAATATTCAGGGAAGCACTGTAGAGAGATGAGAAAATTCTATAAACGGCAGCTGTCAGCGCTAATGTATCGCTCTTCATTAATGAATAGAGCACTCTGGCTGTCTGGCGTTTGTTTACATTCGTAAAACAATACGCTGGAATTTGTCATTCTCTCTGCCGAAGCGCCGATGGCTTGTGGGTAGAAACTGTGACAGGTACCAAATCGGTCGGGTTTCGATCATAGCTTGCAGTATTCGTTTCTCTAGTCACACTGATGAGCCGTGATACAGAGAAGAAGGCCTGTATGCGAGTGACATATGATTATACACACACACATATATATATATATATATATATATATATATATATATATATATATATATATATATATATATATATATATATATATATATATATATATAAGTAATGGATATCGGCTTGGATTGAGGAATCGGAGAGCCGAGTTCGAATTCCAGTCGAATCCATTACATTCACTTACGTGCTAATACCCTTGGGAAAGGTATGAATCCTCTTCTGGTCATCTGTGTGGATGGTCCTGCACAAGGCCTTCACCACTATAATCAAATCTTATGTGCCGGTGTCGGGCTGTCGGTTTCCTGGAAACTGATCTGCTTGACCCTCATACATCGAAGGGAGAGTCGATAAAGATACATATATATATATATATATATATATATATATATATATATATATATATATATATATATATATATATATATATAGATAACTAGACTCGTTTCGAAAAACCCTCGAATTTTTAATTTGCCAATAATCAAATCAATCTCGAGGGAAAAAAAGGTTTTAAAAAAAGAAAGAGCTACAAACATGGACTACTGCCGAAAAAAATCGCACAGATGCAGGTCTAAAGCCCAAAGAAAAAAACCCGATACTACGAGTAAACAACTAACTAACAAAAGAGCTCAATACAACCGTAGAGCAGACCTAGATACACCTAGTGAGCCAGACAAACCTACCTAGGTTTCACCTAAACGGATCGTCAGGGAAAGTACGACTTTAATATATATATATATATATATTAAACAATTTAGTAACACCTATGAATATACGTAAATTTGTAGAGTTTTAGCGTATATCAAGACAAGTAGAATGTTGTCGAGACATTGCTCAGTAGAAAACTATAACAACAGTCTTCTTTTATATGCCATGTCCCTTCAGGACGTGGCCGGTCATGACTCTTCACAACTTCCTGTTTCTTGTGGCGCTTCGGTCTTCATTTTCCTTTGCCAAGCCTCCGGTTTCCCGTCCCGCCATCCATTCACGTGTCTCCCTACTTTCTCTTCGCTTTCTTGTTCTCGATATGCCCTGTGAGTGTTAAGTTTTCCAAGTACTCCTTCCTCACTTATGTGTCCAAGACATTCGAGCTAATTCTTATTATGAGTACAAGTGTTTCTTCTGTTACCATTTTCTTTAAGACTTCCCCGTTGCTAACATGTTATGTCTATGGAACCACATTTTTCAGTAAATCAAAAAATATAGAAATACATATGTAAAACCGACTTCGAAGTTTCGCGGACTTGCCGCTCATCAGGGTCAGATAAAAGTATTGTATTATTAATATGTATGTCAAGATTATAGAAAGGTTAGATAAATTTTCAGTTTTGAACGTTTTGCTATACTAAAACCTCTGCTAAATTTAGATCGACTTATACACGAGATGCATAATAAATAGTTGCTAATAGTTGACCTATATACAAGATCGATTTATACATTAATAGTCAGAAGATACATAAAAAGCGAATCAGAGAAAAGAATAAGTCCTTTCCACTTTTCGTTCATTCTTTATAGAATGGCTAATCAGAAAACTGATTGATAGCAGACGACAAGTTGAATTCTTCTCGATATTAAACATTTTCTGTTGGAAACCCACCACCAAAAATTAACTCTGTTTTTTGTTTTTTCTGTTTTTCGAGAAACATTAAGTTTGTCACATAATGTACAAACCGCGTGTAAATTGAGACGAAAAAAGCCTGGCTATCTTATCATCTCCGAAGACGAATCACTCACTTTGCAAATATCTCAACGCAAAATGGCGGCGGTTATTGAGGGTGTGGATGGAGGCAGGAAAAGTAACAAACAAAGCTGTTAGTCTTTGTGTAATTCCTAAGAATAGAGAAAAAATACTTCTGTGTCTTTGATATATGCCGGCTTATCTGGCTTGCCGTTCTCGTCATTGAAATGATAATGACTTTCGCTGGTTAAAATGGTTTGAAGAAATATTCTAAGAGCCAAAAGATATGGATTATTTAGTTATTGTCATTGCATCTTCCTTTTCAGTGTTATTACTTTTCTACGTGTATTTACTTGTATTCGATCAATATATTAACTTATGGCATATATATTTTTCATCTATTATTTATGAATTTAAGCCCAGTTCTAGAATGGCAGCTACATTTCAGAATTTCATTGTTGCTATTCTCTGTGTATTTTCTATAAATATTTTCATGGTAATTGTTCTGATGAGCTTTCTTCTTTGGTAGCTAGACTTTATGAATTTAAGCGCGCTACTAGAATGGCGACATGACGTCGTCATCTTACAGTTGAAATGGCTAGATGTAACCAGAAGTTCTATGGTAAAGATTTCATCTCTCACACACATTTTGTAACTCTCTTCTGGTTTCTTGTTTCCCAGTCAAATACCGTGTCAATCGTTAGCTTTTTAAAAAGACAAGTATTGTCTTTTTATTGTTCTCTCTCCTTAATAATGCTTTTTTTTTTCCTATTCCCTCACACTCAGTAACCCCTTACGTCTTAATGACTTTACTGATTGGCTTGGGGTGAAATAATTAATATATATATATATATATATGAAAAATACAGTTTTAAGGTCTGCTATATTTATGGGATAAAGTGCTCAATATCAGGGATAGAGCGTGTGTAAATATAAAAGTGAACATTGAAGTCAACACTTAGAAGCGACAGTCTCTAAGAGGTAGCCTGACGATTGCGTCTAGCATGAAACAGTCTGTCGCCTCTAAGTGTTGACTTCAATGTTCAAACACACACACACACACACATATATATTTAGGCAGCAATTTTTCATTGATACATGTTTCATTAAATAATATAGACAAATTTTGTCTATTTATTTTAAGTGAAGTTCCTTTCATATTATCTGATAAGCTTAATCACATTATCATTGAAAGACGAAAGGAAATCACCATATTGATACATGTTTAAATCCAATCTAAGCTTTCGGCTTACATAAGCCATTATCAAAGATGACAATTACATTTCAATACATCAACCAATACACGGACCAAACAATAATGATAGTCTGTTTTTGTTGTATATATATTTTTTGAAGAACTTGAAGGGCGAATACAAGAAGTTATGTCTTCCAAAGAGTTCATTGTGAAATCAGTTGACGTGATTCCTGGGCCCATATCGAATTTTAAATAAAACCTCACGCTAAACGTTTTCGTCTAATATTCATTTCCTGTAAAAATTATAATTAATAAATAAACTAAAAGT
>OZ010604.1:15692033-15757033 GCA_963932145.1 Acanthosepion lycidas
ATGTATATGGATGGATGTCTATGCCTATCTATGTGTATGTATGTATGTTTATATATGTTTTTGGTTAAATGTCGTTGTATTTATGTGTATGTACGTATATATGTGTATTTGTTATTATAGATAGGTATTTTTATGTATATATTTATGTGTATATATATTTATGTATGTGTGTACGCATGTATGTATATGTATACCCAAAGCACTATTCTTTAGATAAAACCTCGGTAGGTTTGCCTGGCTCGTTAGGATTTATTCTAATTTAACGCTCTACTTACCGTATTGAGCACTCTACCTTTTAGACTTTCTACTCATTTGTTTTTTTTCTTTGGACTAAGGACTTAAGACACTTGACGATTTGTTTCGCCTTGTTCTGGTGTTTTTAATACTTTCTTTTTTTACTTCCAATTTTTTCCTCAGGTACCAATTTGCCCTCAGGTGTCTACAAGTTGAGTCATCCGAAGTTTTTCAAGCAAGTAATACTGTATATATATATATATATATATATATATATATATATATATATATATATATATATATATAATTAATTAATTAAGTTATAAGAAACTTGGTAAACCGAATCCAAAGAAGATGAAATCCTGAGAGCTCAATGTTAGGACAGAGCTAATATGTAATGAAAAACAAACCACTTTAATGTACCATTACGATAATTTATTTCACCTAAATCCTTTTTTAAGGATTCAGGATCATCAGGTAAATCTTCCAACAACGAATTGAGAAAAAAATGGGATTAGAATTTGGTGGCTAGTGTATCTTCCAACAACGAATTGAGAAAAAAAATGGAAATTGGTGGCTAGTGTATATGTCAGTGGTCAGGAATGAATGCAAGCATTACTGATAGAATAGGGCTATTATATGTATAATGGAAATGTATTGCTTATGACTTTACTATAGGAATGCATTGAAAATCAGCAATAAAGGAATTGTCAGTGGTCAGGAATGAATGCAAGCATTACTCATAGATTAGGACTGTTATATGTATAATGGAAATGTATTGCTAATGATTTTACTCTAGGAATGCATTGAAAATCAGGAAGAAAGGGATTGTCAGTGGTCAGGAATGAATGCAAGCATTACTGATAGAATAGGGCCATTATATGTATAATGGAAATGTATTGTTAATGATTTTACTATAGGAATGCATTGAAAATCAGGCAGAAAGGGATTGTCAGTGGTCAGGAATGAATGCAAGCATTACTGATAGAATAGGGCTATTATATGTATAATGGAAATGTATTGCTTATGACTTTACTATAGGAATGCATTGAAAATCAGCAATAAAGGAATTGTCAGTGGTCAAGAATGAATGCAAGCATTACTCATAGATTAGGACTGTTATATGTATAATGGAAATGTATTGCTAATGATTTTACTCTAGGAATGCATTGAAAATCAGGAAGAAAGGGATTGTCAGTGGTTAGGAATGAATGCAAGCATTACTGATAGAATAGGGCCATTATATGTATAATGGAAATGTATTGTTAATGATTTTACTATAGGAATGCATTGAAAATCAGGCAGAAAGGGATTGTCAGTGGTCAGGAATGAATGCAAGCATTACTGATAGAATAGGGCTATTATATGTATAATGGAAATGTATTGCTTATGACTTTACTATAGGAATGCATTGAAAATCAGCAATAAAGGAATTGTCAGTGGTCAGGAATGAATGCAAGCATTACTGATAGATTAGGACTGTTATATGTATAATGGAAATGTATTGCTAATGATTTTACTCTAGGAATGCATTGAAAATCAGGAAGAAAGGGATTGTCAGTGGTCAGGAATGAAGGCAAGCATTACTGATAAAATAGGGCTATTATATGTATAATGTAAATGCATTGCTAATGATTTTAGGATAGGAATGCATTGAAAATCAGGAAAAAAGGGATTGTCAGTGGTCAGGAATGAATGCAAGCATTACTGATAGAATAGAACTATTATATGTATAATGGAAATGTATTTCTCATGACTTTACTATAGGAATGCATTGAAAATCAGGAAGAAAGGGATTGTCAGTGGTCAGGAATGAATGCAATCATTACTGATAGGATAGGGCTATTATATGTATAATGGAAATGTATTGCTAATGATTTTACTATAGGAATGCATTGAAAATCAGAAAGAAAGGGATTGTCAGTGGTCAGGAATGAATGCAAGCATTACTGATAGAATAGGGCTATTATATGTACAATGGAAATGTATTGCTAATGATTTTACTATAGGAATGCATTGAAAATCAGAAAGAAAGGGATTGTCAGTGGTCAGGAATGAATGCAAGCATTACTGATAGTATAAGCTATTAGATGTATAATGGAAATGCATTGCTAATGATTTTACTATTGGAATGCATTGAAAATCAGAAAGAAAGGGATTGTCAGTGGTCAGGAATGAATGCAAGCATTACTGATAGTATAAGCTATTAGATGTATAATGGAAATGCATTGCTAATGATTTTACTATTGGAATGCATTGAAAATCAGGAAGAAATGACCTGGCAATGACCAGGTATTATTGCCAACATTACTGATAGAATAGAGAAATTGGATTCATAATATAAATGAATTGCTGATGATGTTTTTGAAGCATTATTCAAAATCAGGATGAAAGCGATTCTCAATGGTGGAGAATCAAGCATATTTTTCGATATAAATTCTTTGTCTGTGCTCGGAAATTAATGCAAATATTTAGAACAAAGTTAGTAAATTTTATTATTTGTATAGATCCATGTATAATTTTTATTGTTACGCCCGACTTATACACGAGTGTATGCAGTGGATCGGTCACAGCCACGGCTCTAATCTGACACTGACAGGTTGACATTATTTAAGATGAAGAAATGAATAACACTGATAAGGAAAACGATAGAGAGTGAGTGAGAGAAAGAATGAAATTTAAAGTGAGTGATGTTTCTTTTAGCTCGTATTCGTCTGTTGTTTGTTTAACGGCATATCAACACCTCATGGGTCATTTAATGACGAAATTTAATTTTCTTGGGAGCTTGACTATTTTTTTTTTTTTTTTTTTAAATCTGTTGCTGGAATTTTTAATCTTTTTCTGGTATAAAAAAAAAACACTATAAAAAGTTATTTTTCATAGTTTCTTTATTTTGACCCCTGTTTAAGTGTCCACTATTTGCTCATAGCTAGAACCCTAACAGATGCTACCACTCCGGGCCACGATACATCTCGGAACAACACCAATTAAGAGGCAGTTCCACACTCCTCAAATCCTCCTTATCAGAGGCCTTGCTGCCGGGTGTAGTTTACCCAGGACAAAGGTTGTATTCGGGGTATGAATCGTTCGACTTATACACGAGTGTGTGCCACGGCTCTAATCTGACACTGACAGGCTGACACCATTGAACTGAGTGTGTGAGAGAAAGAGTGAAATTTTAAGTGAGTGGTGTTTCTTTTAGCTCGTATTCGTCTGTTGTTTGTTTGTTTAACGGCATATCAACACCTCATGGGTCATTTAATGCCGAAATTTAATTTTCTTGGAAGCTTGACTATTTCTTATTTTTTTTACAAAAATCTATTGCTGGTATTGAAAAAACAAAAAAACACTATGAAAATTTTTTTTCATACTTCGTTTATTTTGACCCCTGTTTAGGAGTTCACTCTTTGCCCATAGCTAGAACCCTAACAGATGCTACCACCCCAGGCCAGGATAGATCTGGGAACAACAGCAATGAAGAGTTGGTTACACACTCCTCAAATTTCTTCTATCAGAGACTTTGCTGCCGGATGTAGTTTAATGTTATAACCTGGACGGATGTTGTATTCCGGGTATGAATCCTTACCTTCGGCCAAATGCTGGGAGTATAATACTTGGTGATGTAATGAATATGCATACACCTGGGTTCCCCCTTACAATAATATGATTAGCTGGTGTCAGCCATAAATACAGACTGATGTGGAGGTACATGGACTACGCCTATAGTCTTCGCCTATTCCCTACGCCTATTGACACCACTACGACGAGGACCAGTCCATTACAGTTACCTGTTAAATTGTCCTACTCGGTTACAGTAGTCCAAAACCACTTTGCTACTTCGAGCAAATATAACCCTTTCCGGGACATATCACTTGGCCATCATGTAGTGTGTGATGCAAGTTGCTTTATTGTTAATCTCATAGTTTATGCTTTCAACGTGAACGTGCTTTGTTTGGAATATGGGAATCAGATACAGGATTTTAACATGAAGGGCCTGGATTGATTTATACTTAAAATATACAGACCGAACCACCCGCATTAAATGTGAAATCAATTTATTCTTACTATATTTTAAGATAAAGAAAGTGTGTTTCTATCTTCTGGATCAGTGTTTCTCGCCTTTTTTTAAGCAATGGCACACCTAGGAGCAAATGAAAATACCACGGCACACATGACTCGAGTGTTTAGATCAATCTTTTGATTTTGCAGCAAGTAAAAAAAAATTTTTTTCAATTAAAACCATTTTCTTAAGTAGCCTCATCAGATACAGACATTCAAATTTAATTTCACCGTCCTGGGTATGACGATAAACTACATCCACGTCCTGGGTAAAACGATAAACTACATCCGCGTCATGGGCAAGACGATAAGCTACAACCGACAGCAAGGCCTCTCATCAGGAGGTTTTGAGGCGCGTGGAATCACCTCTTAATTGCTGGTGTTCCCAAGTCCACTCTGACCCTGGGTGGTAGCACCTGTTAGGGTCTCAGTTATGGGCAAATAGTTAGGCCCAAACTAGGGTCAAAATACTATGAAAGTGTAAAAATAGTCTTTAATCCTGTCAATACAGTTTTGTAAAAAAAATTATTATTAGGTTGGTACAAAAATAATGTCGTTTTCTCACATTTTTGCACCAACCTAATAGCAATACATTTTTGAGGAAAAACTATAACCAGCAATACATTTTTTAAATATTATATACATTTTTGAAAAAAACGTTACCAGCAATACATTTTTAACAAAAAAATACCAGTAATATATTTTGGAAGAAAAAATTATTACCAGCAATACACTTTTGAAAAAAAATATTACCAGCAATACATTTTTGAAAAGAAAAAATATTTTCAGCAATCAGTTTGTTTGTTTTTTTTTTTTTGTTTTTTACCTGGGTGTTAGCACCTGTTAGGGCCCCAGTTATGGGCAAATAGTTAACCCCAAACTAGGATCAAAATACTATGAAAGTGTAAAAATAGTCCTTAATACCATCAATACATTTTTGTAAAACATTATTACTAGCAATACATGTTTGAGGACAAAACTATAGCTAGCAATACATTTTTTAAATATTATATATATTTTTGACAAAACATTACCAGCAATACATTTTTTAAATAAAATACCAGTAATATATTTTTGAAGAAAAAATTATTACCAGCAATACATTTTTGAAAAGAAAAAAACATTTCCAGCAATAAGTTTTTTTGGAAAAAAAATACCATCAATAGATTTTTAAACAAAATACCAGCAATATATTTATGAAAAAAATATTATCAGAAATACATTTTTGAATAAAAATATTACCATCAATACATTTTTGAAAAAAATTACCAGCAATATATTTCTTTAAAAAAATATTACCAGCAATGCATTTTTGAAAAAAATTATACCAGTAATACATTTTTAAAAAAGTACCAGCAATATATTTTTGAAAAAAAAAATATACACACATTTTTAAAAAAAAAATTAATAGCAATACATTTTTGAAAAAAAAAATCAATACATTTTTGAAAAAATCAAATTACCAGCAATACATTTTTGAAAAAAAAAAAAAAAAATCAATACATTTTTGAAAAAATCAAATTACCAGCAATACATTTTTGAAAAAAAAAAAAAAAAATCAATACATTTTTGAAAAAAAAAAAAAAAAATCAATACATTTTTGAAAAAATCAAATTACCAGCAATACATTTTGGAAAAAAAAAAAAAAAAAAAAATCAATACATTTTAAAAAAAAAACAAAAAAATCAATACATTTTAAAAAAAAAAAAAAAAAAATCAATGCATTTTTGAAAAAATCAAATTACCAGCAATACATTTTTGAAAAAAAAAAAAAAAAAAATCAATACATTTTTGAAAAAATCAAATTACCAGCAATACATTTTTGAAAAAAAAAAAAAAAAAAATCAATACATTTTTGAAAAAAAAAATCAATACATTTTTGAAAAAATCAAATTACCAGCAATACATTTTAAAAAAAAAAAAAAAAAAAAATCAATACATTTTTGAAAAAAAATTACCAACAATAAAAATCTTATCGGCATTAAATATCCCATTAAGGTTGATATGCTGTAAAACAAACCAAACCAAACCAAACCAAACCAAACCAAATGCACTTCATTGATTGCACCAAGGACATTCAGAAATATTTACCCTGTCAGCTTTATGCCACAACTTTCTCAGGTCGATTTTTAAAAATGGCTTAGAGTGAATAAAGCCTGTTGGTCTTAGTGAAGACTCTCCTTCTTTAAACATTGTGGTCTGGCGCTACAGAATCACAAATAGAGAACTGTACCAAATAATAGAAACCACATTACCTGAATACTTTCGATAGCAGCAACAGCTTATATAAATCGAACAGAAAATAACATAATTAAGATGCTGACGTTCCACACTACATTAAACAAAAGGTTAGGAAGGAAACCACCGTCAATTTTGGAAAGAGCAATAATCGTTACTGTATATGAGAAACCTATTTTCCTGAAAAAAGATTTTAATAGAATGATTTCATAGATTTCAACCGACAACTGCACTAGCTGCTCGGTCAATGAATGCCGAATGTTTCCTTATAAGGAAACGGCTAATATTACTATTACCATTTCATTACATGAAAAGGTCAGTACCTAGATAGAAATTACCAGTTGTTGTAAGTTTGGATGTGCGGGTGGTGTAATGGATAACAACTCAGAATTGAGAATTGGAGAGCCGAGTTCAAATTCTAATTGGGTTAGTTATTCAGTTATGCGCAAGTAACCTTGGAAAAGTTATGAATCCAGCTCTTCTCTCCCTAGCTATGGGTTAAATAGTGGGACTTGTATCAGAAAATCATTATTATCTCCAAAAAACCTTATTACAACCTAAAAAATATTTTCTAGCTTTAAATAAAAAAAAACGATTAATCAAATATATGAAAGAAAAATTATAAAATCTAACATAGATAATAATATTTATCTGTTAAAGAGTGTACGAGTGTCGATAAACGTACTGTATACTGTTTAATAAGTATATTTAATATAATAACGTTTAAAGTAATATTGTTACGGCTGGCGCAACACAAGATAAGAAGAACCATATTCGTAGAAATTAAGGTTGAAGAAAAGAGATTACATCTAGTAACGAAATGTGGAATTTATTTTACATATAATACAATATATTTTTGAACAATAGGGATGAGCTTTAAAACAATACTAGCAGCATGGCCCGTCGTTGCCCGTGCTTGATTCAAAAATCGTACGACTATCTACAGCAATCGCTATCACTTGATTAAAATATTTTTGCCCTTCCTTGCCTTTAAAGAAGTCCCCTTTGCTGTGCTGATGTTGCTACATGCCTTACTTCTTGCCTATCTCACACTGCAAATTTTTTCTAAGCTCTATACTAAACATTAAATCTGTTACGAAAAAAGAACTAAACAAAATGAACACAAAACGATCAGCTTTAAAAAAAGGACTCGTAACTGGAAAAACCGAATGAAAAAAGAATGTTAACAATAAATACTTTTTCACACCCAACCCAGTTCTGCGGAATCAGAATCAACGTTGAGTTTAAGCAAGCGAATGAGCCAATTGGAGTAAAGTGCCATGCAGATTAAATTTTTCCCACTTGTGACGAATGCAGATATCGATTTTTTTTTTGCATGCTAGTTAACATTCGTGTCAGTCAGCTGTTGGCTCTCACGCTGGCCAATAGAATCTTCCTGCCTATTCGTGGCAGCCAGCTATAGGCTCTCACTCTGGCCAGTAGAAAATGGCCGCAAACTATATGAAAACTGTCGTAGAAGCAGGAAAAAGTCGATTATTTCCACTATCGATGGGAGTTGGGAAATGCAGAGTCGGTCTTGGCCTTCTCGCTAACTTAGAGCATGTGCATGTAAATTTTGGTGCAAATCCGTCGAAAATTGCGGCCGTGCATTCGTTACACATACACACACACACACACACCCTGCCTTTTATAGATAGAGATAAGTTAGGAAATGCTAACAAGTTACTTACGTGCGAGAGCCCAGAAATAACGTGTAAAACTATACAAGAGAGTGGAAGAAGAAATCCACTGTAAATTAGGCTTAAGTCGATGAAAGGGAATTCGTCTCTAGTGCAAGAATTATATTATTTTCTTCTTTAAAATGGTTTGATTAATTCACACATATATAAAATAAAAGAGTTAAGTCAATAATATCAAGGAAAAAGGGTTGAAGTATTTACTGATAGTCTTTTCTTTTCGAGGACTGTAAGAATTTAGATTCTTTCGGTTGAAGCTTTGTTCTTGAATCAAAAGGATCGTAGTTGACCTCAGTAGTCGTGACTGTGAGTTCAGGAGGCAAACTGGCTAGTTGGTACGAACTCCTGTTTATATATGTTTTTTGGACCCTCTAGAACCCAGTAGAAGTTTCTAGAGACTTCTAGAAAGTTCCATTCTATTATTACAAAATCTAAAGGGTTTGGTGAATGGGAGCATTTCGTATGGTAAAAAGGATATCTATTAGGTTGGTGCAAAAATAATGTCGTTTTCTCACATATGTTACTATGTTAGATTTTGTATTTTATAGTATAAGCTTAAAGAAGTAGGAGAAAATCGGGCCTCGTAACAATATATACGGCATTATTTACACTATTCTAAATGTTATCATCATCTTCATTGTCATATTCACAACGTTTCGGCCGTTGTACGCTCCAGCCTTCTTCAGGTAAAAATGGGGCATCTATTTCAAATACGAATAATGTAAATAATGCAAATAATTATACCTCATCTCAGAGATATAGACAGATAATATGTATTGGTCAAATTGGAAACTCGAGATATGGAGTGTGCGAGAGACATAAATAGACTTCTCATTTGAAACAACCACAACAAAAAAAGATTGCTGTACACCTTGAATCCAGCGCCATCACTTCAGCTGAGATCAGCCACATTAGAGCGAAAATGATTAGTAAAAGTCATCGTATCTTTAGCAACTCAGCCACGACACTTACCGCATTTCTTATGTCTACAAGAAGGAAAGGCGAAAAATAGATGACATTTGTCTTCCCCCTCCTTGAGTTTTCTAATTCTCCAACCCCCGTCCTGCGCAGCCAATGTTGTAGTTTTTCATCTCCAGTTACTGATACAAAATCTCCATTGGATAAACTCCGCTGTCAGTGCCGATTACACCTGATCCATACATTTTGGGATTTGTTGGAGAATGAAGGAATCTGATGCCAAAGTGTTTTGGGAACGAAGTTCAAGAGAAAGGAATGTTCTGACTCTTGTATGGAACTATGTAATATGCCTTCTTCTTTTGACCAATTATTTCGAGAAAAAAGTTAATTATAAAGGCGGAGAGTATGGGGATAAGAATTAGTGGAGAAAAAGCAAGAAATTTAGTGAAAGACTAAAAGAAAAATCCTGACTAAGTTCTACATAAGTGATATTTAACGTCGTTGTAAAATTTGTTCGTGGCTTTTACAACAAATCTGTCACAAGATAATCAATTTCATTGTTTAATTTTATCTTGGGCTGCTCGTGTGTAAGGAAGTTACACTCAACATGTGTTAGAAAGAAAGAAAGTTTAAGAAAGAAAGAAAGAAAGAAAAAGAAAGAAAGAATAAATGAAAGAAGATAAAAGTTAAAGAAAGAAAGAAAGAAAGAAAGAAAGAAAGATAGAAAAAGAAATTAAAAAAGAAATAAAGTAGAAAAATGGAAGAAAGAGAGAAAGAAAGAAAGATTTTACAACAAATCTGTCACAATATAGTAATAATAATAATAATAATAATAATAATAATTTCTTTTTTCTCTTTGGTTGCACGTAGGTTACACTCAACATGCGTTAGAGATGAAGAAAGAAAGAAAGAAAGAAAGAAAGAAAGAAAGAAAGAAAGAAAGAAAGATTTTACAACAAATCTGTCACAATATAGTAATAATAATAATAATAATAATAATAATAATAATAATAATTTCTTTTTTCTCTTTGGTTGCACGTAGGTTACACTCAACATGCTTTAGAGATGAAGAAAGAAAGAAAGAAAGAAAGATTTTACAACAAATCTGTCACAATATAGTAATAATAATAATAATAATAATAATAATAATAATAATAATTTCTTTTTTCTCTTTGGTTGCACGTAGGTTACACTCAACATGCTTTAGAGATGAAGAAAGAAAGAAAGAAAGAAAGATTTTACAACAAATCTGTCACAATATAGTAATAATAATAATAATAATAATAATAATAATAATAATAATAATAATAATTTCTTTTTTCTCTTTGGTTGCACGTAGGTTACACTCAACATGCTTTAGAGATGAAGAAAGAAAGAAAGAAAGAAAGATTTTACAACAAATCTGTCACAATATAGTAATAATAATAATAATAATAATAATAATTTCTTTTTTCTCTTTGGTTGCACGTAGGTTACACTCAACATGCGTTAGAGATGAAGAAAGAAAGAAAGAAAGAAAGAAAGAAAGAAAGAAAGAAAGAAAGAAAGAAAGAAAGATTTTACAACAAATCTGTCACAAGATATTCAATTTCTTTTTTTCTCCTTGGTTGATCTCGTATGTAAGTTGCGCTCAACATGAATAAGAAAGAAAGAAAGAAAGAAGGAAGGAAGGAAGGAAGGAAGGAAGAAAGGAAGGAAGGAAGGAATGATGGAAAGAAAAGAGGAAGAAAGAAGGAAGGAATAAAGGAAAAGTTAAGAAAGAAAAGCAGAAAGAAGTGAAGAACAAATAACGTAGATAAAAAAAAAGAACAAAAGAAGGAAGTAAAGAAAAACCAAGAGTGATAAAAGAAAAAGAAAATTGTCGAAGAAAAAAGGGGAGGTACTGATAAAAAAGAAAGAAGAAAAGATGAGAGAAAGAAAAAGAAGAAAAATAGAGAAGAAAATTGATTTTAATGAAAGTAAATAAAAAGCAAGTAACGAAGGAAAGAATGAATATTTTTCACGTCTAAAATTCATAAGAGCTATGACCTGGCCTCGTATGTCCATATTTCAAAATGATTACCTGTGTATAAGTCGAGTTTCGAATATTTAACCGAATCTCTGGTAATAATTTGACGATAGGAATCCATAGAAAACCAGTATTAAAGGGATTGTCGGTGGTCAGGAATTAATCAAATTATTTCCTGATGGAATAGGGCTATTGTATAAACAATGTAAATGATTTTACTATACAAATCTACACATAATCAGTAAGAAAAAGTTTGACTATGGTCATCAATTTATAGGGCTATTATGTGCATAATGATGAATTCATTGAAAATAAGAGATAAATGTATTGTCAATGGTCAGGAACTAGTGCAAACATTACTGATAGAAGAGATTATATGTAAGCGCATAATTTTTACTGTTACATTCGACTTATACACGAGTGTGTGCAGTGGATCGGTCACAGCCACGGCTCTAATCTGCCACTGACAGGTTGACATTATTTAAGATGAAGAAATGAATAACACCGATAAGGAAAACGATAGAGAGTGAGTGAGAGAAAGAATGAAATTTAAAGTGAGTGATGTTTCTTTTAGCTCGTATTCGTCTGTTGTTTGTTTAACGGTATATCAACACCTCATGGGTCATTTAATGCCGAAATTTAATTTTATTGTGAGCTTGACTAATTTTCTGTTTCTCATATATCTTTTTATATGGTATATTTTTAATCTTTTTCTGGTATAAAAAAATACACTATAAAAAGTTCTTTTTCATACTTTCTTTATTTTGACCCCTGTTTGGGAGTTCACTATTTGCTCTTAGCTAGGACCCTAACAGGTGTTACCACCCCGGGCCACAACAGCAATTAAGAGGTGGTTCCACATTCCTCAAATCCTCACTATCAGAGGCCTTGCTGCCGGATGTCGTTTATCGTCATACCCAGGACGGAGATTGTAGAGATTTACTTGACACCCTCCACTGAGTCAGGTTGTGACACAGGACGGAGGTTATATTTGGGGTATGAATCCATGCCCTATTATGGACTCATCTATATCATATCCATGTCCTATTATAGTCTTTTATCATATCTATGTCCTATCATAGACTCGTCCATATAATATTCATGTTCTATCAAAGACTAGTCCATATATCCATATCCTATCATGGACTCGTCCATATCATATCCATGTACGTCCTGGGTATGACGGTAAACTACATCCGCGTCCTGGGTATGACGATAAACTACATCCGAGTCCTGGGTACGGCGATAAACTACATCCAACAGCAAGGTCTCAGATAATGTTTTCGGAAAAATAATGTTGCCAGCTATAAGTTTTTGAAACAATAATGTTGCCAGCTATAAGTTTTTGAAAAAATAATGTCGCCAGCTATAAGTTTTTGAAACAGTGTTGCCAGCTATACGTTTTTTGTAAGAAATAATGTTGCCAGCTATACGTTTTTTGAAACAATAATTTTGCCAGCTATACATTTTTTATTCCATACAAAATAGACATTTAAAATTCATATAAACTGGATTTGGCATTAAATAACCCACAGTGGTTGATATGCCATAAAACTCAAACAAACAAACATACCCATGTCCTATTATAGGTTTTTATCATATCTATGTCCTATCATAGACTCGTCCATATAATATTCATGTTCTATCAGAGACTCATCTATATCATATCCATGTCCTATCATAGACTCGTCAACTAGAAGAGTTCTAATCGTGCCCATATCACAAGCCAACCGTCACTGGGCAAATATCTTAACTTCAAATCTTACCATCCATACAAGGTAAACAAATTGATCGTTGAATCCATGCAAGGTGCTCTGTCTTCTTTAGAGAAACGGTTTATCGGAAAAGAGTCAAAAGATCTGCGGTCTATACAATACCAGGAGCTAGGGATAAATTTCTGCTACGTCAAGCCTAACACTGAAGAGATCATAAACAACAACAGTGTGTATTCCATCCTTTCCAGTGATGAATAGTGAAACGAGCAGATCACTGGCAGAAAATTGAAAAAGGGTAAGACAATGAAATTAGGCATGGCTGATCATGTATAGAAGGAAAAGTGTTGTCATCAGCCCTTCTGGAATGAAGTAAAAATACAATACAAGGAGAAATAATGGCACGTCAGGGGTCTAAAAGAAACAAGCGCATATAAAAACTTTCTTAGTCGGTCAAGCATTTGGGCGGGAGCGTCCCAGACCACACTCTCCAGCTTTGATAGATTTAAAAAGACTCTTCCAGCCCCTGTGGGTGACGAACTATTCTCCCTACTTCAACCTCTCTTGCACAGGCGGCACGTGGCAAGCCTTTTTCTGTTCTGCCACTATTTCCACGAAAAGTTCTCGGATGGACGACATTCTCTGGTCTCGCCGAGATAAACCATCACGGCAAGAATCTCCATGTCACTTACATAGTAGCAAATAACCCACATTCCCTCTGTCTTCCGTCGATGGGAAGTAAGTTGCACTCGAACAGCTTCTTCCTGCGAACCACTGCCCTGTGGAACCGACACCAAACTGGATGTTTCCTCGATTAATGCAATCTTAACCTGTTCAGTGGCAGGGTGAAACGTAGTCTTACACTCCTATACACACAAGTGGCCTCCAAATGTAACCCTCTACATCGAGTAGCCTCCGGGCTTTGTAGAGGGTGAACTTCGCCGTAAAAAATAATTAAAATATATAAATACGATATGGGAACCGGTAATAAATAAATGAAAAGAAATGACAACAAAGCTTCAACAGTAGCATCAGCAGCAACTGCATTAAGAAAGAGAAACTCTGTTAGTGCAGCCAAGCGTGAAAAGCAGCAATGCTGCTCATCTATAGGTTAGGTTTAAGCTCTAAGCTCTCCATCAAGGGCTGTACCATGAAGCAATAGCTTAGTGGATTAAAGCACTGTGAGTTAACTTTTGAGGATACCCGTGTTTTAGTAGACGTTCTGCTTGTTTCTTTTTTTTAAATAGTGTGAATTACCGGCCTGCGCATTCGAGAAATTTAAGAAAAAATGTAAGCTCTCCAGTAGGATTATGACCCGTGTCCACCTTTGTAGGAGAAACCACAGTCGACCACAGAGAGCAACTCAGTACACTATGGTTTAACTATCCATTTAAGGAATGCACACTTTTCGTTATTGCTTAAAGTTTTCTATATTAAGAGTGATTAATGCGTTTTGACGGGAGGCACGGTGGAGTAATGGATAGGGGCTCGGATTGAGGAATCGGAGAGGCGAGTTCGAATTCCAGTCGAATTCATTACATTCACTTACGTGCTAATACCCTTGCAAAAGATATGAATCCTCTTCTTCTACCCCCAGCTATGGGTAAATAGCAGGACAAACTGGGTTCTATAGCCTTGGATGACAACTAGCAGAAAGAAATGGCACTACTGCGGGGGAAAAATCTGCCTCGTCAGTCATGTATCGAAAGATACATGATCGCTTATGTCACGCATGGCACATAACTGTCTGAAATTCACTTACATGCTGATACCCTTGGGAAAGGTATGAATCTTCATCTCCCCCAGCTATGGGTAAATAGCAGGACAGGCCGTGTTCTATAGCCTTGGATGGCAACTGGTCTACTGCAGAAAGAAATGGCAACCTACTGCGGAAAAAATCTACCTCGTCAGTCATGTATCGAAAGATACATGATCGCATAAGCGTGTATCCCGCATGATACATAACAAATTGAAATTCACATACATGCATTATACTCTTGGGAAACGTATGAATCCTCTTCTTCTCCAGCCACCAACTATGAGTAAATATAGACCGTGTTCTATAGCCTTGGATGGCAACTGGTCTACCGCAGAAAGAAATGGCAACCTACTGCGGGAAATGAATCTGCCTCGCCAGTCATGTATCGAAAGATACATGATCGGCTGAGCGTGTATCACATAACTGACTGAATGCGTTTTCTTTTAAGAGTATTAGGGTGGTGCAAAAATAATGACGTAATAATGTTGTTTTTTGACGTTAAAAAATACGTCAAAAAACGACATTATTACGTCATTATTTTTGCACCAACCTAATAATTAATGTCATAGAGAGACTGTATGTAAAATTAAACTGTAGATATAGAAATCAACACTACATGGTGACTGTCAGTTTCAGGATTTGGGCGAATACCAGACCATGTATTACTCTTCTTTGTGGCGCCCCACCACCACAGATATATATATATATATATATATATATATATATATATGTGTGTGTGTGTGTGTGTGTGTGTGTGTGTGTGTGTATGTGTGTGTGTGTTGAACCGTTGTATCTTAGAAATGATTAAAGATATCTTACTGGAATTTTCCGTGATTTTTTATATTGGATTCTACTTTGAGCAATAAGAAAGTATTTAGCTCTAAGTTGAAATGATGATCCCTGTTCTGGTTGTGACCTAATTTTCTCTCCATTGTTCCCTCATTTTTTAAATTTATTCACTGTTCTCTTGATGGTTCTTGAATGAACTTTGAAGATGGAAACCAGTGTATGAATGTTGGTACCATTACTGAAGGTCTCAATGATCTTTTTCCTCTCGCCATTGCTCAGTTGGTGGAGACATAGTGGCGCTGACACAAAATGATTTTAACCTATTCTCTTTCTAGCTGAATAAGTGAAAAGGTTTTACAGTGATTCTTATGACAAATGGTATCAAGATCTCTCTGTCTCTCATTCTCTCTTTCCCTCATTCTCTCCCTCTTACTCTCTCCATCTCTCTCCCTCTCTTTCTCTCCCTCTCTCTCTCCCTCTCCCTCTCCCTCTCTCTCTCTCTCTCTCTCTCTCTTTCGCCAGAATTCAATTTCTTCTCTATTCATATCGTTTTCTTCAGATTTGTCTTGTTAACTCTTTTGCATATTCGTCTCTCTCTCACTCTCCAGCTGTCTCTCCCTCCATCTGTCTCTCTTTCTCTCTATGTGTCTCTCTCTCTTTCTACAACATTCAATTTCTTTTTCTATTCACGTTTTTTTCTTCAGATTTTTTTCATCTTTTGTGTCTTCGTCTCTCTATGTCTCTCTCTCTCTCTCTCTCTCTCTCTCTTTCCTTCTTTCACCTCTTTCTCTCTCTCTCTCCCTCTGTCTGACTCTCTATATCCTTCTTTCAACCCTTTCTCTCTCTCTCCCTCTGTCTGACTCTCTCTCTATCCTTTTTTCACCCCTTTCTCTCTATCCCTCTGTCTGACTCTCTCTCTATCCTTCTTTCACCCCTTTCTCTCTCTCTCCCTCTGTCTGACTCTCTCTCTATCCTTCTTTCACCCCTTTCTCTCTCTCTCTCTCCCTCTGTCTGACTCTCTCTCTCTCTCTTTCCTTTTTTCACCCCTTTCTCTCTCTCCCTCTGTCTGTTTCTCTCTCTATCCTTCTTTCACCACTTTCTCTCTCACTCTTGCCCTCTGTCTCCCTCTGTCAGTCTCTCTCTCTCTATCCTTCTTTCACCCCTTTCTCTCTCTCCCTCTGTCGGACTCTCTCTCTCTATCCTACTTTCACCCCTTTCTCTCTCTCTCCCTCTGTCTAACTCCCTCTCTCTCTCTCTATGTGTGTCTCTCTCTCTTTCTACAACATTCAATTTCTTTTTCTATTCACGTTTTTTCTTCAATTTTGTTTATCTTTTATGTCTTCGTCTCTCTCTCTCTCTCTCTCTCTCTCTATCCTTCTTTCACCCCTTTCTCTCTCTCCCTCTGTCTAACTCTCTCTCTCTATCCTTCTTTCACCCCTTTCTCACTCTCCCTCTGTCTAACTCTCTCTCTCTATCCTTCTTTCACCCCTTTCTCTCTCTCCCTCTGTCTAACTCTCTCTCTATCCTTCTTTCACCCCTTTCTCTCTCTCTCCCTCTGTCTGACTCTCTTTTCTCTCTCTCTCTCTCTCTCTCTCTCTCTTTCTACAACATTCAATTTATTTTTCCCTTCACGTTTTTTTCTTCAATTTTTTTTAATCTTTTGTGTCTTCGTCTCTCTCTCTCTCTATCCTTCTTTCACCCCTTTCTCTCTCTCCCTCTGTCTGACTCTCTCTCTCTATCTATCCTTCTTTCACCCCTTTCTCTCTCTCCCTCTGTCTGACTCTCTCTCTGTCTATCCTTCTTTCACCCCTTTCTCTCTCTCTTCCTCTGTCTGACTCTCTCACTCTGTCTCTCTCTCTTTCTACAACATTCAATTTCTTTTTCTATTCACGGTTTTTTCTTCAATTTTTTTATCTTTTATGTCTTCGTCTCTCTCTCTCTCTTGCTTTCTTTCCCCTCTTTCTCTCTCTCCCTCTGTCTAACTCTCTCTATATCCTTCTTTCACCCCTTTTTCTCTCTCTCTCCCTCTGTCTGACTCTCTCTCTCTCTCTCTTTCCTTTTTTTCACCCCTTTCTCTCTCACTCTTGCCCTCTGTCTCCCTCTGTCTGTCTCTCTCTCTCTATCCTTCTTTCACCCCTTTCTCTCTCTCCCTCTGTCTGACTCTCTCTCTATCCTTCTTTCACCCCTTTCTCTCTCTCTCTCCCTCTGTCTGACTCTCTCTCTCTCTCTTATGCGAAAACCTGGAAAAAAGGAAATCAGTAAGTTTAGTGTTTTTTTTTGTAGGTATTAAACATTTTGTGGGATGGATAATTCTGCTGTTACAAGATTAGGACAATTTTGCTGTTACACTCTGTATATACGTCTTTAATAAGACTACTGGAATTAAGTTTTAATTTAATTGTTCTTATAGTCGTATAGGTATTTTCTTTTCTATGCATAAAGTCTGTTCAAATGTTCTATTCTATTAGACTATGCTTTTTTATACGTTTACCTTTCTTTATACATTTTTCTCCTCCATTTTCTCCTCCTTCTCTCTCTCTCTCTCTCTCTCTCTCTCTCTGGTTCTTTACCCTTTCTTTATACATTTTTCTCCTCCATTTTCTCCTCCTTCTCTCTCTCTCTCTCTCTCTCTCTCTCTCTCTCTCTCTCTCTCTATGGTTCTTTACCCTTTCTTTATCCATCTTTCTCTTATATGCAATATGACAGGCCCTGATCTGGCATCTCGTCTACAGTCGCTTTCTCAAAGACGTGCCGTCGCCTCCCTCTGTCTTTACTACAAAAAACTTTCACGGTAACTGCTCCGACGAGGTACTTTCGCTAGTTGCCAAACAGCATGAATTTAAACGTGCTACTAGGTTGGCATCTCGGTCCCACCCTTTTACTATCGAAACGGTTAAATGTAGCTGTCTCTTCTACTTCAATAGCTTCATGTCTCGCACTTCCTGTCTGTGAAACTCCCTTCCTTGTTACTTGTTTCCCTGATAGTTATAATGTCCAACGATTCAAATGTAATGTCAATCGACATCTCCAGATGCCTTGATCTATTCCCCGTCCTTCTCTTCATCCTTTCCTCTTTCGCGCCACTTTACACTTGCTCCCACACTCTGTAACCCCTTTCGTTCTAGTGGCACTCCCGCCTTGCTTTTCTGTGGCCTTGCCTTATGCATTTCTTTATACTTCTTTACATTTTCTCTCCCCCTCTTTTTTATGCTCTTCCTCTTTGTCTCTCTTTCTTTACCTTTGTTTCTGTTCCTCTTTCTTTTACTCCTTTTTTTTCCTCCTCTCTATATACTTTTTTCTCTCTTTATCTTCTCTCTGTCTCTTTATTCCTTATTTATTCTATTTTTCTCTCACTCTTTCTTTAACCAATCTCTCTAGTTCCCGTTTTTCTTCTTTCACTTTGACGCTTTCACCTGCCCCCTTTTTTCTACTTTTACGCCCCCTCTGTTAAACCCTCACCATATACCCTTTCCCTTTTTTATCGTCCTTTCTTTAAATTTTTTTACTTGCCTTTTTTTTTATCTTCTCTCAAACCTCCATCTATATTTGCGATTAGTTATGTCACCAAGATTATCAGTCAAGTCCGAATGTGTTTCAGTGAAACAAACTTTATCACGACTCACTTTTCCCGCGTCTGTTTATTTTTGTCCGCCATGTTGGACAAAGTCAAAATCCCAGCATTTCATTGCTTGGCGTCCATCTTGGTTTGTCGCGTTCGCTATTCCAGCATTCATCTCGACGCAAACAATAATTACCTCTTTCACTTCTGCTCTTGTTTCTTGAACGTCTGATTGCGCACGCTTTTCATTCCTTGTTTTGTATTTTTGTTCACTTCTTCATTGTTTCTGCTGTCTTTCGTTTTATCTTCATTTTTTTTATCGGCTTACACATTCTTTTATCTTTATTTTTTTTTCACTTATATTCTCTTGTTTCTTTATATTGTATAATTGTTACTTCTTGATTCTTATCTCTGTCTGACTGGCTGGCTGTGTGTGTCTGTCTGACTGGCTGGCTGTGTGTGTCTGTGTTCGTCTGTCTCTTTCTCTCTGTAGATGTCAATGGTTTTTCTGTTCTTTCCTCAGAATTCAATCTCTTTTTCTATTCACGTCTTTTTCTTCAGATTTTTCTTTTTTCGCCTTTTGTGTATTCGTCTCTCTCTCTCTCTTTCTCTCTCTCTCTTCCTCTCTCTCTGTCTTTCTCTCTCTCTCTCTTCCTCTCTCTCTCTCTCTTTCTCTCTCTCACTCGCCAACTCTCTCCCTTTCCACAGAATTCTATTCATATTTTTTCTTCAGATTTCTCCTTTTTCGTCTTTTGTGTATACGTCTCTCTCTCTCTCTTTCTCTCTCTCTCATTCTCTCTCTCCCCTCATTCTCTCGCTCTCACTCTCACACTCTCCCCTCCCTCTCTCCCTCTCTCTCTCTTTCCCCAGAATTCAATTTCTTTTCTATTCACATCGTTTTCTTCAAATTTTTCTTTTTACCTCTTTTGCATATTCGTCTCTCTCTGTCACTCTCCATCTCTCTCTCTCTCTCTCTCTCTCTCTCCATGCCTCTCCCTCACTGTGTGTGTGTGTTTCTCTCTCTTTCTACAATATTCAATCTCTTTTTCTATTCTTCAGATTTTCTTTTTTTCTCTTTTGTGTCTTCGTCTCTTTTCCCTCCTTCTTTCACTCCTTTCTCTCTCTCTCTCTCTCTCTCTCTCTGACCCTCTCTCTCTCTGACCTCTCTCTCTGACTCTCTCTCTCTCTCTGACCCTCTCTCTCTCAAACCTTTTCTCTTTCTGACTCTCTCTCTCTCTGACCCTCTCTCTCTCTTTGACTCTCTCTCTCTGACCCTCTCTCTCTCAAACCCTCTCTTTCTGACTCTCTCTCTGACCCTCTCTCTCTCTGACTCTCTCTCTCTCTCTCTCTCTCTTTCTCTCTCTCACTTTCCCCAGAATTCTTTTCTATTCAAATTTTTTCTTCAGATTTTTCATTTTTCCTCTTTTGTGTATTCGTCTCTCTCCCTCTCTCTCTCCCTCTCTCCCTCTTTTTCTCTCTCTCTCTCCCTCCCCCTCTCTCTCTCTCCCTCTTTCTCTTTCTCTCTACAGAATTCAATGTCTTTTCAATTCATTATTTTATTCAGATTTTTCCTTTTGTGTGTATACATCTCCTTTTCTTTCTCTCTCTCTCTCTCTCATTTTCCACTTCCCTATCCTCTCTCTCTTATTTTCTCTCTCCCTATCCCCTCTCTCTCTCTCTCTTCCCAGAATTCAGTATCTTTTCTATTCATGTCTTTTTCTTCAGTTTCTCCTTTTTCGTCTCTTCCGTATACGTCTCTGTCATACTCCCTCTCTCTATCTCTCTGTGTCGTTCTCTCTCTCTCTCCCTTTTTCTCCAGAATTAAATACTTTTTCTGTTCACGTCTTTTTCTACAGATCTTTCATTTTTTTTCTTCTTTTATATGTATACGTCTAACTCTCTTTCTCTCACTCACCAGATGTCACCATGCTCTTTTTTTCAGATCTCCCTCGTTCTTTGTCTCTTGTAGATCTCTCCTCCTCCCATTTATTTTCACTTTATTTTCTTCTTTCTTTTCAGACGGATTTTCACTTTCTTTCGTTCTTTTTTCTTCTTCCTTATTTTTTCATTTTTTTCTTTCTCTTCCTTATGTTCTTTTTCTTCTTCTTTTTCTTCTTCTTTTTCTTCTTCTTTTTCTTCTTCTTTTTCTTCTATATTTTCACCTTTTCTTTCCTTTTCTTTTTCTTTATCATCATCTTGTTTCATATTTCTTTTTTTTCTTGTTTTCACCTTTTCTTTATTCTTCTTCCTTATTTTTACCTTTTTTGTTCTCTCTTCGTTCCTATTTCCTTTTTCTTTCTTTCTTTTCTTCCTTAGATTCTCTTTCTTTTCTTCTTCTATATTTACACCCTTTCTTTTACTTTGTTTTAACCTTCTCCCCTTCTTTATTATTAGGTTGGTGCAAAAATAATGACGTAATAATGTCGTTTTTTGACATATTTTTAACGTCCAAAAACGACATTATTACGTCATTATTTTTGCACCAACCTAATATTTTCACTGTCTTTTCTTCTCTGTTCCCTTTTTTCATCATCTTTTTTTTTTTTTTCTCTTCTTTATTTTCTCCTTTTCTTCTCCCTCCCTTACTTTCACCTTTTTTCCTCCATTTTTTCCCCTCCTTTTCTTCTTTCTTATTCTCTTTCTTTTCTTTCTCTATCACTTATTGTTACCGTTTTTTTTTCTTCTTCCTAATTTTCACCTTTTAAAAATCGACTTAAAAGAAAAAAGTCAGCACTGATGCTTGTTTCGCTGAAAGAAAAGTTAGTACTACTTTCGGCAAAATATCTGTTATTACATCAAAGACATTGCAGAAGGTGATTGAACTTTAGAAATAAAATAAACAATTGCTTCCCTTCAAAAAATACTCGTCGCTAATAAAGAAAATATTTAAGGGAAACACGTGGGTCATTTTTTTTTCCTGATGAGTAGCTGATAGTGAAGTCAGATGAACGAATCTCAAATTCCACTGATAGGTAATTAGAAAGTCACTCAACTAGTACATATCAGGTTTACCTACATATAGATAGATCTTCAACCTTGTTAAGTCCGTTTTACAGCTGCATCTGCCTCACTGTAACCTGAAAAATCGGGGTGCATTTTTGTGTTTTCACCGGTAGAGCAGATGTGCTGCAAAAAGAAAAGAAAAAACAAATTCAAACAGGAATGCTGTTGAAAAAGACTGTATAAGAATAACGCAACATACGATCTTCTAACAATTACCAACTACATCAAAAGCCTCCCTTTTAAGCTAGTATTTCCCTATTACCATTAAATACCCTTTTTCTCTTTATTTATTATAATCATTTCATCCCCAAGAAAGGCAATAAAGTCACTAAGACGCAAGTGTTAGAGAATATAAGAAAAATAAAACATTATTAAAAAAGTAAACAATAAAAGAACAAGAATTAAAAC
Source organism: Acanthosepion lycidas (assembly GCA_963932145.1). Classification (NCBI taxonomy): domain Eukaryota; kingdom Metazoa; phylum Mollusca; class Cephalopoda; order Sepiida; family Sepiidae; genus Acanthosepion; species Acanthosepion lycidas. The sequence continues at coordinate 15,714,418 of OZ010604.1, forward strand.
AAGATAACATTGCATTTAAATTTTTAAAGATCGAACTTGACTGAGAAGCAAGAAGCTGGAATAAAGTTCCACAAGCGAGACGTGCGAGAGAAGAAACTGTTAACATAGAACTTACGGTTACCTCCAGCCATTTTAACTGTTAAATGATGAGACCTTACAACCAATATAGTGCTACGCTTAAATTCATAACTCCTGGATGCCAAAGAAGAAATATTTATTGATTTGTTTTTTACGGTTTATCAACTTTCAGGCAGGTTATTAAAGCCAGAAAACATTTTAGATTGTAAGAATTTTTCTTACAGATAATAATGATTTACACAAACAAATTCTACTATTTAACCCATAGCTGGGGAAGGTGATCGATTCATATCTTTCCCAAAGGTTTTTGCGGTTAAATAAACATAACGACCCCGACCGGAATTGGAACACGGCTATCTGATTTCCAATTCTGAGCCGTTATCAATTACACCATCCGCACATCCAAGCTTGCAGGACTTCGTATTCCCAAGCGGTCACCCCTCAACGTACTGACCAAGCTCGACGTTACTTAGCTTCGGTGATCGTACAAGAATTGATGTTTCAACGTGATGTGGCTGTAAGCCGAGGACAGATGGAGTCATGCCTTCTTCAAGTTTATTTGCGTGAAATTTAATTTAAACTATTTTTTTAATCATTTCACTCCAAGCAAGGCATAAAGGGGGCTACTGAGAGTTAGATATGGGAAAAACTATTATTATTAAGGAGCGAGGACAATAAAAGAACAAGTATTAAGAAGACGGAAGATAACGATTGACATTGCATTAAATTTTTTAAAGATCAAAGTTGACTGGAAAGCAAAAAGCTGATGAGTTTGGTTTAGTTTGTTTTGTTTTACGGCATATCAACTTCAATGGGTTATTAAATGCCGACAACATTTTTAGGATAGATTCGTATGAATAGAATATGTATTCTTTGGTTTAGATTGGTTTGGTTTATTTTGTTTTACGGCATATCAACCTCAATGGGTTATTTAATGCCGACAACATTTTTAGGATAGATTCGTATGAATAGAATATGTATTCTTTGGTTTAGATTGGTTTGGTTTATTTTGTTTAACGGCATATCAACCTCAGTGGGTTATTTAATGCCGACAACATTTTTAGGATAGATTCGTATGAATAGAATATGTATTCTTTGGTTTAGATTGGTTTGGTTTATTTTGTTTTACGGCATATCAACCTCAATGGGTTATTAAATGCCGACAACATTTTTAGGATAGATTCGTATGAATAGAATATGTATTCTTTGGTTTAGATTGGTTTGGTTTATTTTGTTTTACGGCATATCAACCTCAATGGGTTATTTAATGCCGACAACTTTTTTTCTAGGTAATATTTTGTTTTGTCAAAAATCTATTTCTGGCAATATTTTTCCCCTCAAAATGTATAGCTTGTAATATATTTTTTTTCAAAAACGTATCGCTGGTAATATTTTTTTTTCGAAAATATATTGCTGGTAATAGCTTTTTTCTTCAAAAATTTATTTCTGGTAATAATTTTTTACAAAGTATTTCTGGTATTAAAACCTATTCTTACACTTTTATAATGCTTTTTACCTGTATTTCAGGGTTAACTATTTTCCCATAGCTGGGACCCTAACAGGTGCTACCACCCGGGTTGCTGTTCATTTTACTCCAAAAATCTATTGTTGGTATTTTTTTATATAAAAATCTATTACTGGTATTTTTACTATAAAAATGTATTTTCATATTTTCCTGGCCTTTGATTTTTGTTTGAGATTCACTATTTGCCCATAGCTGGGACCCTAACAGGTGCTACCATCTCGGGCCAAGGTGGACCTGGGAACACCAGCAATTAAGATGTGATTCCACGCTTCTCAAAGCGTCCTGATCAGAGGCCTTGCTGCTGGACGTAGTTTATCGTCCTAGCCTGGACGCGGATGTAGTTTATCGTCATACCCAGGACGGCTGAAGAGAGTTCCACAAGTGAGAAGTGCGAGAGAAGTAACTGTTAACATAGAACTTACGGTTACATCTAGTTATTTCAACTGTAAAATGATGAGACCTTGCCGCCAATCTAGTACTGCGTTTAAATTCGTAAAGTCTAGGTACCAAAGAGGAAAGCTCATCAGAACAATTAGCATGAAAATAATTAAAGAGAAAGCAGAAGGAAGCTATATTGTGGCAGTGGGAAAGTGACTGGTCCGGACCAATTACAGATCCTCCATTGGTTTTTATCAAAATTCTAACGGCAGCATCAGACCAGATGTAGCAGTAGTATTCAAATGAAAGGCGAATGATAGACTTATCAATATGCAGGACTGTGGAGAGAAAATTTGTCAAGCACAACACAGTGAACCAACTTTACTAACAGCCGACCTAGCAATGAATTCTATATAATCTTTCCACTTCATATCAGGGAAAAACTCGAGCTGGCGCAAAGAGTCATTCTACTGAACGTGGAGATTAGCATCCTCTTCTGATGGAAAGCAGAAGTGGTTTTCTCAGATACTGTAAATAGAGCAGATTCGTTTTGGAAGCGTTAAAATTAGCAAGCCATTTCTTGCCCTAGTTAACAACAGACTAGAAAGGTTATGAGAAAAATAGCCATGACAATATTTATAGAAAAGTCACAGTAGCTTCTTTACTTGACTGCAATGATAAAGTGACTGAAGGCGAGATATCAGATCAGGACCAATAACATTGCAGAATTTTCTTTGTTTTATCAAGAATCTCTGAATATATAGCAGAAGCACAAGACCAGTTGTGACAGCAATATGCAATGTATAAACGAATGGTAGACTTATGAATATGTAATAGAGATGTTGTCGAGAAAAGTTATCTAGTATGCTACACTGAACCAACTTCCCTGGCAGCAGACTTAACAGTTGATAATCTATCGGCTTAATGTCAGTGGAAAATATCAGCACAAAAAGGGGCAAAGAGTCAATTTCCTGGAGTTTAGCATCGACCATGCTGATGGAAAACAAATAAAATGGTACTTTCAGACGATTAAATGAGACGAGTTTCGTTTTTGAAACGTTAAAATTAACACGCCATTTATTGACCCAGTTAACAGTCAGTTTATTTATTTGTTTAAATATTTTGGCGGACCCTCAACAAAACAGAAATTATCTCTCGACGAATGCTAAGAATGGTTTTCAGTGTATCTTGAAGAGTCCGTGTCCCCCAAGACAGTTCTGTATGGTTCTCCTGCCCAGGAACGCAACAAAGATCAGGGAAAGACGACTAAATCTTGCTGGACGTTGCATAACATTCTGTTGATAAAATATTATGCAAATTAGAAAATATTGGAGAGATGCTGTCTACCCGGTTCGGGCTTGCGTTGGGTCTAACTAATTAAATAGCTTACGGGGAGTAGTGGACATCCGTTTATTTCTCAAGATAATAGTAGTACCGTTTGGTCTAATTTCAGTCCTTTTTCTGCTCTCCTCGGGTGATGAGACTGGGGTGACGTCCCCAGTGCGCAGATCTAGGCGATGATATAAGAGGCTGTGCGCTGCACAGCCCATATAGTCTCTTCTGCAAAAATCTGTTTCAAAACATTAGGCGAACAAACGGAACCTTATGAATATATACAAAGAGGAGAGAACATTTTACTTGTATTAGGGTGGTGCAAAAATAATGTCGTTTTCTCACATATGTTACTATGTGAGAAAACGACATTATTTTTGCACCAACCTAATACTACTATTCTTATTTGAGATTTGAAATCCACTTCGACTTTTAGATGTTTCGGGGAAGGAATCATGGTCATGTTTACAGGTCAGACCAATGTTTCTCAACTGATGTTCTCCGGAACCCTAGGGGTCTGTAACAGGTCCCTAGGAGATCTGCGAGAAACAGTGATAAATAGGCAAATGAATTTTTTGAGTAATTTTACCGGATATAACAGCAAAATTGTCTAAATTGTGTCCAAGCACAATTGTCCATTTGTTGCATTAACCTCTTATATTTTAGAAATGATTAAAGTTATTTTATTGGAATTCTTTGAGGTTTTTATAATTACTCTCGAAGCTTAACAGAATAATCGCGATGGAGTCGATCATAAAGAAAAATTTTTGAGATCAAACTTCTAGATTAATCAGCGAAAATATATAACCAAAGCAATTTCAAAATTATTTAAATATGTCCGTCATTTTTTATCGTACGTGTTGTGTAAGCTTTCTTTGAATATATTTTTTTAATTTTAATGCTTTAAATGGCAGAATACTTTATATAATTTGACACTAGAGTTGATTGTTGAGATCGAAATTCTAAACTTTTCAGCAGAAAATATAGCCAATGTAATTTCAAAAATTATATATAGCCGTCATTTTGGACTAAATGAATCGTGTTAGCTGCCTTTGGATATTTTTATTTTTAACGATTTAAAAAGTGGAAATTCTTTTGAATATTAAATGTATAGGTATAACTCTTAGATTAATTACCTAGAAAACACAACCAAATGTCAAAAGTCTTTAAATATGGCCGTCATTGTTTTTTATTTTTTCGAAATACATGTGTTACTTTACTTTGGATATTTTTACTTTTAATGATTGAAAAAACAGAATTCATTCTTACATAGGACAATACAGTTAATTGTATAAATAGGAATCCGATATTTCTCAATGAAAAAAATATAATCTTTACAGTTTCAAAATTACTTAAATATAGCCTCCGTTTTTTTTTTAAAGATGGAGGTCGTGTTAGTTTTCTTAGGATGTTTTTTACTTTACATGATTTAAACAAAAAGAATTCTTTCTTGCACGATGTTCATTCTCGCCTTCATTTGATGGTCACCTCTTTTAAAGTTCTTAAATCGGAAAGTTACCGATTTTATTTTCAAAAACGGTGTCTGGTTTAAAATCCTGACCATTGTAAGTAAGTTTTATAACTATGGGCTTTTTGTTGGATCCTCGTGAATATGTTATTGTGGTATACATCGGATGGAATGGATATAGATGAGTTCTTGTGGTGAATGGGCAAATTGTAATGGTTGAATAGGTCGTGAATCTGATTAGGAAAGTTTAGCATAGGAAGAATTGACCAGCCTCCACCCCGTGCCAGAATTGTTCTTTTTTAATAATAAATTAACATAACATTTGGATGCAGGAAACTCTGCATGGTCAGCAAGTTTGTCTCGCTTGATCAATTACGACTAACTAGTGAGTTCGATCCTCACTGGGTACCCCATACTTTCGGTCTTGTGCCACGTCTAAACTACGCTTAGACAATGAAGATAACATTTATATGGAACCCAAGTTGCTTGCACAATTCCCAATGAATTACCGTCCCCATTCAACTATGAGGATTTTGGGGGACAATGGGGGAAAGGAAAGAAAAGTTTCGAAATGTAACCTTCTTTTCCCGAGTGGATTTGACGATTAAACATTTCTGTCATCCCATTCTCATTTTCAGATGACCGGAGAATCCAACGGCAGAAATGGCGTGGTAAAGTAAACTAAAGAACGAGATCGAAACTTGTAAGAATTCTTAGAATTATAAGAATTCATTCTTAGAATGATATTCTATATGGATCATCTACCGGCGGAAGGAAGTCGAGGTAATCATTAAAAGACTTTTTAAAAATTTTAACGAATATGGGGTCAACAGTCCAAACCAATTTTCGCCTTCTCTCTCTCTCTCTCTCTCTATATATATATATATATATATATATATATATATATAGAGAGAGAGAGAGAGAGAGAGAGAGACGAACCGTTAAAAAACATCATTTTTTTCATTGAAGTCAGAAAATTGAGCTCAACTCTTCAGATATCGTAATGCAAATATATATATATATATATATATATATATATATATATATATATATATATATATATATATATATAATATATATATATATATATATATATATATATATATATATATATATAAAGAAAGAAAGAACAGTAAGATATATAATCCGGTGTTCTTATAGATATTTTTATTTTTACAAAATAGTGCTCAATGTAAATTTACAGAGCATTAATATTATAAATTGATTTATTTAAAATATGTTTTTTTTCGCTACACAGTTCTAACTATGTTTCAAAAATGGAAGCTAAAACCTACGAATTTAATTTTGTAATTAAATTAAAGACATTAGTTTCATTTCATCCTTAAGCGAATTTTGGAGACTACAAAATTCGCTTGAGGATGAAATGGAACTAATGTTTTTAATTTAATTACAAAATTAAATTCGGGGCTTTTAGCTTCCATTTTTGAAACATGATTAGGACTGTGTAGCGAAAAAAACTATATTTTAAATAAATCAATTTATAATATATATATATATATATATATATATATATATATATATATATTATTATTATTATTATTATTATAAAATACGAAGCCTTGAAAAACTATGACATTATATTTATTTCACTGAGATTGCAAAATTAACCTCAAATCTTCAAATCCCATAATGCAAATAACACAAACACACACACACACACACACACACACACACACACACACATATATATATATATATATATATATATATATATTATAAAACACGAACCTTTAAAAAAACAGATTATATTTATTTAACTGATGTTGGAAAATTGACCTCAACTCTTCAGATCTCGTAATGCAAATAATAAACACAAACACACAAACACACACACACACACACACACACACACACACACACACACATATATATATATATATATATATATATATATATATATACCGGGTGTAACAGCAAAACTGTCCAAATCGTGTAACAGCAAAATTGTCCACTTGTTAGATAAACCTTTGAACCGTTGTATATTAGAAAGGATTACCTCTAAATTAAAATGATGATCCCTCTTCCTGTTGTGATCTCTTGATCTAGTTTTCCTTTCTACAGTTCCCTCTTTTTTTTAAAATTATTCACCATTCTCTTGATGGTTCTTGAATTTTCTTTGAAGATGGAAGCCAGAGTATGAATGTTGGTACCATTACTGAAGTCCTGAATGATCTTTTTCCTTTCAGTATTGCTCATTTGGGAAGAGAGTGGGGCTTGACACAAAAAGATTTTAACCTGTTCTCTTTCCAGCTGAATAACTTGAAGAGTTTCTTTTCAGTGATCCATGCGAATAATAATAAATAATAAACGCCCTCATATGAAAACCTGGAAAAAAGAAACTAAATCAGTTTAGTGTTTTTTAGATATTTTGTGGGGTGGACAATTCTGGTGTTACACGATATGGACAATTTTACCCATATACCTGGTATCTTTTACAAACTTTGGTGACACCGAAATAAGGTAAAATGGAAACGTTTTCTGTTACAGCCGTGCAACCTCGCGTCCATTACCATTCGTGCAGCCGTATGTAAAAATCATATCTACCTGCTCACGATATGAATATTCTGCCATTGTTAAATGGAACACTTCACATTTAACTCATTACTATACACGTTAAATGCTGAAGACAGACTAACCACAAATATACACGAATGACAAATGTAACCTAGTCGACATGACATGATAGCGCCATCAGCCGTAAACTTTAAACTTAAGTGAAAATCGAAGGATTTGCGGACATGTTTATATGGACTTTTGTCCTTGTTTTGATGTGAGGAACCTGCCCCCAAAACCTGTATAAGTATTTTTTATACATCCTATGTATATATATATATATATATATATATATATATATATATATATATATATATATATATATAGTGTGTGTGTGTGTGTGTGTGTGTGTGTGTGTGTGTGTGTGTGTGTTTACATCGCGACTTTTCTTTTTTCGAAGAACTGGATTGTGACTATGGTAGTTGCGTTTAACCAAAAACGGGGGGGGGTATTTTTGTTGTTTTTTTTTTTAATAAATTCTGGGTGTGGGCCAGTTCCCGCGAGGTAAGTCCTTTCAAATTGCAGCGTCTCAAGACATTTGCAGTTACCGCCCCCACGTGATTGTCGCTAAAAAAAGAAGAGAAAAAAAAATTGCAATGTGGGTGGTAACACATTTTCTGTTCTTCGTGATCGTAGAGTGCCGAGAATCACAAAATGGCGATGTTTAGGCTAAAGGGGGAGATCACTTACGCTAGGTATGGCTTTATTTCATTTTATTTTATTTATTTAAAAAAAAAATTAAAATAACAAGCCTGGGAAAAACGTAAAGGCATACAACACCAAGCTAGATTTAAATTCTTATAAAAATAGATTAACACATTGCTATCACTGGATGGTGCAATGGATAAAATCGAAAGGTTGACAAGACACGTACCATAAAAAATGACGGCCATATTTAAATAATTTTGAAATTGCTTTGGTTATATTTTCCGTTGATTAATGTAGAAGTTTGACCTCAACAATTAACATTGGTGTCAAATTATATAAAGTATTCTTTCGTTTATATCATTAAAACTAAAGAATATTCAAAGAAAACTAACACAACACGTACTATAAAAAATGACGGCCATGTTTAAATAATTTTGAAATTGCGTTGGTAACATTTTCCGCTGATTGGTCTAGAATTTTGATTTGAACAATTAACTCTAGTGTCAAACTATATAAATTAATCTGTCATTTAAATCATTAAAAGTAAAAAAATATCCAAAGAAAGCTAACACGACTCGTACCATAAAAAATGACGGCCATATTTAAATAATTCTCTTGTCTGGTCTGGTGCTCTTGATATACAGGCTGTTTCAAAAAATTTGATATCCTTTGAGATGTAAATATCACAGAAAGTACATGATTAAGGCAAATGAAATTAAAAAGTATTAATGTTGAAGATCATAAGATTTATTCTTCCAAATCTGAATGAGAAATTCAAAAGCATGTGGATTATGTGAACGATTTCAAAAATGTTCAATATGCGTACCACCTGAGACACGGCATACGTCAAGTCGGTAATCCAGCTCCTGCCAAACACACTGAAGCATATCTTGGGTAACAGTCTCCAGTGCTGTATTGATTCTCTGTGTTCTAGCAAACTCCAACACACAAAACGCCTTTTCTCTTCTAGTAAATAGCATTTTTATACCTGTAAAGAAAAAGATTAAGGATTAAAGAACATAAAAATACAAATAAGAAAAACACAAAAAACATAAAGACATAAAACAAACACTAAACATAAAGATGCTATTAAAATTTGAAGTCATTTGAAGGAGATTTAACAAAGTTATTAGATTGCGAAATGATATCAAATTTTTTGAAACACCCTGTATATTTACAGATTTATTGATAAAATCCAAAGAATCAGCAATATTATCAGTCCTGATCTGGCGGCTCAGCTTCGGTCATACATACATACATATATATATATATATATATATATATATATATATATATATATGTGTGTGTGTGTGTGTGAATATATGTATATATATAGATATGGATATGTATGTGTGTCTGTGTACGGATATGTGTGTATGTATATATTTATGGATACATAGAATATTATAAAAGAAGAACTTACAGTCCTCTTATTAGTGTTTTATCTCATTTTCTCATTTAATATTCTCCAATTGGAAGTGTGAGTTTAAAATTCTTTATAATAGGGAGAAAAAATTTTTAAATTGATAATTTAAATTGAAATATATTACCATTTAATAATCATTATTGATGATAAAATATTTAAATTGGAAAAATTTTTGATATGTAGGTAGATACATGAAGTTACCTGTGTATTTTGGCACATGGGTACCTGTATGAGTGATTGAATATGTAAAGGAACGTGTGTATATGTGATATTTGCATGGGTGTGTATACAGTATATGACAGAGCAAGATCTTTAATATTACCTTCAAATATTACCCCATACTAACTTACTAAAATTTAAGTAAAAGAGATTACCTATCTAGAAACAGTCACGAGTTAAATTCATGAACAAAATTCAAACGGATAGAGATGTCAACTTAATAATCAATAATAAAAATTTTTTAAGACTTTAAAAAAAGATTACTAGAAGTAAACTTATATTTTAAAATAAAATTTTGTACTTTCTATGAATATTTTTCTAAACGACTATTTCATAGAAAATCCAAAAATTTTTTTTTTTAAATTTAAATCACTAACAAACATCAAATTAAATTATATGTAGACAGTCTAGAGACATTCAAATTTATATCAAACATTTTAATCTTTATGAACCCCCAAAATAACATTTTCAAAGTAAAGCAAAATAATAGTGTCTGTTTCTAGCTTTTTTTACAAAGAAAATTAGTGACATCTTCTCTTCTCTTCTCTCTTAACTTCCTTCTCTCTTTTTCTCTCTCTTCTCTCTTTTTCTCTCTCTTCTCTCTTTTTCTCTCTATGAGTTTTTTTCTTCGCTACCCCTTCGATTTCAATATATAACTTCGGTTAAGTTAACCGTTTAAATGTGTCAATATCTGCTAACTCACTCATGTCTTCTCTCTCTCCCCCCTCACTTCCTCACTTCGTTAATTTACATATGTTTAATACGGCCCGTCAAAAATGTGTAAATTTTCTTTTCCTTTTTTGTTTGGACGTAAAATCTGATGATCCGCAGTCCTTTTAAAAGGGCTGTGGTGAAATAATTTATTACATGGAACCTTAAAGTGGTCTGTTTTTATTTTAAATATATATATATATATATATATATATATATATATATATATATATATATATATATATATATATATGAACAGCTGTAAATATATACTGGTTGTATGGCTACCATTTAATTGTCATTAAAATACGGATTTTGATTTATTTATCGTATAAAATAATTGAATTAATTTTCTTTCCCTTCAAAATTTTGAAAGTTGAGGAATAAAGTTATATGAAACGTCAATCCCTATGTTCCCTAATTCTGTTCATTTATCGCCCTTTCTCACCACTAAAGCCTTCTCGCTCTCCTTCACTCCAAGTAACCCATTGCGTCTTAGTGGCATTATCGCCTTGCTTGGGGTGAAATCATTTTAAAAAAGAAACAAAGAAGAAAAGTTTTCGAAATCGACACATACTTCAATCGATATTTACAGAAAGATACTAAAATCTAGTTCGATTTTTAAAGACGAGATATAAACGTGAAGCCAATAGAGGTAACATTAGAGCCATTACATTTAAAATAAGCACTGTCTATAATGACCGTCTGTAATCACTGTGTATTCTGACTAATGTATTAGGTTGGTGCAAAAATAATGTCGTTTTCTCACATAGTAACATATGTGAGGAAACGACATTATTTTTGCACCAACCTAATAATAATTGACTATAATGATCGTCAGTAAGAAACATCTATAATGAGCGTCAGTAATAACCTTTTATAATGACAATCAATAATAATCATTTATAATGACCGTCAGTAATAACCTTCTATAATGGCCCTAATAACCGTCTATGTGTCCTTCATTAGTAATCTTCTGTAATAGCAGTCAGTAATAACCGTCTATAATCATAATCAGTAATAACCTACGATAATGGCAGTCAAAATAATAATATATACTAACCATTAGTAATAGCCGTCTGTAACGGCCTTCAATAATAATCATCTATAACGACCGTCATTAATAGCCGTTTATAATGACCGTCAGTAATAACCAGCTATGATGACTGTAATAAGCAACTATAATAACCATCAGTAATAATTGTCTATAATGATTATCAGTAATAACCTTCTATAATGGCCGTCAATAATAACTGTTTATAATGACCGTCAGTAACAATCGTCTATAAGGGCCGTCATTGACAATCTTTCAATAATGACCGGCAGTAATAACCCTCTATAACGGCAGTAATAACCGTTTATAATACCGTAAGTAATAACCCTCTATAATAACCGTCAGTAATAATCGTTTATGATGACCGTCAATTATAACAGACTATAATGTAATGACCGTGAGTAATAACCACCTATGATAGTCAGTAATAACCGTCTATAATAACTGCCAGTGATGGTGGCGTCAAATCCACTGTTGATGACTTTTGACCAACAGGATGAACAGACTTCTTTGAACACTCTGATGTCAGTTTAACTGGGAAGGAACAATGTAGTTATTAAGAAGATGAATTGGAATTAATGCATGTAAGATTTCACAGCTCTAGCATCACTCCTTCAGAGTCAGCCTATGAACTTTTCAGCCTACCCTCGTAACTAGAAAGAAACATTACAGTTATTAATAAGAACGGCTGAAATGAATGCATGCAAGGTTTCACAGCTCAAGCATCATTCCTTCACAATCAGTCTATGAGCTTTTCAGCCCGTCTTCGTACCTGGAAAGAAACAATTCACTTATTAATAAGAAGAGCTGAAATTATTGCATGCAAGATTTCACAACTCTAGCATCACTCCTTCACCGTCAGCCTATGAACTTTTCAGCCTTCCCACCTACAAACATTCATCACGACTGAAGAAAATGTAGGGTCTTCTCGGTGATGATAAATTGTTATTTGAATGGTTTTGGGAGGATTGAATGTTACAAGACAGTTTTTCCCCCATTGAGCTGTTAGAGTTAGATCATAGGAAAGATCAGCTGCCTGGTTCTGTTAATCTAAATTTGTGTGAGGTGCACGCATACTCTGTTGTATCATCTGCACAAATATTTACTGGTGATCTGAAAATGTTATTAGGCAGATCGTTAATATAGGGCAGGTTGGAACGAAGAGAGAACCTTGTGAAACGAGAGCGTTGACCTCAATGTATTAATAAACGGAAGCAGACAGAGAAAAGTGCGCTGATCTGTTATGTAATATCAATCCTTCTACATGGCAGTGAATTCTGGACAATTTCCTCGCGGACGAATAGAATTGAAGCAACAAACGATGTGACTCCACGGAGGGATGCCAAGGTTAGCATTCAGGGAGCGTGTGAGCAACGAGGAAGTTTTAAAGAAAACAGAAACGAAGAAAACATTTATACTTAGAATAAGAAAGAGAGTTGACATTTCTGGGGCACATAATGAGGAAAGATGGCTTAGAGAATTTGACACTCGCCTGACATACTGAAGAGGGCCAAAGAGAAACAGTAATGTAAAAAGAAAAGGGACTGCGAGTGCTAATAAGGTGGGGGGTACAAAAGATAGGAAATTATGGAAAGTCGTGATCGTATACGTCCCGGAACATAAAACAAGATATATGTACTTGTATACCTATGGAACAAGGACATCATTCTGGGTGGCTTCTACAAGCAGTATGCTTGTTCTGGAGATATATGCACGCTGTTTTATTTGCAAAGTAATAAACATGTTGGTTTCGTAAATGTTTCCTAAATACGTTTTTTAGCGCCTTCAGGAGTCATTTTTTTTCTTCTTTTTTTGCTTCGGCTTTTAGTCTTGTTTATTTTTTTTTTATTCTTTTTCTAAGACGCCATCTTGTTCTAATTCATCCATTTATTCTTTTTATTTTTCTTCTTTTTCTACTTATTTTTGCCCAGTGCATGTAGCTCGTTACTGACATTTCTTTTTCTTCTTTTTCTTCTTTCTTTTACTTCTTCTTCTTTTTCTTCTTCTTCTTCTTCTAGTTTTTCCTCTGCTTCTTCTTTACGATTTTCTTCTTTTTCTTTTCTTCTTCTTCTTCTACTTTTTCCTCTGATTCTTCTTTACTATTTTCTTCTTTTTCTTTTCTTCTTCTTCTTCTAGTTTTTCCTCTGCTTCTTCTTTACTATTTTTTCTTTTTCTTCTTTTTTTTCTTCTTCTTCTTCTTCTTCTTCTTCTTCTAATTTTTCCTTTGCTACTCCTTTACTATTTTCTTCTTCTTCTTCCTTTTCTTCTAGTTTTTCCTCTGCTTCTTCTTTACTATTTTCTTCTTTTTCTTCTTCTAGTTTTTCCTTTGCTACTTCTTTACTATTTTCTTCTTCTTCTTCTTCTTCTTCTTCTTCTTCTTCTTCTAGTTTTTCCTCTACTTCTTAATTACTATTTTCTTCTTTCTTTTTTTCTTCTTCTTCTAGTTTTTTCTTTGCTTCTTCTTTACTATTTTCTTCTTCTTCTTCTTCTTCTTCTTCTTCTTCTAGTTTATCCTCTGCTTCTTCTTTACTATTTTTCTCCTTCTTCTTCTTCTTCTTCTTCTAGTTTTTCCTCTACTTCTTAATTACTATTTTCTTCTTTCTTTTTTTCTTCTTCTTCTAGTTTTTTCTTTGCTTCTTCTTTACTATTTTCTTCTTCTTCTTCTCCTTCTTCTTCTTCATCTTCTTCTTTTTCTTCTTTATCTTCTTCTTCTATTTTTTCCTCTAGTTATTCTTTACTATTTTTTCTTCTTCTTCTTCTACTTTTTGCTCTGCTTCTTTTTTACTATTTTCTTCTTGTTCTTCTTCTTCTTCTTCTTCTCTTTATTCTTCTTCTAGTTTTTCCTCTGCTTCTTCTTTACTATTTTCTTCTTCTTTTTCTTCTTCTTCTTCTTCTTCTTCTCTGGTTCTTCTTTACTATTTTCTTCTTCTTTTTCTTCTTCTTCATCATCATCTTCTTCTTTTTCTTCTTTATCTTCTTCTTCTTCTAGTTTTTCCTCTAGTTATTGTTTACTATTTTTTTCTCCTTCTTCTAGTTTTTGCTCTGCTTCTTCTTTACTATTTTCTTCTTCTCCTTCTTCTTCTTCTTCATCTTCTTCTTCTTCTTTATCTTCTTCTTCTTCTTCTTCTTCTTCTTCTTCTAGTTTTTCCTCTAGTTATTCTTTACTATTTTTTCTTCTTCTTCTTCTTCTAGTTTTTGCTCTGCTTCTTCTTTATTATTTTCTTCTTCTTCTTCTTCTTCTTCTTCTTCTTCTTCTTCTTCTTCTCTTATTCGTCTTCTAGTTTTTCCTCTGCTTCTTCTTTACTATTTTCTTCTTCTTCTTCTTCTTCTTCTTCTTCTTCTTCTTCTTCTTCTTCTTCTCTTGTTCTTCTTTACTATTTTCTTCTTTCTCTTCTTCTTCTTGTACTTTTTCTTCCATTTCTTGTTTGCTATTTTCTTCATCTTCTTTGCTACTTTTATTCTTCTCCTTCTTAGTTTTTCTCGAATTCTTTTTTATTTTCTTCTTCTTTTTCTTCTTTATTTCTTCTCCTCGTTCTTCTACGCTATTTTCTTCATCTTTTTCTTCTAGTTTTTCTTTACTATTTTATTCTTCTTTTTTCGTTTCTTTAGTTTTTCTTCATTTTTCTTTCATTCTTTGTTTCTTCATTTATTTTATTTATTTTTTGCTATTTTTCTCCTTCCTCTTTTAGTTTTTCTTTTCGTTCTTCTTTGTCATTTTTTATTCTTCTTTTCTCGTTTCTTTTTTCTTTAGTTTTTTCTTCTTTTTTTTTCATTCTTTCTTTCATTCATTACTTATTCTATTTCTTCATGCTGTCGAGTTAATTGTTAGTTTCTTTTCCGTCTTCTTTTTCTTCTTCTTTTTCTTTGTTCGTTTCCTCTTCTTTCTCTATTTCTTCTTCTTCTTCTTCTTCTTCTTCTTCTTCTTCTTCTTCTTCTTCACCGCTAGTATATGTTTCTTCTTTTCTTCTTCTTCTTCTTCTTCTTCTTCTTCTTCTTCTTCTTTTCTACATTTCCTTCTTATATATTTGTCTTTCCTCCAGTTTTTCTTTATTATTTCTCTTCGTTTTTTCCTCATTGTTTCTTCTTCTTTTTCTCGTTCTTCTTCTTCTTTGCTACTTTCTCTAGTTACCTTCTTTTTCTTCTTCCTCTTCTCTGCGATCTTTTGTTCTTGTTCTTTCTCTAGTCCTTCTTTTTTATTTATTTTTATTTTCTTCTTCTCCATTACACATTTCTTCTTCTTTTTCTAACTTCTCTCTCCTCTCTTTTTCTCCTTGCCCTCCTTCTTTTTCTCCTTCGATTCTTTCTTCTTCCATTAGTTGTTACCCCACTACCTATACACTTCCCGCCTCTCCGCTTTCAATAATAATCTTCTCCTGTCCTTCCAAATTTCACACTTAAAGACTGTACAAACATTTTAAAATTTATCTATCGCCATTCTCCCGATTTCCTATTTGTGTTTTCTGTTTCGTTTCGTTATTCTCAGTTTTCATCCTTCCCTCCGACACCTATCGTTCCCGGTTTTACATCTACTCTTTCCGCTGCTGGTGTAGCCATCTTGCCTTAAAACACTCTTTTCTCGCTCTTTATCGTGGGTAAACACATTTAAAGTCTTAGAGCAACAAAGAGGGATTTTGCTAAAGCTGACGATCACAAGAATACGCATTGAAGTCCAGCAGTGACAAAATAGCTATACACCTTTAAGCAAATACATTCACCAGAAAGTAAACAAAAGAAAGCAGAAAGAAAAAAAATCTAAGATCGTTTATAAAAGTCTACATATATCTTCACATATATACACACGTATAAAGATTTTATGGGACCATTATATGCGAGACTTGGTATTGTTTGACGCGTGTGTTTTGCTCATGGTTGGATCTGTGCTCTCTATCTATGGGCTTGCCTATTTTCATTTGTTTTCATTTTTAATTTTTCACGTCATATCATTTTAAGACATAAGCGATCATGGCTTTTCTTTAACATTTGGGAATTATCACAACTTCTTGGGAGACTTCTCGCATAGAACCATTTGGCAAACATGGACCTTCGTACACAACAACAAAAAATATCAAAATAACATATTTCCCCATGACACTGCTTTTATTATAACTACCATCACTCCTCGGCAATGTTCTTTGTCTTAAAAAGCGATGATTAGAATTGTAATAAAACCTAAACATAGGAAATTGTATTGATACATTTTTTATTCTTGAGAATTGAAAACAAAAATAATAAACACTATTTATTTGTCACATTGTTTATTTAAAATATTTATTGTTATTTAGAAGAGTTGATAATTCAAACTTTATATAATGGTAGATTATAAGGATTTCCTTATAGTTGGTTCACAAATTTTCATGTAGTAAATGTATATAAAGTCGTGAATAAAAAATGTTTTCATGTCTGCTTCTTTATATATTAGTAAATATGTTGGATTATAACAACAACTAAAAGTCATTGCACTGTATATAGGCCACATTTAGAAACATACATAACAAATCAGATTTCATAAGAGAATCTTCTTCAGTCTGTTTGTTGAATTACCGCCCCCTGATGATAGTTACAGGCGGCACGAGATTTGAAAGAATCGATCTTTTTCTCGGTGACTTTTCATAGCGGAAATACGTATTCTTTTCGCTCTTGCAAAATGTAAGTAATCAACTACAGACACTTAAAGTTGCTTTGAACTTTTCACATTTTATTTTATTTCTCATCTTTTTGGGGGGAAGGAGGGGGGTAAAATGTCTTGCCAATATATTTGTTAATATTTTTTGTTCAAATTCTATGTCTTATTTAGGATTTATATGAAGCCAACAAAACTGTTAGTGGGTCAAATGTACCAGGAGTTTATAAAATCTCATCAGAAGTGTTTATACTCGCAACTCATGATAAATATTTCATTGCATTAATTTAATAGAATGTAAATATAAGATTATTCTTGTGAATAACCAATCTAATAAATAAATTGTGTTTAATGTTTTTGTTGTAAATTCTCAAGAAAAAAAAAGATGTATAAATTCACTTTCATCATATAGTGATTTTCCAAGCGTAGCTCAGATGTGACACAAGTATGGGGCACCCAATGAGGATCGAGTTCACTACTCAGTCATAATTGTGCTAGCAAGACAAGCTTGCTAACCACTACACCACCTCAAGGTGCACCACTTTCATCATATATTTAAGTTTTATTCCAATTCTAATCATCGCTTTTTGAAAAGATAAACATTGCCGAGGAGTGAAGTTAAAATAATAGCAGTGTCATGGAAAAGCCCGTTCTTTTGACACTCCGTATTTTTAACGGGCACGAAGGCCCATATTTCCCGGACATTTTTCATGAGGCTTGTTACCAAGCCTGATTACAGCGAAACTGTTTCGATCAGGATAATACAAATGTTAATATTCTGGAGAAATACGGACTGCATTAATTTCAACCAATCGAAAGAACTAGATTTGAAATCTGTGACTTATGGTGTAGGTCACTTGCTGGATTGATGAATCACTAGAGACGCCATCAGCGGGAAGGAAATCAACAATGGTCATAGATTTTTATTGATTTTTCATTTTTTTACGGCTTATCAACCCTTTTCAAATTATTTAAAGGCAGAATATATTTTTAGATTGTAAATCTTTTTTTGGAGATAATCATGAGTTACTTATACAAATCTTACTAATTAACCCATAACTGGAGGTAAAAGAAATAAATTCATACCTATCCCAAGAATATTGTTGCGGAATGGGATATAACGAACCCGACTGGAATTGGAACTCGGCTCTCAACTCAACTTGCCATCTCAACATTTAAATAAAAGTAGTTTGTAAATTTCTCGGCTAACTTGTTTGCTATATATATACGCCATTTAGTATGACAACGTCATAATGACAGTTTTTTAAGCCTTTATTGTTATTTATTGTGCAAAATACACAATTACGGCACAAGGCCAAAAAGGGGAGGAGTTGAGGCTGGTCCCCATTAACTATCTTATACCTAGCTAATCCGATTCATAATACTGCATCCTCTAAAGTGGAACCTACAAAACGCGCTCCATGCCATAAAAATCTAATGATAATAATTATATATGTAAAAATCTAAAGATGAAGAATGAAAGAGGAGGCAATGAACCTCAAAACAAACTAAATATAAACAGGAAGTAAACTAAACATAACTGATTTTAGTAGGGCCCACCCAAACCTCAAAAAAGAGAGCCCGCTGTATTCTACCCTTTGGACAAAATCAAGAGGCTCTCTCGCTAAGGGAGTGGGAAAGGAGAAAAAAATATACGCACATGGGAAATAAAAAGCTGACCCAGTCGAGATGAAAAGAGGCCGAAACAAACTGGGGAGGTTGGAAATCTCAACTTGGATCATAACCAAGGAGGCAGCCGATAACAAACAAGGAACAACTCTTACTCACATTAACTAGGTACACAAAAGCCTTTATTTCGAGCAATAATATCCGGACGGTGATGGTGTATCACTCCGTCTGTCAGAAAATGATAGTCCCAGTATATTGATGTGTTTCCAACTTCTTCAGTTGTTGTACAAGACACATGCTGGTATCAATATTCGGCAACTTGGTATCCATTATTATTATTATTATTATTATTATTATTATTATTTATTCCCTTTCATTTCTGGTGTCTACTCCTTTCATTCCGGATCCCGACTAGAGACTTAAGGTCAGAAATGACATTTTCCACTGAGTAATTAAAAAAAAATCCCACATATTTTACTAAGATAAAGCCGTTTGTATGGCGCGGGCTGTACTCGTGAGAATATTTTTTTGAATTTCATTAAGGCATGGACTTCCAGGAATCCCTTCAATGATTCTTTTTGGAACCTTTTCCAACCAATCCGAGGGCTCCAACTACAACAGGAATTGTTGATGTTCTCATGTGCCACATTTTTGAGATTTCGATTTCAAGGTTCGTGTATTTTGATAGCTTTTTGGAGATCTTCAAAGATACATTGCAGTCTGCAGGGACAGCCATATCAATAAGGAAGCATTTTTTATCTTTGCGGTCTCTAATCTCGATGTCTGGGTGGTGAGTTTTGACTGTTCTCTCTGTATGTATTGTGAAATCCTATAAAATTGTTACAGGTTCTATTTCCGTAACCGGTTCTGGGTGGTAATTATTATTATTATTATTATTATTATTATTATTATTATTATTATTATTATTATTATTATTATTATTTCCTTTGATTTCTGGCGTTTACACATTTCTTTCCGGGTCCCGCCCAGGGACCTAAGGTTAGAGATGGCATCACGACACTTTCCACTGGCAAAAAAAAAAATTTATAGATAAAGCCCTTCGTAAAGTGTGGGCTGTACTTGTGAGAACATTTTTTTTTTTTTGTATTTCTTTAAAGCATGAACTTCCAAGAATCCCTTCAATTATTCTACTGGAATCTTCTCCAACCAATCCGAGGGCTCCAACTGTGCCACATTTTTGAGATTTCGATTTCAAGGTTCGTGTATTTTGATATTTTTGATAGACCTTCAAAGATACATTGCAGTCTGCAGGGACTGCCATATGAATAAGGAGGCACTTTTTTGTCTTTGCGGTTACATTATTATTATTATTATTCGAATTTC
The DNA here is from genome assembly GCA_963932145.1 of Acanthosepion lycidas. Classification (NCBI taxonomy): domain Eukaryota; kingdom Metazoa; phylum Mollusca; class Cephalopoda; order Sepiida; family Sepiidae; genus Acanthosepion; species Acanthosepion lycidas. Next base: position 15,734,424 of record OZ010604.1, read on the forward strand.
TTTCATCGTACTATTATACTTACACACAATAACAATGGGCAGCTATTCCTTTATCTGGACACACCCGTCTACCGGCCAGGTACCCAATCCCTGCCCACTCACATTTATGTTTATTCAACACCCACAGAGCCGACCTTTTTGTTTATACGACAACTCTTGTGAGCGGTCCTTAGTTTCGGGGAGAGATCGCAAAAACTGGGGTGACCAATAGTCTGACCACACCCAATACGCTGAAAAAAATCCTGCTGACGTTGACTTGTTACGTCCAGCTAAAACAACCTCCAAAAAGATTGCGTCCACCCAAACTGACTCGCAAAATTTGGATCAATCCGTGATAAGGTTTTCGGGTATTTTCAAAAAATGTTGCACGATGGAATCGCCTCTCTCCCCTGAAAATATCAAGACGTCACCTTCTTGACAATCGATAATGGTGAGAGCCATAGTCGCAAACGAACGTTACAACCACTAGGCCACACGTACCATACACACACATTATATATATATATATATATATATATATATATATATATATATATATATATATATATATAATTATTGTTTAAAAATATGATTCCATCGCTACATAAAAGTTCTCATGTTACGAAACAAGAGCCGAAAACTTCAATATAATTATTTGAATTTTTTCGGCTCTTATTTTGAAACATGAGAACTCATATGTAGCGATGTCATCCTATTTTTAAATAATAATTATATTTATGCTCTACTTTTGTATCGAGCACTGTTTTTTTTAAAAAATAACAAAAATACTAAAGAATTTTGGATTATTTACCTAACGAGTTCTTTCCTATTTTCTATATATTTTTACACACACACACACACACACACACCTATATATATACATATATATATATATATATATATATATATATATATATATGAAGAAATATACTCTTAAGGTGTGCTATATTTATGGGATAAAGTGCTCAATATATTTATTTCTATTTTATTTGTTTTTATTTATTTTTTTCGGTTTCGTTTTTAAGTAAGGCAGTAAAATTTGTTTTCGTATTTGCATTTTGAGATGAGTTCTGATCGTTTATTTCGTAGTTTGTTTTGATCTGGGAAGGTAATTATAAATATTTTTCCTCCAAGCAGAGTTTTTTTTCCTCCAACCATGTGGCCTGAGAATTGCGTTTAGCAGGAAACAGTCTGTTGCCTCTGTGTGTTGACTTCAATGTTCGCTTTTATATTTACACACGCTCTATCTCTGATATTGAGCACTTTATCCCATAAAAATAGCACAGCTTAAAACTATATTTCTTCATTCATATATATTAGGTTGGGGCAAACATAATGACGTAATAATGTCTTTTTTTGACTTTAAAAAATACGTCAAAAAACGACATTATTACGTCATTATTTTTGCACCAACTTAATATATATATATATATATATATATATATATATATATATATATATATATATATATATAACTTATCATATAGGCAAAAAAACAATTTTTTCAAACAAATAGAAAAAAGGAAGTGACGCTTTACATACGGTTTGCTTAGAAGAAGAATTGTTCATAACTATTTTTGGTTCTCACCAGTCGAGGTGAAATTGAAATGCACCGAAACGAAGTTGCATCTTTGTAGTGAGTAAACTGTTTTTGTCTATATGAAAAAAATATAATAAATAATTATTGCTCTACTATCAGTATCGAGCTAGCTCTCTTTTGGAGTAATGCTGTGAACGTTAGAATTTATATATTATTTTCGTTCTCATTACATTCGGATATATATATATATATATATATATATATATATATATATATATATATATATATATATATACAGGGTGACCCAAAAAAACGGGAATTTTTGAAGTGTGTATTGTCAGACATGAGCAAGAAGCAACACCGCAAAACAGTGGCCTTGAGTAAGTAAACATTTCGCCATTTCGAATTCAAGATGAAATTCACAGTATCCCAGCAGTCAATGAGGAATCTCAACAGCAAGTTTCAAGAATGCATTCATACAGGAGGACGCCATCTACAGGACGTAATTTTTTTTAAAAATGAAAATTCCATCATTGTTTCTTAAATGGCATGTTTTAAGGTTTCAATTACTATGAATAAAATATTTTTTTTCTTCCATCACTCTTGGTTTTATCTGATTGTTAAAAAGTTCCGTTTTTTAGGGTATTGTTCTTTTTTTGTTTTGTTTTTTGGGGGGTTTTTTGCCTGGTAGGTAACAAGACACAGGTAATTTCCATGTCTGCTAAACAACAAGGCACACGTGAGGGGCAAATAGACATTATTTTATGATTAGAAGACAACAGAACACGTTTTTATCCCTAGTGAACAAAAAGACACACGTTTATGCCTGTTTCCCAACAAGACACACGTATTTTCATGCCTGTTGCACAACAAGACACACATGGGGGACAATCACACATCGGATGGAAAAGAACATCTGGAAGCAGCGAGAGCTCCTTTTTATAGTGGTTGCCTGCGTCATATTTACATATCTGTGGTCTCTCTCGGCACTTCGACGCGATTCCATGGTTAGCTTGTCTCGCTAGATCAGTTACGATTGAGGAGTGGGTTTCTTCCTCACTGATTATTCTATACTTGCTGCCTTGTGCTATATCTAAGCTACGTTTAATACGGTATAATCAGCATGCTCACTGACAGTTGCTGATACCACAGGAGACAATGGTCCTTTTAAGTAGTCCCTCTATATATATATATTGTAATTGCACGACGTTTCCCGGCTGCAGGAGACTAGATGGTAACAATTGAAAGAAAAGTAAGGAAAAATTATAAGGAGTGTGTAAAATGAAAAAATATGATGAAAAGGCTAAATAATTATTAGATTTTACACGTATACACGTACCCAGGGAAATGTGAGGAATTTATTTTGCAACAAGTATTTATAAACAAAAGTGAAAATATTGTTAGTTTTTTTTTTTTTTTTTAAAGTCACGAAACGCTCATAAATATTCATCAGGTTAGCTGAAAAGTTATGGTAAACTATGGAGGATGCTAAATGACATAATTTAATGTCTAATAAATGAAAGTGAGTAAATAACGTTGTTGAATATTTTTTTATGCAATTAATATTCGAATTATTTTAGCATGGGATAAATTTATGTCTTATATATTTTTTAATTAACAAGAAGTTACGAATTTAGTCGTTTCCATTTATTTTTTAATATTTTTATAGTCATTTATGTTGGCTTGGGAAAGGAGTAATTCTTTTAGGAATGGAGATATTTGAAAAAATTCGTAGCGCAGATTTATATTTTGGTAGCATTCAGTAGAGACTCTCTCAAGAATTTTCCGTCTAAGTAAGTTACTTTATATTCGGTCTCTGGAAAAGTGTGGGTGAAATAACAGAAAATTCAATCGGTGAATGGGAGTCAGCCAACGTTCTATCCTTCGGACCTACGTTGTTTCTTATCGTCATCAACGACCTTCACGGTGTCATCAGTTCCCATTTAGTTATTTTTGTTGATGACACAGCTATTTACTCATGTCTTAATAGTAAATCGAACAGCTAACACAAAGTAGAACTGATAGCTGCTCTTCAATATTACCTGCAATCAATTGTTAACCGGGGCAAGAAATGGCTTGTAAATTTTAACGCCTGCTGTCTTTTAACCATTGGGATGATTAAAAGGTAGCAGTTTCTTTTTCGTTTCCCATCAGCATGGCTGGTGCTAACCTCACACAGAGCAACTCTTTGCCGCTTCTTAGTCTCACGTTTTCCACTGACATGAAGTGTAGCGACTATATTAAATCAACTGCTAGTTTTATTGCTAGGAAGGTTGATTCATTGTGTCGTTTGAGATAATTTTTCTTGCCAGATTCCATTTTACACATTTATAAATCTACCATTCGACCGTGCATTGACTACTGCTGCCATATCTGGTCTGGTGCTCCTGCTGTACATCGCGAGATTCTTGCTAAAATCCGAAGAAGGGCGTGTAATGCAGTCGATCTTGACCGGGCATATCGACTTCTGTCACTTTCTCACCGACGTGACATGGCTTCTCGCTGTCTTTTCTACAAAAATTGTTATCGGTTGTTCTCATGAGCTTTCCTACTTGGTATCTCGAAGGCATGAAGTGTACTACTTGATTGGCAGTTAGGTCTCATCGTTTTAAATTCTCTTAAAATAGTTTCTTTTATCGCACTTATCACCTGACGGGCTCATTTCCGGCTTCTTGATTCCGTCCCGCCTACAATTTTCAAAAGTTTAAAGGCAACGTCAATCGCTATCTTCTGTCTTTCTGAGCCCTGTCCTTTTATTGGCTTATGTCTGTACCACGTTTAAACGTCTGATAAACGAAGTTAAGCAAAGTTGAACCTGGTCAGTACGTATATGAGTGACCGCTGGGGAATAGCAGGTGCTGTAAGCTGGGATGTGCTGGTGGTGTAATGGATAAAAGCTCAGAATGAGAAATCGTAGAACCGAGTTCCGATTCTTGTCAGGTTCGTTATATCCACTTACGGGCAAATACTATTGAGAAATGTTTGAATCCAGCTCTTCATCCCCAGCTATGGGTTAAATATTAATACTTGTATTGTAAAATCATTATTGTATCAAAAAAAAAATGTACAATCAAAAAAATGTGTTGGCTTTAAATAACCTAAAAGGGGTTGATAACCCGTAAAAAAGTCTGTGTTCCTTTTGTGGCAATCGAAAGATATATGGGTATATTACTTCTCTCCAGCCTTAGCTGTATATTCATTAAAAAGTCGAGAAAGCATTTCACTCTCTTTCCAAGGAAAAGTTAACAAATGCCAAGGAAAAGGAAGCTGTGGAGAGTTCTTACCGCCTTCGTCTTGTCATTTAAGAAGGAGGATTCAATCTCTAGATTTCAATTAACAAAGCGGGATCTTTTTACACAAATAATATCTTTTTTTATACTAAGGTCCACTTAATGCAAGGCTCAAGAGCCACACGCGATAGAGGGTTATTAAATGTAAGAGGAAGTAAAGATTATGAGGATAAGGAGGATAGATAGCGATTGACCCTTGAGTTGAAGAGATTAAGATCGTGGCGTTCAGTGAAGCTGAAACCTATTCGACTTGAGCCAAAGTTTTACGAAATAATTACATTTTTTCGAAGTGAATGGATCGGGCCGAGAATTTTTCAGCACCACTCGATCTGATCTTTTTTTTCTTTTTTTTTTTGTTAGTTTTTTTTATTATTTCTCGTATTATGATTTTGAATTGGCAAATGCTAAGAATCAAAGAATAAAGATATTTTGGAAATGGTTGTCATCGGTAAGACAAACAACTCCCGCAAGTTATACGTCGAAAGAAATGCTGTATCAGGAAGACATTGCTGGTGTTGCCCTAATGGACCGTAAAAAGACTCGGCAAGTAGCGAAAAGAGAGAGGGATAAGGACAAGAGGAGAAAGATAAGTGTTCCAAGATGATGGATATAAAAAGAGAGAGAATAGAATTGTTGAAATGAAGCAGAGATTGAGATAGAGACATAGAGAGAAAGAGAAAGAGGAAACGAGATAAAATGAAATACAAAACAAAAAAAAAGAAAGAGGTTTGCTCTCAAAATAAATCAACCATTTTAAAGGAAAAACGAAAAATGCGTGGAAAGAAATTCTAACAGAGAATTCCCGTGCGAGATATAAAGACACAAAAAAACTTGCGTGCATGCGTGCGTGAGGAAGCAGAGAAAAATGGACAAGATGGTGGAGGCGGATGAAGAAAGTAAACAAAGAAAAAAGGTGGTGGAATGGTCAGTAAACAAGGGGTAGATCAAAGGACAAGGGAACACGAACGAACGAGGACGACCAGATACTATGAAATGATACGTCGGTTCTGATTCCTTGTCCACTATGAATCTCTCTGTTTCCGTTTCTCTTACACTCTTTGAGTTGGCGTTTTCTTTTTTATTATTAAAGCGTCCATTATTTTTAATCATCTTTTACAAGTGAATGAAGTTAATATATTTGTGTTTTCTACTAGTATGTTCCTAATGGAGTCTGGTAAATTTGTGTGTGCGTTTAAATGGTTTCTAATGGAGCAGTGATCAGATAGGTGTAACGTAAGACGTCTAGATAAGTTGTGTAACCGATGTAATTATTGATGAGTCCGGTTTGATCAGCAACGCAGTTCCTTAAGGGGCATTTGAACTCATAGATAATTTTCGTTCTTTTTAATTTTGACTTAACTGGTGTGTTGTTATTTTTGTAAAAAAAAAAGATAAAAATAATGGAAGCTTTAATAATAAAAAAGAAAAAAACAACTTTTAACAATATTAACTACGAACAAGGCCACAATGTGCCAACCGTATTCGGAAATTAAAAACATCCCTACAACACACTAAAACATACACATGATGCACACACTCAATTAAGCCGAAAAATTGAATCATCCTTGATAATGGCTAACGGTATAGCCGAAAGCGCTCGGAACTATAAAACATTTGGACAGTTTTTACACACTCTTTGTCCAGAAAAGAAAGCTCTTGTTCGAACACAAGAAAAATTAAATAAAAAGCTTAACCGTAGTACCTTGTCTGTCGTTTTTAATGAAACATGCATAAACGAAGGATTGCTGCCTAAATATACAACTATATATATATATATATATATATATATATATATATATATATATATATATATATATAACTTTTCTTTCTATGTACCTTATTTCCCTTTAACTCAACTCTCCAAGTTTTTTTTTTTTGTTTATTTCTTTTTTTTTTTTTTTTTTTTTTGAGGGTGTTATTGGGTCCACCCTTTTCTGATATAAATGGACTCGTCCTGCTGCCGTTAAATAGCCACAGTCAGTCAGAGATGAGGAGAGGAACGAGTAAAGGAACAGGGGGGGAGAAACAGAGTGGAAAGTACATAGACACTGTGATTGAGTTGACGTTAGAAGTCAGTTACAAGGACGCCCGACTCAAAGGAAGTTTACTTCGAGACTGTATATAGCGATCTTTGATTAATACTAACCGGCGTTCCTGGATTTTACTAACAGCATTACCTTTTGTATTTTGTGTAAATACATTTAATTTCTTAGCTTAAATACTTGCGTTTGTCATTTATTGGAGACCCATTTTTCACGCGGAATCCACAACAACTTGGCGAACGAGGATTCGAAACTCACGCGAATAACCCACAACAACTTGACGAACGAGGATTCAAAACTCACACGGAAAGAAAAACACACGCGGGAAAACTAATCAACAGAAGAAAAATCCTTTCCTCGTCGTTCAACAACAAATTAGCGACAAACAATTTCGAGGAGTAATAATACATAAAATAGAGTTATCATGGAGGATTTTAAAAATATGTTGGTAGAACTGATAAAGCACCAAAATGAGCAACAATTACAAATGCAGAGATACCAAAATGATCAACAGTTACAGCTACAAGAAAAATGGCAAAAGCAAATATTACAAACGCAAAAGAAAAATCAAGATAGACAAACAGAGCTCCAGGAGCTAATATTGAAAGTAGCGGGCAGCAAGCAATTAGATATTGAAAAAGAAGCAACATTTTCGCAAGACGCAGTGTGGAATACCGTAGAGATTTTCAAATATTCTCTAGATAAGGACAAAAATTTTGGAGATTACTTCAGAAGACATGAAGACATCTTTAACATAGACTGTCAAAATTGGACAGAAGCAAAAAAGCTACGTCTATTGCTTAGAAAATTAGGAACTGAAGAATATACAAAGTTCGTGGATTATATCTTGCCAAAAAAGACGAACGAATCAAAATTTGACGAAGCAGTGACATGTCTTAAAGAACTCTTCAGCCCCAAAACATCACTCTTCCATAGGAGGTGGAAATGCCATAACCTGGTAAAGGGCGATAATGAGGATTATTCCACGTTTGCCGCAATCGTAAATAAACATTGTGACGACTTCAAACTAGCGGAATTAACACCGGACAATTTTAAATGTCTCATCTTTGTTCAAGTCCTAGTTTCTACAAAACATAGCGAAATGCGTAGAAGAATGCTTGCAAAATTACAAAATGAACCGGGTCTAACATTAAAGCAATTATCGGAAGATTGCCAGAGATGTTTAAGCATAAAGAAAGACGCAAGGGACATTGAAGAATCAGCTGTTTCTCATATACGTAAGTTAAATAAAAGTCTATGTTCTTCACCCTCCCCGGAAAGAAAACTAAAATTTTACGTCAATGAAAAAAGATTCTCACCCTCCCCGGAAAGAAAAATAAAATATTATGATAAGAGAAAAAATACAACATGCAGGACAAATTATGACGGATATAGAAACAAATATAAGCCCTCTCCATCAGCATGTTATCGATGTGAAGGATTACATTGGAATAAGGATTGCCGTTTCAGATATAAAAAGTCATGAATGTGGAAAAAAGGGCCACAAGGCATCCCAATGAAGAAATAGAAAATATACTAATAGAATAAGAGCTACAAGGATGAATAATGAGGACAACACCAATGTAAGGAAATATGTAGAACTGGAAATTTTAAACAAAATGATTAAATTACAACTGGATTCGGGTTCCGACCTCACGATAATCAACTTACAGACATGGAAAAAACTCAACAGACCTACCATGTTACACACTCAAAAAATTGCCAAGTCGGTTACAGGCAAACGAATAAAATTTGAGGGAGAAATAATAGTGAATGTTAAATTTCACGGCAAAACAAAAAAACTTAAGATATACGTCATGAAAGATACTGAAAATTTAGTAGGTATCGACTGGATGCAGAAATTCAACGTTTGGGACCTACCTATCAACTCGTTTTGAAAAAAGTTAGAGGTTGAACCATCAGATACCATAAAATTGAAGGAAGAATTATACAAGCAATTTCCTGAGGTATTTTCAAGTGGGTTGGGACGATGCAACAAATTTAAGGCCAAAATAGAATTAAAAGAAAACGTCCAACCAATTTTCAGAAAGAAGCGAAATGTACCGTTTGCTACTATAGAAAAAATAGACAAAGAATTGGAAAGACTTGAACAAACTGGGATTCTATCAAAAACAGAGTTTAGTGAGTGGGCTGCGCCGGTGGTTTACGTAAAAAAGAAGTCAGGAGAAATTCGAGTATGCGCAGATTTTTCGACGGGACTCAACAAGGCAATAAAGGACCACCATTACCCACTACCGAGCACAGAGGAGATATTTACAAAGCTCAACGGCGGTAAGATATTTTCAAAAATAGATCTTAGTGAGGCTTATCTAAAAATTCCAGTACAAGAGAGAGTCGAAAACCTTTTGCATTAATACGCACAAAGGGTTGTACAAGTTCAACAGACTACCATTCGGAGTAAAAGTTGCCCCTGCAATTTTTCAACAAACAATGGACACAATATTAATTTCCCCCAAAAAGGGATTTAAGGAGGGGGTGTTATGGGTCCACCCTTTTCTGATATAAATGGACTCGTCCTGCTGCCGTTAAATAGCCACAGTCAGTCAGAGATGAGGGCAGAGGAACAGGTAGAGGAACAGGGTGGAGAAACAGAGTGGAAAGTACATAGACACTGTGATTGAGTTGACGGTAGAAGTAGTTACAAGCACGCCCGATTCAAAGGAAGTTTACTTCGAGACTGTATATAGCGATCTTTGATTAATACTAACCGGCGTTCCTGAATTTTACTAACAGCATTATCTTTTGTATTTTGTGTAAATACATTTAATTTCTTAGCTTAAATACTTGCGTTTGTCATTTATTGGAGACCGATTTTTCACGCGGAATCCACAACAACTTGGCGAACGAGGATTCGAAACTCACGCGGATAACCCACAACAGAGTGGGGGTCACCGCTCCTGTTGCCTGGTATTGAACTCACAACTCTTTGGGTCTAGTCACTGGATCTAACCAACGTCTTTCTCCAGTGGGCCGTGTGCCCTTGAGACATCCGGAAGAGGCAAGGCACGTGGAGCTAGAACAATCTACCCCGGTGGGCGAAAATAAAGGGTTCGGTTCGAAATTCCAATCGCCTGAAGAATGCCGGAGCGTGCAACGGCCGAAACATTATGAAAATGGCAATGAAGATGCGGATATGAATAATGTAAATAATGCAGGAGTCTTATGAAATTAAGAATGCCATCCAGGAAGTCCACGCGGTCTGCAGTTTGGCCATAGCGAATATAAAACCTCATTTCAACATAAACATTCGGTAACTTTTAATTGAAAAGTACTTCAAACTTTGGTTCTTTGTGGGGAAAGGAGTATTAATTAACTTTCAGGTAACGACCAAAGTTGATATTTCTAAATGACGATTTTTACAAAGTGACTGTAAAATATTTTTTAAAGATTAAAAACCGCAAAATAAATTTAAAAAAAAAATAGCGAAGAATGAGAGTTGAAAGATGAGAAAAAGAAAAAATGGCGGAGAGACGCCTTTTCCATCGACAGCCAGTTTATTTTCCCAGTTACTTTATTTATATCGGCACCCCATTTTCAAACCCCAATTCCTAGATTGCATCTGACGACCATTCGCATCCTTCAAACCCACTCCGCCCATTAACGTTCTACCAATCTCTCTCAGAACAACAACTTCGCCAGTTTTGGCATTGGCCATTTCCTAAACACAACTCCTTCAACTGATCCTATCAACATCGCTAATATTTTTTCCTTGGTTTGTGCAGAATTCTGCAAACTTGTCTCCCTACTTCAGTCTTTTGATTCATGCTGTCACTTATTGTTTAGCGATAAGAATTGCAGACTAAGTTCTTTTCTCAATAGTGATTTTACAAGCATAGCTTAGATGCGGCACAAGGCCTAAAATAGGGGGCACCCAGTGAGGATCGAACTCACTACTTAGTCGTAATTGTTTTAGCGAAACAAGCTTGCTAACCATTACACCACCTCGAGGTGCCCAAAGTGATTTTCCAAGCGTAGCTTAGATGTGGCACAAGGCCGAAAGTATGGAGTACCCAGTGAGGATCGAACTCCCTACTCAGTCGTAATTGTTCTAGCGAGATAAGCTTGTTAACAATTACACTGCCTCGAGGGGCCCTAAAGTGATTTTCCAAGTGTAGCTTGGATGTGGCACAAGGCCGAAAGTTGGGGGCACCCAGTGAGGATCGAGTTCATTGCTAAGTCGTAATTGCTCCAGCGAGACATGCTTGTTAACCATTACATCGCCTCGTGTTGTTTTCGCAATATAAGAGTGACATAGGTTCGAACGTTGCCGAATAGAAAAATTTCTTTTATCAAGTCTCTCGAATGTCCAAGCCAGTAGACGTTGAGTAATTTTGCTTAAAAAAAACAGTAATGTCTACCCAATAATTTGTATTCATATAACATTTAAGTCAGTCAAGGGCAACGTTCTGCCCGCGTGACACATGTGGCCCTTCTCGCTTTCTGAGTAGCACGCCGAATTCCATGAGGGAACGAAGGTTTATTAAAATTGTGTTTATTTCGTTTCGACTTCACTTGTTCACTCACTTGTTCACTCACATCTTCTCTCATGCATAACCCCATACATAAACAATGATTAAGCACAATGTTTCTTGAATTTTGTCACTTATCGTTGAAGGTAACGTTTTCATCATTTTAAACGATTGGTGATTTTCACTACGGAAACCCATGTGTGCAAATATCATCTGCTTTAGAAACAGAGCGTTCATAATAATTTTTTTGTCTGCAGAAGAAATAGGTTTTTTTTGGAGAAGAAATAAATTTTTTTTAATTTAAAAATTATTTTTTCTATTTTAAAATTAATTAATAAGAAACAGATCACATGTAACAGTGTGTGTGTTAACCACTTCCAGCTGTGATAAAACATCATTTTTTTAATTATGGAGAAATCTTTTCTCCAAAAATAATCAACCTTTCACCATTTCTATGGTAGATGCTTTACGCGTATGGTGTTGTGTTGAAAATGGCTGAAACAGCTTCAACGAAAAATTACTTTGAATCCTTTTTAGCGGGTGCGGCCCGCCTTATGATGAGCTATATCTCAAGCGGCCCACTGATCGGAAAAGGTTGCCCATGCCAGATTTAAGTTTATAGTAATGGTATTTTACGGCCTTATTACGTTGAAATATTGGTTCTTGTTTGATCTCGTCGGCAAGCATGTTAAGTCTGGCCAGTAGCTAGATGGATGACCGCTGGAGATACCAGGTGCCATAAGATTGGATGTGCGTCGAGTTTGACACTTACGTGAAAATATACTCGGGGAAGGCATGAATCCATCACTTTCCCGTCATCAAGTTAAGTAGCAGGGTAAACTGAGTCCTATAGCCTTAGTTTGGCAACTAGTCTACAGAAGAAAGCAACGGCAGTCTACTGTGTTAATTATTCCACCTTTGCAATTCAAGAACCCTCAGAGAATTAGAAGTTCTACCAGGATCCATTATTGGCGCCCGTAAACTTAACAACATAAAATATTCAGATGACATACTGTTGGTAATAGACAAAAAAATGGAAGCTATAGTTAGACGTAAGAATATTTTTGAGCGTTCTTAATTTAAAAGAAACTTGAAACTCTAACGATATTTTTTTTTTCAAGCATTTCCTGAATTTTTATTCGTTAAAAGTAGGACTCCTTGGAGAATGTAAATCACCTACTTTTTTTTTTCAAACTTTCACTATTCTAACGTAAAATCTGTTCTGAATTGTAAAATTTACAAATGCAATAAAACTATAACATTATTTAATTATAGAAGCTTTTGATTGCCTTTGTAAGTAAGTTATATTAAAGACATTATTGTCTGAATAAATAAAATTCTTTAGATGAATAATGAATTTTTACAAGATTTTTTCATTTTTTAAAAAAGTTTAAATATAATAATTTATAATAGCTTAAAACCGTGTAAAATTCTGTATTGGGCTATTTCCTAGATGTGATATATTAATTAAGTGAAAACGAAATTTACGAATCAAAATTTGAAAAGATTAATAAACGTAGTTACGCTATTCTATTTTTAAAATATTTTTTTATTTTTATTTGTTCCCTTTTTTCATTAATGAAAGGCAAACGTGACATTATCATGAAAAGGTCACGTTTTGTGTCTTTACAGAGAAATTAATTTAAGAAAATTTTATAGTATTTTTATTTTTTATTTTTGCATAAAGCATCTTCGAAAGATAAATAAAAGTCAATAAATTATTAAATAGTTGCGGAAAATATATTCATTTGTAAAAATTACTTGGTAGTTAAAAACCAAAACAAAATGCATTCACTTAGATTTCGTACATTTATATCAATTCTGGCCAGCCATACAAGTTTCATCGCTTCGTCAATCAATCGTCCATTAATCATTGCCTTAGATAAACAGGACTAATCATTAGCAAATAGTTGTACAGTGTAACCCGGATATAAGAGACCCGGATATAAGAGAAACCTGGATATAAGAGACCTTGATATAAGAGACTTCTTCTCCGATCCCGACAACTCTCTTATATCCGGATTACACTGTATATTAATTTTTATGCTATAAGTAAGTAATATTTATTTCAAATCAGATTAATTTAATTTTAAATTTTCTAAATTTACTCAAATAACGTGTCAGGAATATATATATATATATATATTTTTTTTTCGAAGACTTTTAAAATCGATAAATTTGTTTTGTTTACAAATTTCATAAAATTATGAAAATGGACGCTTTTCAGAAAATTTAAAGAAATCGAAATTAAATTTAACATTCCAATCAATATAATTTCTATCTGAAATACACCAGAATATTTTAGTTAGTAGAAATAATAAATTTAATCCTTTAGCTTTCAATCAAAGCTGAAATGAAATCTTCAAGAATGCTTTTTCATTTTTAAAAACTAATTTTAAACCTTAGGTATCGAAAATTTAAGCCGAAAAAGTGAAGGTACCTATACGATCTCCGTAACGTAATGGTTAACATTTACGTCTTGTAAACTGTTTATGATGAATTTGAGTCTTGTTGGGCGCTCTATAATCGTGTCCTCGTACCAGACTAATATAGGCCCGTAATTATCCTTAATGCCAACTGATTTAGTAATAACATATAAACACACACACGAATATTTGAGGGGGGATTTAGGAACAAGATTTCGCTCTTTCGCTTACATAAAGACAACATCATTCTAAATAGCCAAACAAAAATGGAAACAAAACAATCTCCAACCGAAATTGAAAATAAAAACATTTTATTATCAGTCAAGCCCTTGCTTCGTAGCGTTCATGTCACCACCTCCCAAAACCCGTTGCTGGAATTCTTCGGGGTTGTCTGTTAAACGAGATGATAGAGAATTTCTTTCCCGATGAGCAGAGCGTTCGCGTCCCTTTCCTTGTCACTGTTGATGTGCTGAAGCGGCAGACCCTGTCCGGAAAATATCGATAACCGGTTTCCGGCTAGAAGAGAAAGGTTGAAGATTCGAAGCAAAGGCCATTGGACACCCCTGGGAAATCGTCGATCGGTCATCGGATGACCGCTTCTTTGTTGATTTTAAGCCCACGTTCGCTGCTGACGAAGATGGATGGCTCTCCGAAGGTCACTTATTCGCTTCTAATTTTTCGGCAAATTTAAGCTGAAGATATGCCATTTTTTTTTAACATGTCTCTCGTTTGAAATTTTAACTCTTCCCCCTATCGTATACTTGCTGGGTTGGAATGGTTAAGCATTTGATACGCTTTGTACAATTTTACAAAGACGAATAATTTTTTCCCAAGCGATCTTTAGCGATGAAAGATGTCTTAGTAGATTTGATGAAATATATCCTCTTGGCTGCCTATTTTCGACTTTCAAAAAGCGTAAGGGTGGCATTTTGATGTCGGGCACTTTCTAAATTATGGCTGCTTCACGGGTAATTTCTTTAAATGCTAAAATTTCCTCACTGATAAAGACGACATGAACCAGTAGAAGAATACTGGCAATCGAAACAAAAAGACACTTATACTTAGAAAGTGGCAGTTGAAGTTTCTTGGAAATATAACGAGGAAAGAAGTCTTGGAAAATTTGACACTCACAGGATATTATGAAGGCAACGATTGAGCTAAATAGTGAGTAACCTACTTAACAATCTTGGGTAAATGGATCACAGAGCAGAGATTGGAAGTGTTTGTAAAAATACAAATATTGCTAGCCACTACAAAGAATAGGAAGCTGTGGAGAGCCATAATCGCCTGAGCATCTTTCATGCCCTCACTCCGACTCCGGTATCTGGCACATGCTGACTTCACGTTGTCACAAGTTGGAGCATCAAACGCCTCATTAATCTTGACGATCAGCTGGGCCTTGGTGTTACAAATAGTGAAGTTGGTGTCTTTCTCAGTCAGCCATAATAACCCATGACAATACAATCATGGCAATTAGGAGACCAGACATTCGGACAGGTTAAGAGGTTAAAAATTATCTGACAACCTTCTGAGTCTTCCTGGAGGTGTGACAGGGAGCTGGATCTTGCTGCCACATATATGGTCTTCCGGCAGCCGAGGTTTAACCACGATATTCAACAACTCCACATACCTATCCGAATTGAACCTGAAACCCTGTTCAAACATGAGAGCTGGCGTGACACCACCCTCACTGGTTTGGGGAAACTTGGTGATACGAAGAACGTCATATGGATTGTCGGGAAGCCATCTGTTGTTCCAGGCTGTTGTCCAGCTGATATTGACAAAAATTATTTTCATCAAAGAAGAATCAGATTCTCTTTGATTTAACAGGATTTTTCACATAGTTTATGGGTTTCTTTGCTTTTGTTAGTGTTGTAGCATACCTATGGACGATAATGGGTATGTCGCCATTCACATAAATACAGTACTAAATATTGTATGTTGGTCTTCAGTTGGAGATTTGTCTCCAGCTGTGCTAGCCAAACTCTCTGCCTTCGGGCAGATAGAATCCCCAAACGAGGCAGAATCTCGTCTCGGGAAACAGCTACCCGACCCCGTTTTATACGGGGAATTTTTTGGTCGAGTCTACGGGTTCGGATACCTCAAATTAAAATTCGGCCTTCTAACTGCGTGGGGCGGTTGGTAGGTATTCTGCAGTTGGAGATTCATTGTGGAATTCACTTGATTCACTTCTAGCAGTTGACTACTACTTCTACGCGCCGCTGGCGAATCTTATATGTCTTGTACGTGTCCTAAGTATTATCATTCATTACCAATCTTCGTGTGAGTATTCAGTAGCCTTCCCTAGGTTACAACAGACATTTTTCCCGAGACATTTCTGTAAGAAGTTGACCTTTAGACATTTAGATGTGTGTTATGACAGATAGTGTAGGTCCTCATGCAACGCCTGTTTCATGATGGAAATTGCAACAACCATTTCTCGCGCCAAAGCTCAGTCAGAGAGGATCCCCAGACGAGGCTATGTCGTAGGGGAGAGTCTTGTCGCAGGAAATAGCTACCCGACCCAGTTTTATATGGGGTCTACGGGGAGTTTTTGGCCGAGCCTACGGGCTCGGATACCCCACATTAAATTCGGCCTTCTGCCACATCTGACCGCGTGGGGCTGTTGGTAGATATCCTGCAGCTGGAGATTCGTCTCCAGCTGTGCTGGTCAAATTCTCTGCCTCCGGTCAGAGAGAATCCCCAGATGAGGCTATGTCAAAGTGCAGAATCTTGAATTAAATTCGGCCTTCTGCCACATCTGACCGCGTGGGTCGGTTGGTAGATATCCTGCAGTTGGAGATTCGTCTCCAGCTGTGCTGGTCAAACTCTCTGCCTTCGGACAGAGAGAATACCCAGACGAGGCTCTGCCGAAGAGCAGAGTCTCGTCACGCGAAACAGATACCCGACCCTGACTGGTCAAACTCTCTGTTTCCGGGCAGTGGGGATGTCCAGATTGCCTGGGTTCTCTATTAATTTCTCCTGTAGTTGTTGGATGAATTCTGGTGTATGGAAGCAATCAGACCGTCTTCTGTGTTCTTCCCTCCAAGCCAGGGCCTCATCGTCTCCGTTACAGTTCTCTTTTTTCACGTCTCATTGTTTTCACGGTATTCAAAGAGTATTGAGCAATGATTGTGGCATCTTGATGCCCGGCAGAGATGATCAAGATGCGGGTTACCATTTTCCAATATTCAGGTGGCTTCCATTCGTCCATGTCATTTAACTTTGACACTCGAAAACTATAGTGATTAGGTTTCACAATGGGGTTCACTGTTTACAGATATACCTAAACTATTTGAAAAAATAAAAAACATTGAACTCCGTCAAATTTAGCCCGAAGAGTTAACCTACTGATGGGAAATAACTAAAACTGACATATTCAGAAAAGGCATAAGACGCAGAACTAGAACAATTTACCCCAGTGGACAAAATAAAAGGTTTGGTTAGAAAATTCCAGCGTACATCACATGAAGAAGGTCAGAGCGTACAACGCCGTGAATACGACAATAATAGTCCGAATAATGTAAATAGTGTAAATAGTTACTATACCTCATCTCAGAAATATAGACAGACCTTGAAGAAGGCCGGAGCGTACAACGGCCGAAACGTCCTGAATATGGCAACACATATGAGGACAACAGTCCGAATAATGTAAATAGTGTAAATAGTTACTATACCTCATCTCAGAAATATAGACAGATCCTGAAGAAGTCCGGAGCGTACAACGGCCGAAACGTCCTGAATATGGCAACACATATGAGGACAACAGTCCGAATAATGTAAATAGTGTAAATAGTCACTATACCTCATCTCAGAAATATAGACAGATCCTGAAGAAGGCCGGGGCGTAGAACGGCCGAAACGTCCTGAATGTGGCAACACATATGAGGACAACAGTCCGAATAATGTAAATAGTGTAAATAGTCACTATACCTCATCTCAGAAATATAGACAGATCCTGAAGAAGGTCGGGGCGTACAACGGCCGAAACGTCCTGAATATGGCAACACATATGAGGACAACAGTCCGAATAATGTAATTAGTGTAAATAGTTTTAATACCTCATCTCAGAAATATACAGAGACGCTGAAGAAGGCCGGAGCGTACAACTGCCGAAACGTCGTAAATATGATAATAAAGGTGAGAACAACAAATCGAGCAATGTAAATAGTCATGTTTTTTTTTATTCATTTTTCTTCATTTCAATCATTTCTTTCTTTCTTTCTTTCATTTTTTTTTTTTCTTTTCTTTCAATCATTCAATTTTTTCCTTTTCTCTTTTTTTCACTCCGGAAGCTTAATGTTGATTACATTTTCTGCATTCCGTCAGCGTCAAGTGCCGCGCTAATTCGCAAATGATTGATGTTTTTCCCAGGCCGGGAGCCGCGGTAGAAAGTTGCTTAGCAAGATTTAAAAAAGGAAATGGGAAAAAAAAGAAACACTTTAAAGGGGGATTCCTTTATTTCGCCATTGTCTCTGTTGATTGCCAAAAGATTTGTCACATTTACGAAGAAGATTGAAATTCAAATCCACCATCTGGTCTCTCTCTCTCTCTCTCTCTCTCTCTCTCTCTTTCTTGCACTCTATCTTTCTCGAAATCTCTTTCTCACACTTTCTCTCTCTCTTTCTCGCAATCTCTCTCATTCTATCACACTCTTTCTCTCTCTCTTTCTCTTTCTCGCACACTTTCTCGCACCAAGACACACACACTCTCTCTTTTAGATATAAGAAAGAAAAAAGTGAAGAATTAGATAAATTAAATTATACATATAAAAAATGAGTGAAAGAATTAAACAGATAGATAGATAGATAGATAGATAGATAGATAGATAGATAGATAGATAGATAGATAGATATTACAAGAATGAGATAGCTAGCTATAGATGAGATAGATAGATAGATAGATAGATAGATAGATAGATAGATATTAACAGAATGATATAAATATTAAAAGAATGATAGATAGATAGATAGATAGATAGATAGATAGATAGATAGATTTGAACAGAATGAGATAGATATGAACAGAAGGAGATAGATAGATAGATAGATAGATAGATAGATAGATAGATAGATAGATAGATAGATAGTACAAGAATGAGATAGCTAGCTATAGAAGAGATAGATAGATAGATAGATAGATAGATAGATAGATAGATAGATAGATAGATATTAACAGAATGATATAAATATTAAAAGAATGAGATAGATAGATAGATAGATAGATAGATAGATAGATAGATATGAACAGAATGAGATAGATATGAAGAGAAGGAGATAGATAGATAGATAGATAGATAGATAGATAGATAGATAGATAGATAGATAGATAGATAGATAGATAGATGAAAAAATGAGAAAGAAAGAAAGAATCGTTAATATATGAGCTTATAAATAATGCCTTGTTTCGGGAATGGATACACATTGGTCGATTTAATTTGAATCCATAAGCATTTGCTGCGTAAGTTTGTGTATAGATAAAAAATATTGGTCGTTTACATATGAGTCCTTAAGTATTTATTTGTTTTGTTTTAAATATGAGTCGTTTATATTTCAGTCACGAAGCTTTTACTTGGGTCTGTACAGGCAACATATTAGTCATTTGTACTTGTGTCTAGAAACATTTAGTTAGGTCCGGGAGTGGCGAAATTGGACGTTAATGCTTCAGTTTATAAATATGTACTTGGTTCGAGGATACGGAAGTATGCACTTGGTTCGAGGATACGTAAATATTATTCATTTATACACGAGACAATAAACATTTATATTTCTGACAATAAATATTTACTAGGTAGATACAAAGTCGTTTGTAACGCGTCTATAAACATTTACTTGTTTTGAGCATAGGTAAATACTGGCCGTTTATATTTCAGTCTGTAGGTACTTACTCGATCTGGGGTATATGCTTATCGTGTCTAAGTCTACAAACATACACATGCTTCAAGGAAATGGGGTATATTTCTTTTTTATACTTGAATATATAAACATTTGATTGTTACGGAAATAGGAAAATATTCGTTTTTTTATAAATGAGTCTATAACGTAAAAGGAGGCACGGTAGCGTAATGAATAGTGGCTCGGATTGAAGAATCGAAGAGCCGAGTTCGAATTCCAGTTAAGTATTAATACCCTTGGGAAAGGTATGAATGAATCCCCCCAGATATGGGTAAATAGCAGGACAGACCGGATTCTATAGACTTGGATGGCAACTGGTCTACCGCAGAAAGATATTGCAAACTACTACGGAAAAAAAATCTGCCTCGTCAGTCATGTATCGAAAGATACATGATCGGCTGATCGTGCATCACGCATGACACATAACTGAATGACTATTGGGAAAGGTATGAATCCTCTTCTTCTCTTCCCCAGCTATGGGTAAATAGCAGGAGAGACCGGATTCTATAGACTTGGATGGCAACTGGTCTACCGCAGAAAGATATGGCAACCTACTGCCTCGTCAGTCATGTATCGAAAGATATATGATCACCTAAGCGTGTATCACGCATGTCACATAACGGACTGACTATAACGTAAGAATTTGTTTGGTTTGAACATAGGAAATTTTTATTGGTAATACCGTTTTATATTTTAATCTATTAAATTCAGCAATAATCCTTTCCTCTATCCATAAATCTTCATTGAAAATTAATTATATATATATATATATATATATATATATTATATATGTATGTATGTATGTATGTATGTATGCATGTATGTATTTAATTAAAAATAGAAAGCAGACAACCTTAAGAGTCCATTGAATATACATATAAAATCTTAATATATTAGTATCATAATACATATATATATATATATATATATATATATATATATATATATATATATAAAGTATTGATACACGTTTATTACAAATATTTTAGACAAGTGTTGTCTATTTATTTTATGTAAAAGTTTTTCGTAACATCTGATAGGTTTGATAACATTATCGTTGAACGAAGAAAGAAATTCACAATAGTGATCCATATTTTTTTTTTAATACAATCTAAAAAAAAAATATGGATCACTATTGTGAATTTCTTTATATATATATATATTATATATATAAAGAAATAGAGTTTTAAGGTGTGCTATATTTATGGGATAAAGTGCTCAATATCAGAGATAGAGCGTATCAAAATATAAAAGTGAACATTGAAGTCAACACTCAGAGGCGACAGGCTGTTTCATGCTAGCATGAATCAGCCTGTCGTCTCTGAGTATTGACTTCAATGTTAACTTTCATATTTATATTATATATATATTATATATAAAATTATATATATATATATATTATATATATTATATTATATCAATATCATATGTAATTATATATATACTATATATATTATACATTACATATTATATTATATATATAGTATTATATATCTAAAAAAAATTAGTATCAATATATATATATATATATATATATATATATATATATATATATATATATATATATATATATATATATATATATATATTTGACTCATTCAGGATGTTGTGAATTTTGGTTTGTGTGTTACACAGAGATAAGTACGATGTTCATCGGAATATTTAAAAGAATAAATCCGGGTAGAAATGGGATGTAATGATTTCCGTGGGAGGATAATGTAAACGTTGCAACATGTGTTATCATCACTTACAGCATTCCAAAGCCTTACATTTGACTTATTTTTCTTCTTTTTTTTTTCTTTTTTTTACCTCCGGTTAGAGCAGTAAATTGGCGGCTGAAAGGCTTAGTTACAAATAACAAATTAGCCAGAACTTGTTTATTTTTAATTCACTAGCAGAATACTTGTAAAAAAAGGGACATGATTGCTTTTTTATTTTCATCCTAAAATGTTATATTTCATACATACATACATACACACACACACTCATATATATATATATATATATATATATATATATATATATTATATATATATATATATATATATATATATATATATATATATATATATATATATATATATATATATATACACATACACATATATATATATATATCCAAGTATAGGATTGGTGTATACAGAATAAATTCCATTAACCAAAAAATACTATTCTTAAAAGTGTGCCCACTGCAGAGTAGAGCAAATATAATTATTTATTCGAAAATTATAAGAGAAATATGTTAAAAATGGCTATTTTGTAGTGACTTTATAACATATTTATGTTATAATTTTCGAACAATCTCTGATAGATAGATAGATAGATAGATAGATAGATAGATAGATAGATAGATAGATAGATAGATAGATATGAAAAGACCAAGATAGATAGATAGATACTAAGTCTATTTAAGCTCTACACAAGGCTGTAGGAAATGTAAACCAAGAAATTTGTATATCTCCACTCTTTAAAGTCGTATACTGAAAATCAAAATACGTTACTATATACATACATATATATATATATATATATATATATATATATATATATATATAATTATTTATTCGAAAATTATAACATAAATATGTTATAAAACTACTACAAAAATAGGCATTTTCTTTAAACATTTCTGGTGTCTTATCAAGTGATGGTATTGAATGTAGAATGAAGAGTTTTAAAAGGTTCATATTGACTAGACACACTTCCATAGGGAAACTGTTACATATTGGTCATTGCATCTTATGTGATACAACGAAACAGTCTGTCTGTGGATGACAATATATATGCTTCTGAAAAATTTATTTCGGTTGAGCTCTCTGAGGAGGAAGTGTATGTTTGTAAGCAGTCACTAATGCAAGACTCTTCGTTAAATCGAATCGTGTTCTCTCAATCACTGTGAGTTTATCTAAAAATGAATACGCTTAAATTTAGCTTCATCCCTGCCGTGCG
>OZ010604.1:15767033-15842033 GCA_963932145.1 Acanthosepion lycidas
AAGAGCAGGAGGAGAAAAGAAGGAAGAGCAGGTGGAGAAAAGAAGAAGTAGCAAAAGGAGAAAAGAAAGGAAGAGCAGGAGGAGAAAAGAAGGAAGAGCAGGACGAGAAAAATAGGAAGATCAGGTGGAGAAAAGAAGTAGCAGCAGATGAAGAAAAGAAAGGAAGAGCAGGAGGAGAAAAGAAGAAAGAGCAGGACGAGAAAAATAGGAAGATCAGGTGGAGAAAAGAAGTAGCAGCAGATGAAGAAAAGAAAGGAAGAGCAGGAGGAGAAAAGAAGGAAGAGCAGGTGGAGAAAAGAAGAAGTAGCAAAAGGAGAAAAGAAAGGAAGAGCAGGAGGAGAAAAGAAGAAAGAGCAGGACGAGAAAAATAGGAAGATCAGGTGGAGAAAAGAAGTAGCAGCAGATGAAGAAAAGAAAGGAAGAGCAGGAGGAGAAAAGAAGGAAGAGCAGGTGGAGAAAAGAAGAAGTAGCAAAAGGAGAAAAGAAAGGAAGAGCAGGAGGAGAAAAGAAGGAAGAGCAGGACGAGAAAAATAGGAAGATCAGGTGGAGAAAAGAAGTAGCAGCAGATGAAGAAAAGAAAGGAAGAGCAGGAGGAGAAAAGAAGGAAGAGCAGGTGGAGAAAAGAAGAAGTAGCAAAAGGAGAAAAGGAAGGAAGAGCAGGTGGAGAAAAGAAGAAGTAACAGAAGGAGAAGAATTAGGAGGAGGGTGATGGAGAAGAATAAGAGAAAAAAGGAGGGAAAAAAGAGGAAAAAAAGAAGATGAAGAGAAAAAGGCAGAAATGAAAAGTAGGAGGAGGGAAATAAGTAAGAGAAGAGGAGATGTTGAATAATGAGGTGGAGGAAAAGAATGAGAAGGAAGAAAAGAAGTAGAAGTAGAGAAAGAGAAAGAGATGTAAAGTAGCAGGAGAAAAGGAAGAAGTAAAAGAGAGAGGAGGAGGAGGAGCAGAAGAAAAAAAAGGAGGACAACGACGACGATGACGATGACGAAGAGAAGAAGAAGAAGAAGAAGAAGAAGAAGAAGAAGAAGAAGAAGAAAATATCCATAGATAAGCTCAACATAAAAGCCTTCTTCAAATACCAAAACTTATTGTTCATGCCATTTTCTAAGAGGGTTTTAAAGAATTACTCAGTTAATGTGGAAAGATTCCTGGTTTGACAAGGCTGTCTTCTATGGAATCATGTTCTTCAAATTGCTATTTTGTATTTAGCGTGAAACTTCCAAAGCCAAAAGCAAAATTCATTGGGTTTGAGAAGAGAAAATCTTGATTGACAGTGGTCACCACCTCATCGGCTAACTGAATACCTCTTTTGAATATTCAACTAAATATTTGTACATTCGACAGATACAATGTTTTAACGACTACACACACACACACACACAAACACACACAAACACACACACAAGCACACACACACACACACACATATATATATATATATATATATATATATATATATATATATTAGGTTGGTGCAAAAATAATGACGTAATAATGTCGTTTTTTGACGTTAAAAATACGTCAAAAAACGACATTATTACGTCATTATTTTTGCACCAAACTAATATATATATTTGTGTATTTAGGCAGCAATCCTTTCATGCACATTTCATTGAAAACGACAGACAAGGTGCTTTTATTTAGTTTTTTATACAATTTCTCATTCGATCTAGTAATTTTTTTCTTTTCAGGTGTTAAATTATATATAAATAATAATTCACCTCCTATAATAAAATTAAATAGGGCAAATATTATTTACGAATTCAAATGCCGATTAAGGAATTTTATTCCTGATCAATCAAAATTCGTAAATAATTATATAGGCCACACTAAAACATGTTTGACACACAGACTCACTCTACACCTTTCTGACCATAAATCAATTAGATCTCATTTAAATATTCATGGAGACCTACCGGACACTATTCGTAACATATTTGTTGACAACACTAATATAATAACATCATCTGCATGCAAAAAAGGCTAAAAATAATGGAAGCCTTATTAATAAAAACAAAAAAACAACACTTAATAATATTAACTTTGAACATGGACATAATATCTTGACCGTGTTTTGAAAAATGAAAGCATACATGCAACAAACTATTTATTAT
The DNA here is from genome assembly GCA_963932145.1 of Acanthosepion lycidas. Lineage (NCBI taxonomy): Eukaryota > Metazoa > Mollusca > Cephalopoda > Sepiida > Sepiidae > Acanthosepion > Acanthosepion lycidas. Next base: position 15,769,146 of record OZ010604.1, read on the forward strand.
TTAACAGTTAAGATATTTAATCCTTGTAAATGACTAAATGTATAGCCGAAATCGCTCGGATAAAAAGAATATTTGGACAGTTTTTATATAATTTATCATCTGAAAAGAAAAAAAAATTATTAGATCGCATGAGAAATTGTATAAAAAACTAAATAAAACCACATTGTCTGTCGTTTTCAACGAAATATATATAGTCATCCCGTGTGGCTAGACGTCTGGTTACCTGTAGCTAGGATTGAAACCCGGCTGAATTGGCGTCAGAGATTCTACCACTAAGCCGTCGGCGCATGGCAGGGACGAAGGTAAATTTAAGTGTATTTATTTTTCGATAAACACACAGTGACTGAGAGGACTCGATTCACTTTAGCGAAGAGTCTTGCTAAAATAGCCGTAATAGTGACCGTTTACAAACCCACATTTCCTCCCCTAGAGAGCTCAACTGAAATATGCCGCGCGTAACAACAAAATTGTCCAAATAATTTAACAGCCTGGGGTAATTGTCAATCCCATAAAATGTTTAATATCTAAAAAGCCACTAAATTAATCCATTTTGTTGTTTCCAGGTTTTCAGATAAGACGTTTAGCCATCTTGGCACCATTTGTCATAAGAACTACTAAAAAACCATTTGTATCAGCCCCACTCTCTCCCCAACTGAGCAATGGTGAGAGGAAAAAGATCATTCAGGCTTTCAGTCCCAACATTCATACTCTGGCTTCCAGCTTCAGAGTTCATTCAAGAATCATCAAGAGAACGGTGAATAAGTTTTAAAAAATAGGGAACAGTAGAGAGGAAAACTGGATCGGTGGGGGGGGGTCATAGCAGGAAGAGAGATCATCATTTCCCCTGAGACCTAAATACATTCTTACTGTTTAAAGTAGAGTCCAATAGTTTTATAAAAAAAAAAACAGAAAAAAAAAAAAAAATAGAAATAAAACATAAAAAAATACTATGTTACTTAAAAATCGAAAACCGAAAAGAGAAAATATACAAGTAAAATAAATTAACCTAAATTCATCCAAGTAAATAAATAAACAAACCAATCCCAAATAAAGATAATCAATTAAAAACTGTTCCCGCCAAAATAATACTTAGAATGAACTACAACAATCAACCCCAAAACTGAACAAATAGCTTTAATTAAATTCCCAAACCAAAACAAAACTGTTAAATAAGTGATATAAACAAATTTTTACTACGCTAATAAATAAATAAATAAATAAATAAATAAAATAAGAAACAAAAATAAAAACAAGCAATATAATTTGACTTAAATAGATAAACAAACAACTTCCGGTGAAATAACCGCCATAACAGAATACCCACAATGCACCACTAACCCGTATATATATAAATAGCTGAGAAAAATAACAGCACACGTGGCCTGACGATTGCATATAGCATGAAACAGACTGTCGCCTCTAAGTGTTGACTTCTATGTTCACTTTTATATTTACACACGCTCTATTTCTGATATTGAGCACTTTATTCCATAAATATAGCACACCTTAAGACTATATTTCTTATATATATATATATATATATATATATATATATATATATATATATATATATATAAATTTTCTAAGACATTTGGGTCGCTAACACACAAAAAAAAGAATGTCTCATATCGAGAATATTTAACATCGAAAAACATAAGAAAAAAATAATTATTTATAATAATATGTGGAAATCTGCACCCTTTGCCTGATGACGGTCGCGAGACCGGAAACCCATGTAGCAAAATTATGGAAAATTAAGCATAATATTTTTTTAAAATCCATATTACAACTAAAAATGTTTGCGGTTTTTCTCTTCTTTTTAATATACGCACATTTCTATATATATATATATATATATATATATATATATATATATATATATATATAATTATTTAAAAAAAAATATGATTCATTACTACATAGGAAATGCCATGTGCATATGCACACGCATATATATATATATATATATATATATATGTTGGTGTAAAAATCGCTCTCTCTCTCTCTCTCTCTCTTTCTACCTCTCTCTCTCTCTCTATATATATATATATATATATATATATATATGTGTGTGAGTGTGTGTGTGTGTGTGTAGACAGATAAAAAGATAGATAGATAGATAAACAACAAAGAAAGATTATCCACATTTAAAATTTTAATTTTAATTTTTAAAATCTTCTCCATCATACGTCCATTTTGTTCAAAGACCTACTAAATATTGATATCAATATTATCATTTTTTTTATCTCCTGAATTTCAACATGTGATTATTTCAATACACACACTCACAAACACACACACACACACACACACATATATATATATATGTGTGTGTGTGTGTGTGTGTGTGTTTATAGCTAGCTAGCTAGATAGATAGATAGTTCGATAGACTGTCGTCACTCGCTGTCTTTACACTTATATTTACACAGGGATAGCAACTCCAATATATGTACCCACTAATATGACGTTTATAGTGTATATATATATATATATATATATATATATATATATATATATATATATATATATATATATATATAATAAAAAGGCTTAAACACTAATATTCCATGGTCATAATTTATTCCATTGGAATCGTAAATACGATCCAATTCATCAGACCTACAAATTCAAAAAGAAAACAGATAAAAACAACTCCGGAAATAAAAAATAAAATTTACAGAGAGTGTAAGTATGAGAGGGTGGGACGCTACATAAGAGTTCTCATGTTTCAAAACAAGAGCCGAAAACTTCAATATAATTATTTGAATTAGATTGAATTATAGTATTAGGTTGGTGCAAAAATAATGTCGTTTTCTCACATATGTTACTAGGTGAAAAAAACGACATTATTTTTGAACCAACCTAATACTCAGCTCTGTTCCGTCTTCAAGCGAAATTTTTTTGAGAATAACTTATTTCTGAAGTTTACGCGTTTTATAAGCATATTCATTATTGAAATCAAATAATTATATTGAAGTTTTCGGCTCTTGTTTTGAAACGAGAACTCTTATGTAGCGTGTTGGAATCATATTTTTAAATAAATAATTATATTTATGCTCTACTTTTGTATCGAACACTATTTTTTAAAAATAATAACAAAAATACTAAAAAATTTTGGATTATTTACCTAACAAGTTCTTTCCTATTTTCTATATATTTTTCATATATACATATATATATATATATATATATATATATATATATATATATATATATATATATATATATATAATGGTGAGGATATGCAAACACTTAGGGACTTTCAAACTCCTGAACAATCCAAAGACTCAATCTAAAATCCTCTGCTAGAGTGAGCTTAAATGCCATCAAATAGGGCGGCTTTTAAGCTAGTATATATATATATATATATATATATATATATATATATATATATATATATATATATATATATATACACTTTCTTAACTTTAATGTTTGTATTTCATTATTTGAATAAGAGTTAACATTTTAAATATAGGTTATTGCTAATCTTCATCCGTTTTTAATTTCTTTCTAGATTTGTATATGTATCTGTCTTCCTGGTCACCCTCTCTACTCATTTTTTCCTTTTTTTTCTCTCTATCTCCCTCTTAAATGCATTTTCCCTTATTTACGATTTTTTTCCTTTTTTTTCCTCTCTTTTCAAACTCTTTTTTCCTATCCTTTTTAATTTTCAATTAAAAAAAAACAAAAAACGATTCCTTTTTTTTAGCAAACGTTGATACATTTTTTTTTAGCAAACGTTTTAGTATTGACAAGCTCCAGGAAATTAATCACTCGAGTAGCGAAATGGCCATATAAATAGGGTACAATTGAGTTTCATTTTTATGTAATTCCTTTCTCTGCTCCATAATAAATATATTGAATTCTCTTTTGTGGATCAGTTTTAATATTTTATATTATTAGTTTGATTACTTACCCACGGATTTTTAACTATAGATATATATATATATATATTAAAACATTTTTATGTTTATATATTCTTTTTTTATTTTGTTTATTATAAACAGAGCATTTACTTAAATATTTGTATCTATAAAAAAATATATAAACAAAAAAATGTCTTAAATAATTGTCCGACTTTGTCCATTTCATAATGCGTGACGTCATTTGTTTACATTTGATACGCCATGAGCAGATATGAATGTCCATGAGAGATTCATGGAAGATTGCAGTTTAAAGACAGTAAATTCAACCTTTCTAACAGAACGCTCCTCTGTGGCCGAAACGGTTAATGGTACGTCAAGCTATATGACGGTTCCTTATAGGATACAGTTTCGATTTCTGTCGGAGAATGAATATTTTCTATGACAATTTCTCGGACATTCATGGCCGGTAAATGTTGTTAATACTGCTTATTATAAAGAGAGCATTTAATTATCTATTTAAAAAAAAGAAGAATGTCTTAAAATAATTGTTGGACTTTGTTCACTTCATAATATATGTATATGGCTTTTTTTATTTCCTTTCGTGGTAATATACGGGACGCTGTATGTGAAAACAGTTTGGAAAAAAATCAAATGAATAAAATCTTTTAGCAGAGAAAAGTAAATAACCGGTAAATTACCCACACTCCAAAAAAAAAGATGGGTGGTGATGTGGCATTATGACAAGATAGATAGTTGGCGAAAATGACGGTTGACTGAGCCGAGAAGGGATAAAAAAAAAATCGTTGACATCCGAAATCTGTAAAAAGACACCGGCTTCGTGTCAAAAGGAACCATAACAAATCCCTAAAATAAAGAAAACGCTTACAATAACATACGGTGAAAACTTCACACTGACATATATATATATATATATATATATATATATATATATATATATATATATATATATATATATATATATATATGACGAAAGGGGTTTATTTTACCACTGTGGATTATACGTATGTGTGAGTTTATAAATACGAATATATTAGCCTGTCACGGCCTTTGTGATATATTGTAAGAGATTCTGTAATTAATTGTCAAATTGTTTTTTCTATTGCATAAATACATGTGTGTACGCTATTCTATATCTTTACCTGAAAATATATATATATATATATATACAAATAAATATATATATATATATATATATATATATATATATATATATATATATATATATATAAGAACAGACAGATTAATAATCCACAGTTCATTAGCATTTAGTTGTTTTTTTTGTTTTTTTAATGTGCTCGATACAAAGAAGTTCAAATTATTTTAATATTGATATTTCAGTCATACACGAGTTTGTCGTTGCTTTGAAATTTTTCATGTAACAGAAACAGACTATCATTATTGTTTCGTCCGTGTATTGTTTGATATATTGAAATGTAATTGTCATCTTTGATAATGGCTTATGTAAGGCAAAAGTTTAGATTGGATTTAAACATGTATCAATAGGGTGTTATCCTTTCATCTTTCAACGATAATGTTATTAAGCTTATCAGACAATATGAAAGGAACTTCACTTAAAATAAATAGACAAAACTTTCGATATTATTTCATGAAACATGCATTAATATATATATATATAGAGAGAGAGAGACAGAGAGAGACAGAGAGACAGAGAGACAGGGAGTAAAGGTAATAAATCCGTTCGTATATAATCCAAGTGGAACTGTATATATATATATATATATATATATATATATGTGTGTGTATATATATATGTATATATATATATATATATATATATATATGTATATGTATGTATATATATATATATATATATATATATATATATATATATATATATATATATATGTCTGTATGTATGTATATATATATATATATATATATATATATATATCGATCCTTAATTGGCATCTCGACTCGAGTCACTTTCTCACAGACTTCCCTCTGTCTTTTCTACAAATATTTCCATAGCTACTGTTCTGTTAATCTTTTTTACCTGGTGTCTGGACTCCGTGAATTTAAGCGTACTACTAGACTGGCAGTTAGGTCCCACCCTTTTATCACTGAAATAGTTAAATATAACCGACACTTCAACGCCAAAAGTTTCTTTTCTCGCACTTTTTGCCTGTGTAATTCCCTTCCGTTTACTTGCTTCCCTGATAACTACAAACTTCAAAGATTTAAATGCAACGTCAATCGCCATATTCTGATGTCTTTAAACCCGCTCACCTTTAACCTTTCCTCATTCCCCCTATATAGTTTTTTTCATCTCACCTTTACTCTATATAACCCTCTGCGAACCAGTAGCACGCCTGCCTTGCTAGGGAGTGAAATGCTTAAAATAATAATTATTATTATAACAATAATAATGTTGATGGCAAATCAAAAAAGAATTGTAAATGAGTGTCTATGTGCATATAAATATGTCAGCGTTCAGTTTGTAATCGGATACACAAATATTTTTATATTAATGTATGTCTGTAGGTCTGTTTGTGTGTAAGGGTAGCGGTTTATTAATAACATTAATAATAATAATTCCATTAGTAAAATGGACGGAGATATTACGTGCGTGTGTGTGCGCTTGTGGGGTCTGGATAGTCCTCGGTAAATACGCCTTGTTAGAGTTTGTTCAGACATGGTTTGTATTTTTGAATAAATATATTTTATTTATTTATTCCTGTTTCGTCTGTGGAATTGTCCAAAGATGAAGTACTGGAATTTGGAATTTGGTGCAGAGTTCTTTGTTGCACGCCAAAATCGCCACTGAATGATATCAGCCCCGTATTTGTCGGCGATGAATTGTCATTCTTTTTCTGAGGGTGAGTTTGGTTTGCCCGATGTTATCTTTGTGACAGCATTTTTTTTTTTTTGTTTATATATCATATTGAAATTTTATTGAAAGTTAGTGACGTGGTTCCTGTTGACTCCTCCACGGTTTCGAATTCAAAGTTTTCCTTTTCTTAGACGATCTAAAAAGTTGTTCACAACTTCCAAATAATGATGCCATCATTTTTGCATTATTCAATAGGCTTTTATATTTTCTGCAGGGCAAAACATTTTTCTTGTAGAAGGTTTTTTTTTTTCAGCATTACGCCCCGAGCAAGGCGTGAAGCCACTAGGATGCAGGGGGTTGCAGAAGATTTGTAGCGAGAGCAGATAGGAACGATAGAAGAAAGGATGAGGAGAAGGATAGTGGATAGATCAAGGCAACTGGAGATGTCGATTGACATTACATTTGAATAGTTGGAGATTATAGCTCTCAGGGAAACAGGAATAGGGAAGGGTGTTCCACAGGCGAGAGGTGCGAGGTATGAAGCTATTGGAGTAGAAGAGACGGCTACATTTAAAAGTTTCTACAGTGAAAGGGTGAGAGCGGGATGCCAGCCTCGTACGACGCTTGAATTCATGGAGTCTGGGAACCAGTGAAAGCAGCTCATCGGAGCAATTACCATGGAAGTATTTGTAGAAAAGACAGAGAGAGGCGACGGCCCGTCTGTGAGAGAGTGACTGTAGACGAGATGCCAGATCAGGGCCAATTATATTACATATCCGTCTGAGGATCTTGTCAAGAGCTCCGAGGTAAACAGAAGGTGCACCGGACCATATATGGCAGCAATACTCCATGCAAGGGCGAATGGTTGATTTATATATTTGAAGTATCGATTCCGGGGAGACAAATTTCCTGGCGCGGCACAGAGAGCCAACTTTCTTCGTGGTGGAAGAAGCAATTGACTCAATGTATTTGTTCCATCTCAGGTCAGCAGTCAACGTGAGACCGAGCAGACGCAGGGAGTTGCTCTCAAGAAGTTGACTATCAGACATTCTAATGGGGGAAGGGACGGATCTCTATGGCGATTAATAGAGAGTAGTTTAGTTTTTGAGATTGACATTATATTCACATTTCCAAAACTTGTAAATTTAAGAAACGCTCATAAATATCTGGAACAAAGAAAAAACTGGAATAATCAAAGAATTCTATATAAGAGTATGGCGAATACCCTGCCTCCAAGACTTGGATCTGAAGAAGAAATATACAAAGAAAACATTTGAAAAACCTCCAATATCCTTTCTTCAGATGTTTATATATATATATATTTTCCAACCGAACCGTTTATTTCGCTCACCGGGGTAGATAGTTCTAGTTCCACGTGCCATGCCTCTTCCAGGTATGTCAGTTATTTAAGAGCACTAAGAATCTTCATCCCCCAATACTTACCTAAAGAAGAAACTTACGTAAAAAAAAAAAACTTTCAAAAGCATGAACAGCTTTCATCAACAGCTGAAATAATTTTTACAAAAAAACTTTGTCCGGATTGAAATTTATATATTGTATCTGGAAAGTTCGAATTCCAGTCGAATCCATTACATTCTAATACCCCCTTGGGAAAGGTATGAATCCTCTTCTTCTCCCCCCAGCTATGGGTAAATAGCAGGACAAACCGGGTTCTATAGCTTTGGGTAGCAACTTATCTACTGCAGAAAGAAATGGCAACCTATTGCGGGAAAAAATCTGCCTCGTCAGTCATGTATCGAAAGCTACATGATCGGCTAAGCGTTTATCACGCATAACACATAACTGACTAAAATTCACTTACGTGCTAATACCATTGGGAAAGGTATGAATGCACACACACACCCCAACTATGCGTAAGTAGCAGGACAGACCGGTTTCTATAGCCTTGGATGGCAATTTGTCAACTGCAGAAAGAAATGGCAACCTACTACGGGAAACAAATCTGCCTCGTCAGACATGTATCGAAAGATAAGTGATTGCCTAAGCGTGTATCACGCATGGCCCATAACTGATCTGGGCAGTGTTTTGACAGAATGCGACACTGAGATCCGAAGATGTATTGGGATGGCCAAAAACGCATCCCAAAAGCTACCACAAGACAGGAGGATTTCTTTAATAACAAAGAAAAGAATACTGAAGGTAATAAAGCCACTAAAATCTGTCCTCCTTTACGGCAGCGAATGGTGGACGGTCTCCTCAAAGATGAAAAAGAGACTCGCGGCAGGAGAGATGTGGTTTTACAGAAGAATGCTAATGATATCATGGACCAAGGTTTTGAAGAGGATGCAATCAAGAAGGAAGCTTATACTTAACATCAGGTAGAGGCAGCTGAAATTTCTGGCACACGTAACGAGAAAGGAGGGCTTGGAGAATCTAATACTCACAGGTCAAATAGAGGGAAATAGAGACAAATGAAAGCAACGTGTGAAATACCTGGCGGGCTTAAGCAAGTGGATGACAGAACGTGGTCTAGGGGAGGTGTCAGAGAGACGAAACTTATTGAGAGATACAAGGGATAAGGGAAAGTGGAGGGCCATGATCGCCTACGTCCTGAAACATAAAAAGAAAAAATGTGTGAATGCAAATGCCACAATTAGGGCGGTCACACATTTTGAAAATTGGTGTTGGGCTTGTGTGGTGGGTGATTATATTTAACCGGCCACGCCACCAAGGTCATGCGTGACAGAATACCGTTTTTAAGCGAGGAGCAAAATATGCATACTTATCCATATATGCCAAGGAAAAAAAAATTTTTCCCGATCTCGCGATGACTATCACGCTGGGTCGGTATTACACCAATGGGTCGGTATTACACCGACCCAACCTCTTTAGAGCCATGAGGAAGGTGCTGGAATCCCAGGGGCTGAGCAACTTTTCCCATCTTAAATGAGGAGAAACATTGTTCCACATACAGCACAAGATGCGATAACCCCGCCCCAGTAAACCGTCATTGGCGATGGTTAACTGCTGTTTGTGTAATTTGGCACTGGTGAGTATATCGATATAATAAATGCGAATGTCAGTGTGTCACTGTGTCACACTTTATCAATCAAAGGGACACAGCTCTCCAACTTTCAATAGCGCATAGATATGAACAGAATGAGATAGATAGATAGATAGATAGATAGATAGATAGATAGATAGATAGATAGATAGATAGATGACGAGAATGAGATAGATAGATAGATAGATAGATAGATGAACAGAATGAGATAGATAGATAGATAGATAGATAGATAGATAGATAGATAGATGAAGAGAACGAGTTGATAGATAGATAGATAGATAGATAGATAGATAGATAGATAGAATGGGATAGATAGATAGATAGACGAAGAGAATGAGATAGATAGATAGATAGATAGATAGATAGATAGATAGATAGATGACGAGAAGGAAAAGGATAGATAGATAGATAGATAGATAGATAGATGACGAGAATGAAAAGGATAGATAGATAGATAGATAGATAGATAGATAGATGAACAGAATGAGATAGATAGATAGATAGATAGATAGATAGATAGATAGATAGATGAAGAGAACGAGGTGTATATCGGTATAATAAATGCGAATGTCAATGTGTCAGTGTGTCACACTTCTTCATTAGAAGGGACACAACTCTCTAACTTTCAATAGCTCATCTTACAAAAATTTTGTATTCCCAAATTTTCATTACAGCGATTTTTTCGGCGGTTTTTTACGTGATTTTTGTGATGAATTTTTTGTACCATAAGAATGTTTATAACTTGGAAATAATTGAAGTTAATTGCGAAATCCAGTAAATGTCGACCATGAAATAAAAATAATTGTTTGTACGGAAAGTAAGGACCTACGTACATCAAATTCTCTTTAAATTAAGTTACGGCAGAAGAATTATCGTTGAACTTTTAAAAGGTAAGCTTAAATGATAATGCAATACTTAAATGCAGCGGTTAATTTTAAGTTCTTCACTAGCTTATTGTTGCCTATTGCATACGACAGCAGTTTGCATCGTAAATAGAAATCTCCGTCAAGAGAGGACTAGATTGCAATCAAAAGGGCCAAGGTTGCAGCGAGGATAAGAAATTCCGGTGCAAATTAAAACCCTGATCAAACGGCAGCCAGGAGAGCTTCCCATGCTGAGAATATGCAAAGACTTAGGGACTCTCAAACTCTTGAGCAAGCCGATGACTCAATCAAGAGCTCTTCACTGCAGCTAACTTAAATGCCGCCCTATCAGCTTTTAAGCTAGTGTATAAGAAATGTAACCAAATCTCACGTAAATAAATTAATCTAATATAGACGGAAGAAATGTTTAACAGGCGTCTATATTCAGCTATTTTTCAGCACATTTTTATCTTTTTTTATTTTTTTAAACTCATTTCACCACAAGCAAGGGGGTTATTGAGTGTGAAAGAATATTGGAGGGGGTTATTGAGTGTGAAAGAATATAAGCAAAACATTATACAAGAGAAAAAAATAAAAGCATATGAATTAAGAACATAAGATAACGATTGACACTGCATTTGCGTTTATATATATATATATATATATATATATATATATACGAAAACGTGTTTATTGTTTATACGGTAGCATTATGCCTCGCAAAAAGAAATCTCTACCAACAGAGGACCTGATTGCAATCAAAAGGGCCAAGGTTGCAGCGAGGGGAAGAAAACCCGGTGCAAATGAAAAGCTCAAACGGCAGACAGAATATCTTCCATTGGTGAGAATATGCAAAGACTTAGGGACTTTCAAACTCCTGAACAATCCAAAGACTCAATCTAGAGTCCTCTGCTAAGAGCTAGCTTAAATGCCATCAAATAGGGCGCCTTTTAAGCTAGTACATATATATATATATATATATATATATATATATATATATATATATATATATATATATATATATATATATGTTTGAATAAAAACAGACCACTTTAAGGTTCCATGTAATAAGTTATTTCACCACAACCTCTTTAACAGGGCTATGGATCATCAGACTTTACTTCCAAAGGTTTAAATGAAAAATGAAAAGAAATTCACACGTTTTTGATGGACTTCATCAAGCATATGTAAAATTAACGAAGTGAGGAAGTAAGGTGGGAGAGAAGATAAGATATGAGTGGGTTAGGTGTACCATTTCAATTCCTTATTCTTAACCCCCCTGTCTGTCGGCTAGACGTTGTTTAATGCCAACGCGTCTTGTCTCTAGATATCGATGGGTAAGGGGTGAGACCGACATTAAAGGTAGAAGCTACAGCAACCCTAATAAATCACATTCCACGAGGACAGGTTTCATTCAAATTCTTAGACGCTGTTAATTCGCATTACTTTAACGGGCATATTTGGGAGGTTAAGGTTTGATGTAAATCTAAATGTCTAAACAAACTACGAAGAATTTAATTTGAAGTTCGTTGGAGTTTTGGGTATTTTCTATGAAACAGTCGATTAGAGAAACTTATAGACAGTACATTGAAAAGTGGTGAAATAATTTATTACATGGAACCTTAAAGTGGTCTGTTTTTATTCAAACATATCTGCTCTGAATTTACATTGAGCTCTCTGGATATCATCCTGCTTGGGTCTACCCATGCGGATTACCTAGTTTTGCATAAACTATATATATATATATATATATATATATATATATATATATATATATATATATTACTGTGATTGTTTTCTGCTATTTGGTACAGTTCTTTGTGGTGATTATGTAGCGCCAGTCGACGAGGGGTATTATCGTTGAACCTTTAAATGGTAAGCTTAAATATCAATGTACTACTTAAAGGCAGCAATCAATTTTGAGTTCTTCTGTAGTTTATTGTTGCCTATTGCTTACGGCAGCAGTGTGTGCCTCACAAAAAGAAATGTCCTCCAACAGAGGACCAGATTGCAATCAAAAGAGAAAAAGTTGCAGCGAGGAAAACAAAGTCCCGCGCAAATGAAGACCCAAATCAAAAGGCTGCCAGGAGAGCTTCCAATAGGTGAGAATATGCAAAAACTTAGGGACTCTCAAATTTACAAAAACTTTCGTAGTCGGAGAGTTTCGTCATTTATTTTGCTTTCCTCTGCTTTAATATTTTAATGGAGAGTTATCATGTCATATCTGTCGAAGCCGACATTTGAAAGAATTAACTTTCATGTCATTGAAAGATGGCGTCTTCATTCTCGAAAAAAAGGAATCGTTGTCAAGTTCCTTCGACAGCCGCCATTATGGGATTAAGATTTCGCGCCTGGCGGGAATTAGACCCGGAAAATAATGGATGGCTCCTTTCTTAATTCACTTTTGGGATTTCCTTCCAGATATGGTCCCCTAAAAATACGTGATAACGACACGAGTGGGAACGCTTATCTAAAGAATTTACGACGGAAAGATGTTTCCTTCCGTTATGCATCCAAGTATATATTAATATTTTTCCGACTCTATGTGTCTGTCTGTCTGTCTGCCTCTCTCTCTCTCTCTCTCTCTCTCTCTATATATATATATATATATATATATATATATATATATATATATATATCTGTGTGTGTGTCTTATATTTATACCATTCAAACTCAGATTACAGATAGATAGATAGATAGATAAATAGATAGACCGGTAAATAGATATGAACAATATGAGATAGATAGATAGATAGATAGATAGATAGATAGATAGATAGATAGATAGATAGATAGAAACATACATACATACATACAGAATGAGATAGATCGATAGATAAATAGATATGAACAGAATGAGGTAGATAGATAGATAGATAGATAGATAGATACAAACATACATACATACATACATACAGAATGAGATAGATCGATAGATAAATAGATATAAACAGAATGAGATAGATAGATAGATAGATAGATAGATACATACATACATACATACATACATAATGAGATAGATCGATAGATAAATAGATATGAACAGAATGAGATAGATAGATAGATAGATAGATAGATAGATAGATAGATAGATAGATAGTGAGCCAGGTCGATATGTACAAACTGTAACATCAGTCAAGTCATAAACCGTGTAACTAAATAGAGAGATAGAACGTGAAGGGAGAAACGCCTTTATTTTTATCTTTAGTGAAATGCTTTAATAGATTTTTTTTCAAATATTTCCCTAGCAATTCATTCAAAACTTTTCAACACCACCATCAGAAAGATTAATTTGAGTCCTCTATGGAGATATAACGCCCCAAGCTTCAATAAATGGATTACGTCAACAAAACCAACTGCCATTTGTGCAATCAGAAGCTAAGAGCCCCTAAAAGTTGCACTAGGGGCCTGAAATGATGCATTTAGAACAGGTTCAAGGCAATGTGGTTGGGCGTCCGCCAACACTTGTTGGGGTTTTCAGACTCTTGTTGTCGTTTACAATTTTCTTTGAACATGTCAAGGGAATTCGTAACGGTGACGGAAATGGTAGAATTTTTGGTTGGAATGTCTTTTAAAACCGATGAAAATAAATAGTAAAAAAAAAAGAAAACCTCCAAATTTCGTTTAGATTTCTTTTAGAAATATGAAGGAATTTTCGTCGTAAGAATCGAAAACGTGACCTGAAATAAAAACATTTAAAGAAATATATTAGTTATATTTGGGGGGGGCGGGGGCGGGGGGTACTGTAAGTTCCACCCTGTACATTATTACACTGAATTTGTAGGCCTGATGAATTGGATCGTGATTACGATTCCAATGTAATAAATTAAACCTATGGAAGATTAGTGTTTGAGCCTTCTATTTATTCTTGCTCTGTCCTGGACATTGAGCTCTACCTGGATTCTATCCACTTGGAAATTTATATATATATATATATATATATATATATATATACATATATTGACGACTAATATTATCTCTCTCTCTCTCTCTCTCTCTCTCTATATATATATATATATATATATATATATATATATATATATATATATATATATATATATATAAATATGTAATGAAAAACAAATCACTTTAATGTACCATTACGATAATTTATTTCACCTAAATCCTTTTTTAAGGATTCAGGATCATCAGGTAAATCTTCCAACAACGAATTGAGAAAAAAAAAAAAATATATATATATATATATATATATATATATATAATTATTTATTTAAAAATATGATTCCAACACGCTACATAAGAGGTCTCATGTTTCATAACAAGAGCCGAAAACTTCAAAATAATATTTGAATTAACTTGAGTTAAAGTAGGCTCTGTTCCATCTTCAAGCGAAATTTTTTGGGAATGACTTATTTCTGAAATTTACGAGTTTTAATAGTATGGTCAGAATTGAAATCAAAAATTTCCATGGTAACATCAAGAGCGGATTGTTTAGAATCGGCAGGGGTGGGGTGTTAATAATTTGTATCAGTATAGAGTTACTTTCATAGATGCCGGGTCACGGTAAGGTGGGGGTGGCTTAATTTACGACGGAGGAAGTTTTCGCATAGTCTGGCTTGAGCGTCTACGGCGATTTATTTATTTATTTTTATTTTATTCTTTCATCTCTTCAAAAAATTTCGCTTGAAGATGGAACAGAGCCTACTTTAACTCAAGTTAATTCAAATATTATTTTGAAGTTTTCGGCTCTTGTTATGAAACATGAGACCTCTTATGTAGCGTGTTGGAATCATATTTTTAAATAAATAATTATATTTATGCTCTACTTTCGTATCGAGCACTATTTTTTAAAAATAATTACAAAAATACTAAGGAACTTTGGATTATTTACCAAACTAGTTTCTTTCCTATTTTCTACAATATTTTCACACATATATATATATATATATATATATATATATATATATATATATATATATATATATATGAAGAAATATAATCTTAAGGTGTGCTATATTTATGGAATAAAGTGCTCAATATCAGAGATAGAGCGTGTGTAAATATAAAAGTGAACATAGAAGTCAACACTTAGAGGCAACAGTCTGTTTCATGCTATATGCAATCGTCAGGCCACAAAGTTGACAATGCAACAAAAACAGACTATCATTATTGTTTCGTCCGTGTATTGAAATGTAATTGTCATCTTTGATAATAACTTATGTAAGCCGAAAGCTTAGATAGGATTAAAAACATGTATCAATATGGTGTTTTCCTTTCTTCCTTCAATGAAAATGTTATTAAGCTTATCAGACAATATGAAACGAACTTACTTAAAATAGACAAAACTCGTCTATATTCTTTAATGTAACATGCATTAATGAAAAATTGCTGCCTTAATATATATATATATATATATATATATAGTAATGATGAGGATTTGATAATTATATTAATTGATTCATCGAGTCTGATAGAAACCTCAGGAAGCACTGGACAGCCGTTTCGTCCTATATTTGGGACTCATCAGCAGTGCGCATCCACTACCGAGGGAACCGAAACCCCGACAGTTAGGTTGGCAAGCGAACACTATACCAACTGCTCCGCCGGGCCTCGGTAACGAAGAGGTTGCAAATCAGACTCTAAGAAGCGCCGCTCACTCCCACATTCCGTGGTGGAACTCAACTGAAATTCTCTCTGACCATAGGACTGAGCCTCCTGGAGCCACGACTACTCTCACCAAGCCGCTCCAACTGGAGCATTAGAAGCTGGATCAAGCGAAGATAAACACACATAGTAATGAGGAGGATTTGATAATTATATTAATTGATTCATCGAGTCTGATAGAAACCTCAGGAAGCACTGGACGGCCGTTTCGTCCTATATTTGGGACTCATCAGCAGTGCGCATCGGGGTTTCGATTCCCTCGGTAGTGGATGCGCACTGCTGATGAGTCCCAAATATAGAACGAAACGGCCGTCCAGTGCTTCTTGAGGTTTCTATCAGACTCGATGAATCAATTAATATATATATATATATATATAAATGTATAAGTGTATATATATATATATATATATATATATATATTGGGAGATTTGAATAATTTCACATTATTAAAATGAATAGTGTGTGTGTGATTATGTTTTAATTTATCACAGCTGTTTATATCTATGTAAGCCTGTTCATATCTATCTGTCTATTCTATCAGTTCCTTTGTATCTGCCCATCTATCTGGTTGTCTCACTTTGTTCATATCTATATCAATTTGTTCATCTATCTGTCTATTTATCTGTCTTTGTTCACATATATCACAATATCTTCAAATCAGTCTATCTTTCTGCCTCTTTCTGTCTATCTGTCCCAATCTTTTCACATAGATCTATCCATCAATCGATCTGTCAGAGTGTGTCCGCATCTATCTATCTATCAATCTATCTTTCTCTCTCTCTCTCTCTCTCTATATATATATATATATATATGTATATATATATATAGAGAGAGAGAGATAAATAGATAGATAAATATATATATATATGTATATATATATATATATATATATATATATATGTCTGTTCATATATATATATATATATATATATATATATATATTTATATATATATACATATATATCTGTCTTTCAATCTGTTCATATCTATCTGTACAAATATATATATATATATATATATATATATATATATATATATATATACATATATATATATATATATGTCTGTTCATATCTATGTTATCTATCGATTAATCAGATAAATCTCTCTATCTCTCTTAGTCTGTTCATATCTATCTATTTCAGTCTCTTCACGCATATCTATTTATTTAAGTCTGTTCGTATCTATCTATCTATCTATCTATCACTGTTCACATCTATGTATTTGTCTAAGCGTGTTCATATCTATCTTTCTACCTATTTCTTTTCAATCTCAATTTATCTAAGTCTGTTCATATCTATCTACCTATCTATCTATCTATCTATCTATCTATCTATCTAAGTCTGTTCATATCTATCTATCTAAGTCTGTTCATATCTATCTATCTATCTATCTCAACTTTTTTCTACCTCGCAGTCTCACTTAATTTTTAATTGCATTTTACGAACACTCTTTTATTTGTGTTTTTTATAATTTTATTTAATAAAAATCACACATTTTCTGCGCAAATAGACGCCACTCCCCCTTTGATCTGATTCTGCGTGTTTGTCTGTATTATGGCATAGATTTACAATTCATGATAGTGGTCTGAAGTGTTCATATTGAAGAAAAATGAGAAAGAAAGGAACACAAAGAATTAAAACACTTCACCCAATCCCAAACGGAACAATGCCGAAAAAGTAATTTCAACTTTCAAGACCAAACGGTCACTCAATAGAATCATTTGCCCTGTCTTTTCGAAGATCCCAATATGGTTTTATGTCTTTTTTGTTTTTTGTTTTGGCTTTTTACTTATTTATTTATAATACGGGACATTCAGTGGCTCGTGCGTTGGATCATTCACCGGTAAGATGTTTTCTTGTTTGTTGTTTTGCAGTCGAAATCACTTCCATTATCCGTTTCAGGTTTAAGACTGGAAAACATCTGTTGAAAAAGGGACGCCATTTTATTTTTCACTTTCTTTTTTTATTTCTTTCTTCGTATTTTTATTCATTCTTTTTTTTCTTTCTTCTTCCTCTTCTTTTTGTTCATTAGCTTTATTTCATTCTCCTTACGTTTCTTCTTTCACTCTATCAACTGTGGCTGAACTTTGATATTTTCTACTCCTTTTTTTCAGTTCAGCTAAACCGTTATCATTTTTTTTCACCTCTTTTCTTTGTTTCTTTCTACTTTAAATCTTTTCAACTTATTCGTTTTTATTATTATTCCTTTGTTTCTTCTTTCTTTTTTTATTTCATTCTTTTATTTTCCTTCTTTCAATCAATTTTTATTCTCGTATTATTCATTTTTCTTTCATTTTCTTTCTTTGACACTTCTTTCTCGTTTATTTCATTCTTTTATTTTCCTTCTTTCAATCAATTTTTATTCTCGTATTATTCATTTTTCTTTCATTTTCTTTCTTTGACACTTCTTTCTCGTTTATTTCATTCTTTTATTTTCCTTCTTTCAATCAATTTTTATTCTCGTATTATTCATTTTTCTTTCATTTTCTTTCTTTGACATTTCTTTCTCGTTTATTTCATTCTTTTATTTTCCTTCTTTCAATCAATTTTTATTCTCGTATTATTCATTTTTCTTTCATTTTCTTTCTTTGACACTTCTTTCTCGTTTATTTCATTCTTTTATTTTCCTTCTTTCAATCAATTTTTATTCTCGTATTATTCATTTTTCTTTCATTTTCTTTCTTTGACATTTCTTTCTCGTTTAATTCATTCTTTTATTTTCCTTCTTTCAATCAATTTTTATTCTCGTATTATTCATTTTTCTTTCATTTTCTTTCTTTGACATTTCTTTCTCGTTTAATTCATTCTTTTATTTTCCTTCTTTCAATCAATTTTTATTCTCGTATTATTCATTTTTCTTTCATTTTCTTTCTTTGACACTTCTTTCTCGTTTATTTCATTCTTTTATTTTCCTTCTTTCAATCAATTTTTATTCTCGTATTATTCATTTTTCTTTCATTTTCTTTCTTTGACACTTCTTTCTCGTTTATTTCATACTTTTATTTTCCTTCTTTCAATCAATTTTTATTCTCGTATTATTCATTTTTCTTTCATTTTCTTTCTTTGACATTTCTTTCTCGTTTAATTCATTCTTTTATTTTCCTTCTTTCAATCAATTTTTATTCTCGTATTATTCATTTTTCTTTCATTTTCTTTCTTTGACACTTCTTTCTCGTTTATTTCATTCTTTTATTTTCCTTCTTTCAATCAATTTTTATTCTCGTATTATTCATTTTTCTTTCATTTTCTTTCTTTGACATTTCTTTCTCGTTTAATTCATTCTTTTATTTTCCTTCTTTCAATCAATTTTTATTCTCGTATTATTCATTTTTCTTTCATTTTCTTTCTTTGACACTTCTTTCTCGTTTAATTCATTCTTTTATTTTCCTTCTTTCAATCAATTTTTATTCTCGTATTATTCATTTTTCTTTCATTTTCTTTCTTTGACACTTCTTTCTCGTCTATTTCATTCTTTTATTTTCCTTCTTTCAATCAATTTTTATTCTCGTATTATTCATTTTTCTTTCATTTTCTTTCTTTGACATTTCTTTCTCGTTTATTTCATTCTTTTATTTTCCTTCTTTCAATCAATTTTTATTCTCGTATTATTCATTTTTCTTTCATTTTCTTTCTTTGACACTTCTTTCTCGTTTATTTCATTCTTTTAATTTCCTTCTTTCAATCAATTTTTATTCTCGTATTATTCATTTTTCTTTCATTTTCTTTCTTTGACACTTCTTTCTCGTTTATTTCATTCTTTCATTTTCCTTCTTTCAATCAATTTTTATTCTCGTATTATTCATTTTTCTTTCATTTTCTTTCTTTGACATTTCTTTCTCGTTTAATTCATTCTTTTATTTTCCTTCTTTCAATCAATTTTTATTCTCGTATTATTCATTTTTCTTTCATTTTCTTTCTTTGACACTTCTTTCTCGTTTATTTCATTCTTTTATTTTCCTTCTTTCAATCAATTTTTATTCTCGTATTATTCATTTTTCTTTCATTTTCTTTCTTTGATACTTCTTTCTCGTTTATTTCATTCTTTTATTTTCCTTCTTTCAATCAATTTTTATTCTCGTATTATTAATTTTTCTTTCATTTTTTTCTTTGACATTTCTTTCTCGTTTAATTCATTCTTTTATTTTCCTTCTTTCAATCAATTTTTATTCTCGTATTATTCATTTTTCTTTCATTTTCTTTCTTTGACACTTCTTTCTCGTTTATTTCATTCTTTTATTTTCCTTCTTTCAATCAATTTTTATTCTCGTATTATTCATTTTTCTTTCATTTTCTTTCTTTGACATTTCTTTCTCGTTTATTTCATTCTTTTATTTTCCTTCTTTCAATCAATTTTTATTCTCGTATTATTCATTTTTCTTTCATTTTCTTTCTTTGACACTTCTTTCTCGTTTATTTCATTCTTTTATTTTCCTTCTTTCAATCAATTTTTATTCTCGTATTATTCATTTTTCTTTCATTTTCTTTCTTTGACACTTCTTTCTCGTTTATTTCATTCTTTTATTTTCCTTCTTTCAATCAATTTTTATTCTCGTATTATTCATTTTTCTTTCATTTACTTTCTTTGACACTTCTTTCTCGTTTATTTCATTCTTTTATTTTCCTTCTTTCAATCAATTTTTATTCTCGTATTATTCATTTTTCTTTCATTTTCTTTCTTTGACACTTCTTTCTCGTTTATTTCATTCTTTTATTTTCCTTCTTTCAATCAATTTTTATTATCGTATTATTCATTTTTCTTTCATTTTCTTTCTTTGAAATTTCTTTCTCGTTTAATTCATTCTTTTATTTTCCTTCTTTCAATCAATTTTTATTCTCGTATTATTCATTTTTCTTTCATTTTCTTTCTTTGACACTTCTTTCTCGTTTATTTCATTCTTTTATTTTCCTTCTTTCAATCAATTTTTATTCTCGTATTATTCATTTTTCTTTCATTTTCTTTCTTTGACATTTCTTTCTCGTTTATTTCATTCTTTTATTTTCCTTCTTTCAATCAATTTTTATTCTCGTATTATTCATTTTTCTTTCATTTTCTTTCTTTGACACTTCTTTCTCGTTTATTTCATTCTTTTATTTTCCTTCTTTCAATCAATTTTTCTTCTCGTATTATTCATTTTTCTTTCATTTTCTTTCATTGACACTTCTTTCTTTTTTATTTCATACTTTTATTTTCCTTCTTTCAATCAATTTTTATTCTCGTATTATTCATTTTTCTTTCATTTTCTTTCTTTGACACTTCTTTCTTTTTTATTTCATTCTTTTTTTTTCCTTCTTTCTATCGATTTTTATTCTCGTATTATTCATTTTTCTTTCATTTTCTTTCATTGACACTTCTTTCTTTTTTATTTCATTCTTTTATTTTCCTTCTTTCAAACAATTTTTATTCTCGTATTATTCATTTTTCTTTCATTTTCTTTCTTTGACACTTCTTTCTCGTTTATTTCATTCTTTTATTTTCCTTCTTTCAATCAATTTTTATTCTCGTATTATTCATTTTTCTTTCATTTACTTTCTTTGACACTTCTTTCTCGTTTATTTCATTCTTTTATTTTCCTTCTTTCAATCAATTTTTATTCTCGTATTATTCATTTTTCTTTCATTTTCTTTCTTTGACACTTCTTTCTCGTTTATTTAATTCTTTTATTTTCCTTCTTTCAATCAATTTTTATTCTCGTATTATTCATTTTTCTTTCATTTTCTTTCTTTGACACTTCTTTCTTTTTTATTTCATTCTTTTTTTTTCCTTCTTTCTATCGATTTTTATTCTCGTATTATTCATTTTTCTTTCATTTTCTTTCTTTGACACTTCTTTCTTTTTTATTTCATTCTTTTATTTTCCTTCTTTCAATCAATTTTTATTCTCGTATTATTCATTTTTCTTTCATTTTCTTTCTTTGACACTTCTTTCTTTTTTATTTCATTCTTTTTTTTTCCTTCTTTCTATCGATTTTTATTCGCGTATTATTCATTTTTCTTTCATTTTCTTTCATTGACACTTCTTTCTTTTTTATTTCATTCTTTTATTTTCCTTCTTTCAAACAATTTTTATTCTCGTATTATTCATTTTTCTTTCATTTTCTTTCTTTGACACTTCTTTCTCGTTTATTTCATTCTTTTATTTTCCTTCTTTCAATCAATTTTTATTCTCGTATTATTCATTTTTCTTTCATTTACTTTCTTTGACACTTCTTTCTCGTTTATTTCATTCTTTTATTTTCCTTCTTTCAATCAATTTTTATTCTCGTATTATTCATTTTTCTTTCATTTTCTTTCTTTGACACTTCTTTCTCGTTTATTTCATTCTTTTATTTTCCTTCTTTCAATCAATTTTTATTCTCGTATTATTCATTTTTCTTTCATTTACTTTCTTTGACACTTCTTTCTCGTTTATTTCATTCTTTTATTTTCCTTCTTTCAATCAATTTTTATTCTCGTATTATTCATTTTTCTTTCATTTTCTTTCTTTGACACTTCTTTCTCGTTTATTTCATTCTTTTATTTTCCTTCTTTCAATCAATTTTTATTCTCGTATTATTCATTTTTCTTTCATTTTCTTTCTTTGAAATTTCTTTCTCGTTTAATTCATTCTTTTATTTTCCTTCTTTCAATCAATTTTTATTCTCGTATTATTCATTTTTTTTTCATTTTCTTTCTTTGACACTTCTTTCTCGTTTATTTCATTCTTTTATTTTCCTTCTTTCAATCAATTTTTATTCTCGTATTATTCATTTTTCTTTCATTTTCTTTCTTTGACACTTCTTTCTCGTTTATTTCATTCTTTTAATTTCCTTCTTTCAATCAATTTTTATTCTCGTATTATTCATTTTTCTTTCATTTTCTTTCTTTGACACTTCTTTCTCGTTTATTTCATTCTTTCATTTTCCTTCTTTCAATCAATTTTTATTCTCGTATTATTCATTTTTCTTTCATTTTCTTTCTTTGACATTTCTTTCTCGTTTAATTCATTCTTTTATTTTCCTTCTTTCAATCAATTTTTATTCTCGTATTATTCATTTTTCTTTCATTTTCTTTCTTTGACACTTCTTTCTCGTTTATTTCATTCTTTTATTTTCCTTCTTTCAATCAATTTTTATTCTCGTATTATTCATTTTTCTTTCATTTTCTTTCTTTGATACTTCTTTCTCGTTTATTTCATTCTTTTATTTTCCTTCTTTCAATCAATTTTTATTCTCGTATTATTAATTTTTCTTTCATTTTTTTCTTTGACATTTCTTTCTCGTTTAATTCATTCTTTTATTTTCCTTCTTTCAATCAATTTTTATTCTCGTATTATTCATTTTTCTTTCATTTTCTTTCTTTGACACTTCTTTCTCGTTTATTTCATTCTTTTATTTTCCTTCTTTCAATCAATTTTTATTCTCGTATTATTCATTTTTCTTTCATTTTCTTTCTTTGACATTTCTTTCTCGTTTATTTCATTCTTTTATTTTCCTTCTTTCAATCAATTTTTATTCTCGTATTATTCATTTTTCTTTCATTTTCTTTCTTTGACACTTCTTTCTCGTTTATTTCATTCTTTTATTTTCCTTCTTTCAATCAATTTTTATTCTCGTATTATTCATTTTTCTTTCATTTTCTTTCTTTGACACTTCTTTCTCGTTTATTTCATTCTTTTATTTTCCTTCTTTCAATCAATTTTTATTCTCGTATTATTCATTTTTCTTTCATTTACTTTCTTTGACACTTCTTTCTCGTTTATTTCATTCTTTTATTTTCCTTCTTTCAATCAATTTTTATTCTCGTATTATTCATTTTTCTTTCATTTTCTTTCTTTGACACTTCTTTCTCGTTTATTTCATTCTTTTATTTTCCTTCTTTCAATCAATTTTTATTATCGTATTATTCATTTTTCTTTCATTTTCTTTCTTTGAAATTTCTTTCTCGTTTAATTCATTCTTTTATTTTCCTTCTTTCAATCAATTTTTATTCTCGTATTATTCATTTTTCTTTCATTTTCTTTCTTTGACACTTCTTTCTCGTTTATTTCATTCTTTTATTTTCCTTCTTTCAATCAATTTTTATTCTCGTATTATTCATTTTTCTTTCATTTTCTTTCTTTGACATTTCTTTCTCGTTTATTTCATTCTTTTATTTTCCTTCTTTCAATCAATTTTTATTCTCGTATTATTCATTTTTCTTTCATTTTCTTTCTTTGACACTTCTTTCTCGTTTATTTCATTCTTTTATTTTCCTTCTTTCAATCAATTTTTCTTCTCGTATTATTCATTTTTCTTTCATTTTCTTTCATTGACACTTCTTTCTTTTTTATTTCATACTTTTATTTTCCTTCTTTCAATCAATTTTTATTCTCGTATTATTCATTTTTCTTTCATTTTCTTTCTTTGACACTTCTTTCTTTTTTATTTCATTCTTTTTTTTTCCTTCTTTCTATCGATTTTTATTCTCGTATTATTCATTTTTCTTTCATTTTCTTTCATTGACACTTCTTTCTTTTTTATTTCATTCTTTTATTTTCCTTCTTTCAAACAATTTTTATTCTCGTATTATTCATTTTTCTTTCATTTTCTTTCTTTGACACTTCTTTCTCGTTTATTTCATTCTTTTATTTTCCTTCTTTCAATCAATTTTTATTCTCGTATTATTCATTTTTCTTTCATTTACTTTCTTTGACACTTCTTTCTCGTTTATTTCATTCTTTTATTTTCCTTCTTTCAATCAATTTTTATTCTCGTATTATTCATTTTTCTTTCATTTTCTTTCTTTGACACTTCTTTCTCGTTTATTTAATTCTTTTATTTTCCTTCTTTCAATCAATTTTTATTCTCGTATTATTCATTTTTCTTTCATTTTCTTTCTTTGACACTTCTTTCTTTTTTATTTCATTCTTTTTTTTTCCTTCTTTCTATCGATTTTTATTCTCGTATTATTCATTTTTCTTTCATTTTCTTTCTTTGACACTTCTTTCTTTTTTATTTCATTCTTTTATTTTCCTTCTTTCAATCAATTTTTATTCTCGTATTATTCATTTTTCTTTCATTTTCTTTCTTTGACACTTCTTTCTTTTTTATTTCATTCTTTTTTTTTCCTTCTTTCTATCGATTTTTATTCGCGTATTATTCATTTTTCTTTCATTTTCTTTCATTGACACTTCTTTCTTTTTTATTTCATTCTTTTATTTTCCTTCTTTCAAACAATTTTTATTCTCGTATTATTCATTTTTCTTTCATTTTCTTTCTTTGACACTTCTTTCTCGTTTATTTCATTCTTTTATTTTCCTTCTTTCAATCAATTTTTATTCTCGTATTATTCATTTTTCTTTCATTTACTTTCTTTGACACTTCTTTCTCGTTTATTTCATTCTTTTATTTTCCTTCTTTCAATCAATTTTTATTCTCGTATTATTCATTTTTCTTTCATTTTCTTTCTTTGACACTTCTTTCTCGTTTATTTCATTCTTTTATTTTCCTTCTTTCAATCAATTTTTATTCTCGTATTATTCATTTTTCTTTCATTTACTTTCTTTGACACTTCTTTCTCGTTTATTTCATTCTTTTATTTTCCTTCTTTCAATCAATTTTTATTCTCGTATTATTCATTTTTCTTTCATTTTCTTTCTTTGACACTTCTTTCTCGTTTATTTCATTCTTTTATTTTCCTTCTTTCAATCAATTTTTATTCTCGTATTATTCATTTTTCTTTCATTTTCTTTCTTTGAAATTTCTTTCTCGTTTAATTCATTCTTTTATTTTCCTTCTTTCAATCAATTTTTATTCTCGTATTATTCATTTTTTTTTCATTTTCTTTCTTTGACACTTCTTTCTCGTTTATTTCATTCTTTTATTTTCCTTCTTTCAATCAATTTTTATTCTCGTATTATTCATTTTTCTTTCATTTTCTTTCTTTGACATTTCTTTCTCGTTTATTTCATTCTTTTATTTTCCTTCTTTCAATCAATTTTTATTCTCGTATTATTCATTTTTCTTTCATTTTCTTTCTTTGACACTTCTTTCTCGTTTATTTCATTCTTTTATTTTCCTTCTTTCAATCAATTTTTATTCTCGTATTATTCATTTTTCTTTCATTTTCTTTCATTGACACTTCTTTCTTTTTTATTTCATACTTTTATTTTCCTTCTTTCAATCAATTTTTATTCTCGTATTATTCATTTTTCTTTCATTTTCTTTCTTTGACACTTCTTTCTTTTTTATTTCATTCTTTTTTTTTCCTTCTTTCTATCGATTTTTATTCTCGTATTATTCATTTTTCTTTCATTTTCTTTCATTGACACTTCTTTCTTTTTTATTTCATTCTTTTATTTTCCTTCTTTCAAACAATTTTTATTCTCGTATTATTCATTTTTCTTTCATTTTCTTTCTTTGACACTTCTTTCTCGTTTATTTCATTCTTTTATTTTCCTTCTTTCAATCAATTTTTATTCTCGTATTATTCATTTTTCTTTCATTTACTTTCTTTGACACTTCTTTCTCGTTTATTTCATTCTTTTATTTTCCTTCTTTCAATCAATTTTTATTCTCGTATTATTCATTTTTCTTTCATTTTCTTTCTTTGACACTTCTTTCTCGTTTATTTCATTCTTTTATTTTCCTTCTTTCAATCAATTTTTATTCTCGTATTATTCATTTTTCTTTCATTTTCTTTCATTGACACTTCTTTCTTTTTTATTTCATACTTTTATTTTCCTTCTTTCAATCAATTTTTATTCTCGTATTATTCATTTTTCTTTCATTTTCTTTCTTTGACACTTCTTTCTTTTTTATTTCATTCTTTTTTTTTCCTTCTTTCTATCGATTTTTATTCTCGTATTATTCATTTTTCTTTCATTTTCTTTCATTGACACTTCTTTCTTTTTTATTTCATTCTTTTATTTTCCTTCTTTCAAACAATTTTTATTCTCGTATTATTCATTTTTCTTTCATTTTCTTTCTTTGACACTTCTTTCTCGTTTATTTCATTCTTTTATTTTCCTTCTTTCAATCAATTTTTATTCTCGTATTATTCATTTTTCTTTCATTTTCTTTCTTTGACACTTCTTTCTTTTTTATTTCATTCTTTTTTTTTCCTTCTTTCTATCGATTTTTATTCTCGTATTATTCATTTTTCTTTCATTTTCTTTCATTGACACTTCTTTCTTTTTTATTTCATTCTTTTATTTTCCTTCTTTCAAACAATTTTTATTCTCGTATTATTCATTTTTCTTTCATTTTCTTTCTTTGACACTTCTTTCTCGTTTATTTCATTCTTTTATTTTCCTTCTTTCAATCAATTTTTATTCTCGTATTATTCATTTTTCTTTCATTTACTTTCTTTGACACTTCTTTCTCGTTTATTTCATTCTTTTATTTTCCTTCTTTCAATCAATTTTTATTCTCGTATTATTCATTTTTCTTTCATTTTCTTTCTTTGACACTTCTTTCTCGTTTATTTCATTCTTTTATTTTCCTTCTTTCAATCAATTTTTATTCTCGTATTATTCATTTTTCTTTCATTTTCTTTCTTTGACACTTCTTTCTTTTTTATTTCATTCTTTTTTTTTCCTTCTTTCTATCGATTTTTATTCTCGTATTATTCATTTTTCTTTCATTTTCTTTCTTTGACACTTCTTTCTTTTTTATTTCATTCTTTTATTTTCCTTCTTTCAATCAATTTTTATTCTCGTATTATTCATTTTTCTTTCATTTTCTTTCTTTGACACTTCTTTCTTTTTTATTTCATTCTTTTTTTTTCCTTCTTTCTATCGATTTTTATTCTCGTATTATTCATTTTTCTTTCATTTTCTTTCATTGACACTTCTTTCTTTTTTATTTCATTCTTTTATTTTCCTTCTTTCAAACAATTTTTATTCTCGTATTATTCATTTTTCTTTCATTTTCTTTCTTTGACACTTCTTTCTCGTTTATTTCATTCTTTTATTTTCCTTCTTTCAATCAATTTTTATTCTCGTATTATTCATTTTTCTTTCATTTACTTTCTTTGACACTTCTTTCTCGTTTATTTCATTCTTTTATTTTCCTTCTTTCAATCAATTTTTATTCTCGTATTATTCATTTTTCTTTCATTTTCTTTCTTTGACACTTCTTTCTCGTTTATTTCATTCTTTTATTTTCCTTCTTTCAATCAATTTTTATTCTCGGATTATTCATTTTTCTTTCATTTTCTTTCTTTGACATTTCTTTCTCGTTTATTTCATTCTTTTATTTTCCTTCTTTCAATCAATTTTTATTCTCGTATTATTCATTTTTCTTTCATTTTCTTTCTTTGACACTTCTTTCTCGTTTATTTCATTCTTTTATTTTCCTTCTTTCAATCAATTTTTATTCTCGTATTATTCATTTTTCTTTCATTTTCTTTCATTGACACTTCTTTCTTTTTTATTTTATACTTTTATTTTCCTTCTTTCAATCAATTTTTATTCTCGTATTATTCATTTTTCTTTCATTTTCTTTCTTTGACACTTCTTTCTTTTTTATTTCATTCTTTTTTTTTCCTTCTTTCTATCGATTTTTATTCTCGTATTATTCATTTTTCTTTCATTTTCTTTCATTGACACTTCTTTCTTTTTTATTTCATTCTTTTACTTACCTTCTTTCAAACAATTTTTATTCTCGTATTATTCATTTTTCTTTCATTTTCTTTCTTTGACACTTCTTTCTCGTTTATTTCATTCTTTTATTTTCCTTCTTTCAATCAATTTTTATTCTCGTATTATTCATTTTTCTTTCATTTTCTTTCTTTGACACTTCTTTCTCGTTTATTTCATTCTTTTATTTTCCTTCTTTCAATCAATTTTTATTCTCGTATTATTCATTTTTCTTTCATTTTCTTTCTTTGACACTTCTCTCTCGTTTATTTCATTCTTTTATTTTCCTTCTTTCAATCAATTTTTATTCTCGTATTATTCATTTTTCTTTCATTTTCTTTCTTTGACACTTCTTTCTCGTTTATTTCATTCTTTTATTTTCCTTCTTTCAATCAATTTTTATTCTCGTATTATTCATTTTTCTTTCATTTTCTTTCATTGACACTTCTTTCTTTTTTATTTCATTCTTTTATTTTCCTTCTTTCAAACAATTTTTATTCTCGTATTATTCATTTTTCTTTCATTTTCTTTCTTTGACACTTCTTTCTCGTTTATTTCATTCTTTTATTTTCCTTCTTTCAATCAATTTTTATTCTCGTATTATTCATTTTTCTTTCATTTTCTTTCATTGACACTTCTTTCTTTTTTATTTCATTCTTTTATTTTCCTTCTTTCAAACAATTTTTATTCTCGTATTATTCATTTTTCTTTCATTTTCTTTCTTTGACACTTCTTTCTCGTTTATTTCATTCTTTTATTTTCCATCTTTCAATCAATTTTTATTCTCGTATTATTCATTTTTCTTTCATTTTCTTTCATTGACACTTCTTTCTTTTTTATTTCATTCTTTTATTTTCCTTCTTTCAATCAATTTTTATTCTCGTATTATTCATTTTTCTTTCATTTTCTTTCTTTGAAATTTCTTTCTCGTTTAATTCATTCTTTTATTTTCCTTCTTTCAATCAATTTTTATTCTCGTATTATTCATTTTTTTTTCATTTTCTTTCTTTGACACTTCTTTCTCGTTTATTTCATTCTTTTATTTTCCTTCTTTCAATCAATTTTTATTCTCGTATTATTCATTTTTCTTTCATTTTCTTTCTTTGACATTTCTTTCTCGTTTATTTCATTCTTTTATTTTCCTTCTTTCAATCAATTTTTATTCTCGTATTATTCATTTTTCTTTCATTTTCTTTCTTTGACACTTCTTTCTCGTTTATTTCATTCTTTTATTTTCCTTCTTTCAATCAATTTTTATTCTCGTATTATTCATTTTTCTTTCATTTTCTTTCATTGACACTTCTTTCTTTTTTATTTCATACTTTTATTTTCCTTCTTTCAATCAATTTTTATTCTCGTATTATTCATTTTTCTTTCATTTTCTTTCTTTGACACTTCTTTCTTTTTTATTTCATTCTTTTTTTTTCCTTCTTTCTATCGATTTTTATTCTCGTATTATTCATTTTTCTTTCATTTTCTTTCATTGACACTTCTTTCTTTTTTATTTCATTCTTTTATTTTCCTTCTTTCAAACAATTTTCATTCTCGTATTATTCATTTTTCTTTCATTTTCTTTCTTTGACACTTCTTTCTCGTTTATTTCATTCTTTTATTTTCCTTCTTTCAATCAATTTTTATTCTCGTATTATTCATTTTTCTTTCATTTTCTTTCTTTGACACTTCTTTCTTTTTTATTTCATTCTTTTTTTTTCCTTCTTTCTATCGATTTTTATTCTCGTATTATTCATTTTTCTTTCATTTTCTTTCATTGACACTTCTTTCTTTTTTATTTCATTCTTTTATTTTCCTTCTTTCAAACAATTTTTATTCTCGTATTATTCATTTTTCTTTCATTTTCTTTCTTTGACACTTCTTTCTCGTTTATTTCATTCTTTTATTTTCCTTCTTTCAATCAATTTTTATTCTCGTATTATTCATTTTTCTTTCATTTACTTTCTTTGACACTTCTTTCTCGTTTATTTCATTCTTTTATTTTCCTTCTTTCAATCAATTTTTATTCTCGTATTATTCATTTTTCTTTCATTTTCTTTCTTTGACACTTCTTTCTCGTTTATTTCATTCTTTTATTTTCCTTCTTTCAATCAATTTTTATTCTCGTATTATTCATTTTTCTTTCATTTTCTTTCATTGACACTTCTTTCTTTTTTATTTCATACTTTTATTTTCCTTCTTTCAATCAATTTTTATTCTCGTATTATTCATTTTTCTTTCATTTTCTTTCTTTGACACTTCTTTCTTTTTTATTTCATTCTTTTTTTTTCCTTCTTTCTATCGATTTTTATTCTCGTATTATTCATTTTTCTTTCATTTTCTTTCATTGACACTTCTTTCTTTTTTATTTCATTCTTTTATTTTCCTTCTTTCAAACAATTTTTATTCTCGTATTATTCATTTTTCTTTCATTTTCTTTCTTTGACACTTCTTTCTCGTTTATTTCATTCTTTTATTTTCCTTCTTTCAATCAATTTTTATTCTCGTATTATTCATTTTTCTTTCATTTACTTTCTTTGACACTTCTTTCTCGTTTATTTCATTCTTTTATTTTCCTTCTTTCAATCAATTTTTATTCTCGTATTATTCATTTTTCTTTCATTTTCTTTCTTTGACACTTCTTTCTCGTTTATTTCATTCTTTTATTTTCCTTCTTTCAATCAATTTTTATTCTCGTATTATTCATTTTTCTTTCATTTTCTTTCTTTGACACTTCTTTCTTTTTTATTTCATTCTTTTTTTTTCCTTCTTTCTATCGATTTTTATTCTCGTATTATTCATTTTTCTTTCATTTTCTTTCTTTGACATTTCTTTCTTTTTTATTTCATTCTTTTATTTTCCTTCTTTCAATCAATTTTTATTCTCGTATTATTCATTTTTCTTTCATTTTCTTTCTTTGACACTTCTTTCTTTTTTATTTCATTCTTTTTTTTTCCTTCTTTCTATCGATTTTTATTCTCGTATTATTCATTTTTCTTTCATTTTCTTTCATTGACACTTCTTTCTTTTTTATTTCATTCTTTTATTTTCCTTCTTTCAAACAATTTTTATTCTCGTATTATTCATTTTTCTTTCATTTTCTTTCTTTGACACTTCTTTCTCGTTTATTTCATTCTTTTATTTTCCTTCTTTCAATCAATTTTTATTCTCGTATTATTCATTTTTCTTTCATTTACTTTCTTTGACACTTCTTTCTCGTTTATTTCATTCTTTTATTTTCCTTCTTTCAATCAATTTTTATTCTCGTATTATTCATTTTCCTTTCATTTTCTTTCTTTGACACTTCTTTCTCGTTTATTTCATTCTTTTATTTTCCTTCTTTCACTCAATTTTTATTCTCGTATTATTCATTTTTCTTTCATTTTCTTTCTTTGACACTTCTTTCTCGTTTATTTCATTCTTTTATTTTCCTTCTTTCAATCAATTTTTATTCTCGTATTATTCATTTTTCTTTCATTTTCTTTCTTTGACACTTCTTTCTCGTTTATTTCATTCTTTTATTTTCCTTCTTTCAATCAATTTTTATTCTCGGATTATTCATTTTTCTTTCATTTTCTTTCTTTGACATTTCTTTCTCGTTTATTTCATTCTTTTATTTTCCTTCTTTCAATCAATTTTTATTCTCGTATTATTCATTTTTCTTTCATTTTCTTTCTTTGACACTTCTTTCTCGTTTATTTCATTCTTTTATTTTCCTTCTTTCAATCAATTTTTATTCTCGTATTATTCATTTTTCTTTCATTTTCTTTCTTTGACACTTCTTTCTTTTTTATTTCATTCTTTTTTTTTCCTTCTTTCTATCGATTTTTATTCTCGTATTATTCATTTTTCTTTCATTTTCTTTCTTTGACACTTCTTTCTTTTTTATTTCATTCTTTTATTTTCCTTCTTTCAATCAATTTTTATTCTCGTATTATTCATTTTTCTTTCATTTTCTTTCTTTGACACTTCTTTCTTTTTTATTTCATTCTTTTTTTTTCCTTCTTTCTATCGATTTTTATTCTCGTATTATTCATTTTTCTTTCATTTTCTTTCATTGACACTTCTTTCTTTTTTATTTCATTCTTTTATTTTCCTTCTTTCAAACAATTTTTATTCTCGTATTATTCATTTTTCTTTCATTTTCTTTCTTTGACACTTCTTTCTCGTTTATTTCATTCTTTTATTTTCCTTCTTTCAATCAATTTTTATTCTCGTATTATTCATTTTTCTTTCATTTACTTTCTTTGACACTTCTTTCTCGTTTATTTCATTCTTTTATTTTCCTTCTTTCAATCAATTTTTATTCTCGTATTATTCATTTTCCTTTCATTTTCTTTCTTTGACACTTCTTTCTCGTTTATTTCATTCTTTTATTTTCCTTCTTTCACTCAATTTTTATTCTCGTATTATTCATTTTTCTTTCATTTTCTTTCTTTGACACTTCTTTCTCGTTTATTTCATTCTTTTATTTTCCTTCTTTCAATCAATTTTTATTCTCGTATTATTCATTTTTCTTTCATTTTCTTTCTTTGACACTTCTTTCTCGTTTATTTCATTCTTTTATTTTCCTTCTTTCAATCAATTTTTATTCTCGGATTATTCATTTTTCTTTCATTTTCTTTCTTTGACATTTCTTTCTCGTTTATTTCATTCTTTTATTTTCCTTCTTTCAATCAATTTTTATTCTCGTATTATTCATTTTTCTTTCATTTTCTTTCTTTGACACTTCTTTCTCGTTTATTTCATTCTTTTATTTTCCTTCTTTCAATCAATTTTTATTCTCGTATTATTCATTTTTCTTTCATTTTCTTTCATTGACACTTCTTTCTTTTTTATTTTATACTTTTATTTTCCTTCTTTCAATCAATTTTTATTCTCGTATTATTCATTTTTCTTTCATTTTCTTTCTTTGACACTTCTTTCTTTTTTATTTCATTCTTTTTTTTTCCTTCTTTCTATCGATTTTTATTCTCGTATTATTCATTTTTCTTTCATTTTCTTTCATTGACACTTCTTTCTTTTTTATTTCATTCTTTTACTTTCCTTCTTTCAAACAATTTTTATTCTCGTATTATTCATTTTTCTTTCATTTTCTTTCTTTGACACTTCTTTCTCGTTTATTTCATTCTTTTATTTTCCTTCTTTCAATCAATTTTTATTCTCGTATTATTCATTTTTCTTTCATTTTCTTTCTTTGACACTTCTTTCTCGTTTATTTCATTCTTTTATTTTCCTTCTTTCAATCAATTTTTATTCTCGTATTATTCATTTTTCTTTCATTTTCTTTCTTTGACACTTCTTTCTCGTTTATTTCATTCTTTTATTTTCCTTCTTTCAATCAATTTTTATTCTCGTATTATTCATTTTTCTTTCATTTTCTTTCTTTGACACTTCTTTCTCGTTTATTTCATTCTTTTATTTTCCTTCTTTCAATCAATTTTTATTCTCGTATTATTCATTTTTCTTTCATTTTCTTTCATTGACACTTCTTTCTTTTTTATTTCATTCTTTTATTTTCCTTCTTTCAAACAATTTTTATTCTCGTATTATTCATTTTTCTTTCATTTTCTTTCTTTGACACTTCTTTCTCGTTTATTTCATTCTTTTATTTTCCTTCTTTCAATCAATTTTTATTCTCGTATTATTCATTTTTCTTTCATTTTCTTTCATTGACACTTCTTTCTTTTTTATTTCATTCTTTTATTTTCCTTCTTTCAAACAATTTTTATTCTCGTATTATTCATTTTTCTTTCATTTTCTTTCTTTGACACTTCTTTCTCGTTTATTTCATTCTTTTATTTTCCATCTTTCAATCAATTTTTATTCTCGTATTATTCATTTTTCTTTCATTTTCTTTCATTGACACTTCTTTCTTTTTTATTTCATTCTTTTATTTTCCTTCTTTCAATCAATTTTTATTCTCGTATTATTCATTTTTCTTTCATTTTCTTTCTTTGACACTTCTTTCTCGTTTATTTCATTCTTTTATTTTCCTTCTTTCAATCAATTTTTATTCTCGTATTATTCATTTTTCTTTCATTTTCTTTCTTTGACACTTCTTTCTCGTTTATTTCATTCTTTTATTTTCCTTCTTTCAATCAATTTTTATTCTCGTATTATTCATTTTTCTTTCATTTTCTTTCATTGACACTTCTTTCTTTTTTATTTCATTCTTTTATTTTCCTTCTTTTAAACAATTTTTATTCTCGTATTATTCATTTTTCTTTCATTTTCTTTCTTTGACATTTCTTTCTCGTTTATTTCATTCTTTTATTTTCCTTCTTTCAATCAATTTTTATTCTCGTATTATTCATTTTTCTTTCATTTTCTGTCATTGACACTTCTTTCTTTTTATTTCATTCTTTTATTTTCCTTCTTTCAAACAATATTTATTCTCGTATTATTCATTTTTCTTTCATTTTCTTTCTTTGACACTTCTTTCTCGTTTATTTCATTCTTTTATTTTCCTTCTTTCAATCAATTTTTATTCTCGTATTATTCATTTTTCTTTCATTTTCTTTCATTGACACTTCTTTCTTTTTTATTTCATTCTTTTATTTTCCTTCTTTCAAACAATTTTTATTCTCGTATTATTCATTTTTCTTTCATTTTCTTTCTTTGACACTTCTTTCTCGTTTATTTCATTCTTTTATTTTCCTTCTTTCAATCAATTTTTATTCTCGTATTATTCATTTTTCTTTCATTTTCTTTCATTGACACTTCTTTCTTTTTTATTTCATTCTTTTATTTTCCTTCTTTCAAACAATTTTTATTCTCGTATTATTCATTTTTCTTTCATTTTCTTTCTTTGACACTTCTTTCTCGTTTATTTCATTCTTTTATTTTCCTTCTTTCAAACAATTTTTATTCTCGTATTATTCATTTTTTTTCATTTTCTTTCATTGACACTTCTTTCTTTTTTATTTCATTCTTTTATTTTCCTTCTTTCAATCAATTTTTATTCTCGTATTATTCATTTTTCTTTCATTTTCTTTCTTTGACACTTCTTTCTTTTTTATTTCATTCTTTTATTTTCCTTCTTTCAATCAATTTTTATTCTCGTATTATTCATTTTTCTTTCATTTTCTTTCTTTGACACTTCTTTCTTTTTTATTTCATTCTTTTATTTTCCTTCTTTCAAACAATTTTTATTCTCGTATTATTCATTTTTCTTTCATTTTCTTTCTTTGACACTTCTTTCTCGTTTATTTCATTCTTTTATTTTCCTTCTTTCAATCAATTTTTATTCTCGTATTATTCATTTTTCTTTCATTTTCTTTCTTTGACACTTCTTTCTCGTTTATTTCATTCTTTTATTTTCCTTCTTTCAATCAATTTTTATTCTCGTATTATTCATTTTTCTTTCATTTTCTTTCTTTGACACTTCTTTCTTTTTTATTTCATTCTTTTTTTTTCCTTCTTTCTATCGATTTTTATTCTCGTATTATTCATTTTTCTTTCATTTTCTTTCTTTGACATTTCTTTCTTTTTTATTTCATTCTTTTATTTTCCTTCTTTCAATCAATTTTTATTCTCGTATTATTCATTTTTCTTTCATTTTCTTTCTTTGACACTTCTTTCTTTTTTATTTCATTCTTTTTTTTTCCTTCTTTCTATCGATTTTTATTCTCGTATTATTCATTTTTCTTTCATTTTCTTTCATTGACACTTCTTTCTTTTTTATTTCATTCTTTTATTTTCCTTCTTTCAAACAATTTTTATTCTCGTATTATTCATTTTTCTTTCATTTTCTTTCTTTGACACTTCTTTCTCGTTTATTTCATTCTTTTATTTTCCTTCTTTCAATCAATTTTTATTCTCGTATTATTCATTTTTCTTTCATTTACTTTCTTTGACACTTCTTTCTCGTTTATTTCATTCTTTTATTTTCCTTCTTTCAATCAATTTTTATTCTCGTATTATTCATTTTCCTTTCATTTTCTTTCTTTGACACTTCTTTCTCGTTTATTTCATTCTTTTATTTTCCTTCTTTCACTCAATTTTTATTCTCGTATTATTCATTTTTCTTTCATTTTCTTTCTTTGACACTTCTTTCTCGTTTATTTCATTCTTTTATTTTCCTTCTTTCAATCAATTTTTATTCTCGTATTATTCATTTTTCTTTCATTTTCTTTCTTTGACACTTCTTTCTCGTTTATTTCATTCTTTTATTTTCCTTCTTTCAATCAATTTTTATTCTCGGATTATTCATTTTTCTTTCATTTTCTTTCTTTGACATTTCTTTCTCGTTTATTTCATTCTTTTATTTTCCTTCTTTCAATCAATTTTTATTCTCGTATTATTCATTTTTCTTTCATTTTCTTTCTTTGACACTTCTTTCTCGTTTATTTCATTCTTTTATTTTCCTTCTTTCAATCAATTTTTATTCTCGTATTATTCATTTTTCTTTCATTTTCTTTCTTTGACACTTCTTTCTTTTTTATTTCATTCTTTTTTTTTCCTTCTTTCTATCGATTTTTATTCTCGTATTATTCATTTTTCTTTCATTTTCTTTCTTTGACACTTCTTTCTTTTTTATTTCATTCTTTTATTTTCCTTCTTTCAATCAATTTTTATTCTCGTATTATTCATTTTTCTTTCATTTTCTTTCTTTGACACTTCTTTCTTTTTTATTTCATTCTTTTTTTTTCCTTCTTTCTATCGATTTTTATTCTCGTATTATTCATTTTTCTTTCATTTTCTTTCATTGACACTTCTTTCTTTTTTATTTCATTCTTTTATTTTCCTTCTTTCAAACAATTTTTATTCTCGTATTATTCATTTTTCTTTCATTTTCTTTCTTTGACACTTCTTTCTCGTTTATTTCATTCTTTTATTTTCCTTCTTTCAATCAATTTTTATTCTCGTATTATTCATTTTTCTTTCATTTACTTTCTTTGACACTTCTTTCTCGTTTATTTCATTCTTTTATTTTCCTTCTTTCAATCAATTTTTATTCTCGTATTATTCATTTTCCTTTCATTTTCTTTCTTTGACACTTCTTTCTCGTTTATTTCATTCTTTTATTTTCCTTCTTTCACTCAATTTTTATTCTCGTATTATTCATTTTTCTTTCATTTTCTTTCTTTGACACTTCTTTCTCGTTTATTTCATTCTTTTATTTTCCTTCTTTCAATCAATTTTTATTCTCGTATTATTCATTTTTCTTTCATTTTCTTTCTTTGACACTTCTTTCTCGTTTATTTCATTCTTTTATTTTCCTTCTTTCAATCAATTTTTATTCTCGGATTATTCATTTTTCTTTCATTTTCTTTCTTTGACATTTCTTTCTCGTTTATTTCATTCTTTTATTTTCCTTCTTTCAATCAATTTTTATTCTCGTATTATTCATTTTTCTTTCATTTTCTTTCTTTGACACTTCTTTCTCGTTTATTTCATTCTTTTATTTTCCTTCTTTCAATCAATTTTTATTCTCGTATTATTCATTTTTCTTTCATTTTCTTTCATTGACACTTCTTTCTTTTTTATTTTATACTTTTATTTTCCTTCTTTCAATCAATTTTTATTCTCGTATTATTCATTTTTCTTTCATTTTCTTTCTTTGACACTTCTTTCTTTTTTATTTCATTCTTTTTTTTTCCTTCTTTCTATCGATTTTTATTCTCGTATTATTCATTTTTCTTTCATTTTCTTTCATTGACACTTCTTTCTTTTTTATTTCATTCTTTTACTTTCCTTCTTTCAAACAATTTTTATTCTCGTATTATTCATTTTTCTTTCATTTTCTTTCTTTGACACTTCTTTCTCGTTTATTTCATTCTTTTATTTTCCTTCTTTCAATCAATTTTTATTCTCGTATTATTCATTTTTCTTTCATTTTCTTTCTTTGACACTTCTTTCTCGTTTATTTCATTCTTTTATTTTCCTTCTTTCAATCAATTTTTATTCTCGTATTATTCATTTTTCTTTCATTTTCTTTCTTTGACACTTCTTTCTCGTTTATTTCATTCTTTTATTTTCCTTCTTTCAATCAATTTTTATTCTCGTATTATTCATTTTTCTTTCATTTTCTTTCTTTGACACTTCTTTCTCGTTTATTTCATTCTTTTATTTTCCTTCTTTCAATCAATTTTTATTCTCGTATTATTCATTTTTCTTTCATTTTCTTTCATTGACACTTCTTTCTTTTTTATTTCATTCTTTTATTTTCCTTCTTTCAAACAATTTTTATTCTCGTATTATTCATTTTTCTTTCATTTTCTTTCTTTGACACTTCTTTCTCGTTTATTTCATTCTTTTATTTTCCTTCTTTCAATCAATTTTTATTCTCGTATTATTCATTTTTCTTTCATTTTCTTTCATTGACACTTCTTTCTTTTTTATTTCATTCTTTTATTTTCCTTCTTTCAAACAATTTTTATTCTCGTATTATTCATTTTTCTTTCATTTTCTTTCTTTGACACTTCTTTCTCGTTTATTTCATTCTTTTATTTTCCATCTTTCAATCAATTTTTATTCTCGTATTATTCATTTTTCTTTCATTTTCTTTCATTGACACTTCTTTCTTTTTTATTTCATTCTTTTATTTTCCTTCTTTCAATCAATTTTTATTCTCGTATTATTCATTTTTCTTTCATTTTCTTTCTTTGACACTTCTTTCTCGTTTATTTCATTCTTTTATTTTCCTTCTTTCAATCAATTTTTATTCTCGTATTATTCATTTTTCTTTCATTTTCTTTCTTTGACACTTCTTTCTCGTTTATTTCATTCTTTTATTTTCCTTCTTTCAATCAATTTTTATTCTCGTATTATTCATTTTTCTTTCATTTTCTTTCATTGACACTTCTTTCTTTTTTATTTCATTCTTTTATTTTCCTTCTTTTAAACAATTTTTATTCTCGTATTATTCATTTTTCTTTCATTTTCTTTCTTTGACATTTCTTTCTCGTTTATTTCATTCTTTTATTTTCCTTCTTTCAATCAATTTTTATTCTCGTATTATTCATTTTTCTTTCATTTTCTGTCATTGACACTTCTTTCTTTTTATTTCATTCTTTTATTTTCCTTCTTTCAAACAATATTTATTCTCGTATTATTCATTTTTCTTTCATTTTCTTTCTTTGACACTTCTTTCTCGTTTATTTCATTCTTTTATTTTCCTTCTTTCAATCAATTTTTATTCTCGTATTATTCATTTTTCTTTCATTTTCTTTCATTGACACTTCTTTCTTTTTTATTTCATTCTTTTATTTTCCTTCTTTCAAACAATTTTTATTCTCGTATTATTCATTTTTCTTTCATTTTCTTTCTTTGACACTTCTTTCTCGTTTATTTCATTCTTTTATTTTCCTTCTTTCAATCAATTTTTATTCTCGTATTATTCATTTTTCTTTCATTTTCTTTCATTGACACTTCTTTCTTTTTTATTTCATTCTTTTATTTTCCTTCTTTCAAACAATTTTTATTCTCGTATTATTCATTTTTCTTTCATTTTCTTTCTTTGACACTTCTTTCTCGTTTATTTCATTCTTTTATTTTCCTTCTTTCAAACAATTTTTATTCTCGTATTATTCATTTTTTTTCATTTTCTTTCATTGACACTTCTTTCTTTTTTATTTCATTCTTTTATTTTCCTTCTTTCAATCAATTTTTATTCTCGTATTATTCATTTTTCTTTCATTTTCTTTCTTTGACACTTCTTTCTTTTTTATTTCATTCTTTTATTTTCCTTCTTTCAATCAATTTTTATTCTCGTATTATTCATTTTTCTTTCATTTTCTTTCTTTGACACTTCTTTCTTTTTTATTTCATTCTTTTATTTTCCTTCTTTCAAACAATTTTTATTCTCGTATTATTCATTTTTCTTTCATTTTCTTTCTTTGACACTTCTTTCTCGTTTATTTCATTCTTTTATTTTCCTTCTTTCAATCAATTTTTATTCTCGTATTATTCATTTTTCTTTCATTTTCTTTCATTGACACTTCTTTCTTTTTTATTTCATTCTTTTATTTTCCTTCTTTCAAACAATTTTTATTCTCGTATTATTCATTTTTCTTTCATTTTCTTTCTTTGACACTTCTTTCTCGTTTATTTCATTCTTTTATTTTCCTTCTTTCAATCAATTTTTATTCTCGTATTATTCATTTTTCTTTCATTTTCTTTCATTGACACTTCTTTCTTTTTTATTTCATTCTTTTATTTTCCTTCTTTCAAACAATTTTTATTCTCGTATTATTCATTTTTCTTTCATTTTCTTTCTTTGACACTTCTTTCTCGTTTATTTCATTCTTTTATTTTCCTTCTTTCAATCAATTTTTATTCTCGTATTATTCATTTTTCTTTCATTTTCTTTCATTGACACTTCTTTCTTTTTTATTTCATTCTTTTATTTTCCTTCTTTCAATCAATTTTTATTCTCGTATTATTCATTTTTCTTTCATTTTCTTTCTTTGACACTTCTTTCTTTTTTATTTCATTCTTTTATTTTCCTTCTTTCAAACAATTTTTATTCTCGTATTATTCATTTTTCTTTCATTTTCTTTCTTTGACACTTCTTTCTCGTTTATTTCATTCTTTTATTTTCCTTCTTTCAATCAATTTTTATTCTCGTATTATTCATTTTTCTTTCATTTTCTTTCATTGACACTTCTTTCTTTTTTATTTCATTCTTTTATTTTCCTTCTTTCAAACAATTTTTATTCTCGTATTATTCATTTTTCTTTCATTTTCTTTCTTTGACACTTCTTTCTCGTTTATTTCATTCTTTTATTTTCCTTCTTTCACATCAATTTTTATTCTCGTATTATTCATTTTTCTTTCATTTTCTTTCATTGACACTTCTTTCTTTTTTATTTCATTCTTTTATTTTCCTTCTTTCAAACAATTTTTATTCTCGTATTATTCATTTTTCTTTCATTTTCTTTCTTTGACACTTCTTTCTCGTTTATTTCATTCTTTTATTTTCCTTCTTTCAATCAATTTTTATTCTCGTATTATTCATTTTTCTTTCATTTTCTTTCATTGACACTTCTTTCTTTTTTATTTCATTCTTTTATTTTCCTTCTTTCAATCAATTTTTATTCTCGTATTATTCATTTTTCTTTCATTTTCTTTCTTTGACACTTCTTTCTCGTTTATTTCATTCTTTTATTTTCCTTCTTTCAATCAATTTTTATTCTCGTATTATTCATTTTTCTTTCATTTTCTTTCATTGACACTTCTTTCTTTTTTATTTCATTCTTTTATTTTCCTCCTTTCAAACAATTTTTATTCTCGTATTATTCATTTTTCTTTCATTTTCTTTCTTTGACACTTCTTTCTCGTTTATTTCATTCTTTTATTTTCCTTCTTTCAATCAATTTTTATTCTCGTATTATTCATTTTTCTTTCATTTTCTTTCTTTGACACTTCTTTCTCGTTTATTTCATTCTTTTATTTTCCTTCTTTCAATCAATTTTTATTCTCGTATTATTCATTTTTCTTTCATTTTCTTTCTTTGATACTTCTTTCTTTTTATTTCCTTCTTTTATTTTCCTTCTTTCAATCAATTTTTATTCTCGTATTATTCATTTTTCTTTCATTTTCTTTCTTTGACACTTCTTTCTCGTTTATTTCATTCTTTTATTTTCCTTCTTTCAATCAATTTTTATTCTCGTATTATTCATTTTTCTTTCATTTTCTTTCATTGACACTTCTTTCTTTTTTATTTCATTCTTTTATTTTCCTCCTTTCAAACAATTTTTATTCTCGTATTATTCATTTTTCTTTCATTTTCTTTCTTTGACACTTCTTTCTCGTTTATTTCATTCTTTTATTTTCCTTCTTTCAATCAATTTTTATTCTCGTATTATTCATTTTTCTTTCATTTTCTTTCTTTGACACTTCTTTCTCGTTTATTTCATTCTTTTATTTTCCTTCTTTCAATCAATTTTTATTCTCGTATTATTCATTTTTCTTTCATTTTCTTTCTTTGATACTTCTTTCTTTTTATTTCATTCTTTTATTTTCCTTCTTTCTATCGATTTTTATTCTCGTATTATTCATTTTTCTTTCATTTTCTTTCTTTGACACTTCTTTCTTTTTTATTTCATTCTTTTTTTTTCCTTCTTTCAATCAATTTTTATTCTCGTATTATTCATTTTTCTTTCATTTTCTTTCTTTGACACTTCTTTCTCGTTTATTTCATTCTTTTATTTTCCTTCTTTCAATCAATTTTTATTCTCGTATTATTCATTTTTCTTTCATTTTCTTTCTTTGACACTTCTTTCTCGTTTATTTCATTCTTTTATTTTCCTTCTTTCAATCAATTTTTATTCTCGTATTATTCATTTTTCTTTCATTTTCTTTCTTTGATACTTCTTTCTTTTTATTTCCTTCTTTTATTTTCCTTCTTTCAATCAATTTTTATTCTCGTATTATTCATTTTTCTTTCATTTTCTTTCTTTGACACTTCTTTCTTTTTTATTTCATTCTTTTTTTTTTCCTTCTTTCAATCAATTTTTATTCTCGTATTATTCATTTTTCTTTCATTTTCTTTCTTTGACATTTCTTTCTCGTTTATTTCATTCTTTTATTTTCCTTCTTTCAATCAATTTTTATTCTCGTATTATTCATTTTT
The DNA here is from genome assembly GCA_963932145.1 of Acanthosepion lycidas. Taxonomy (NCBI): domain Eukaryota; kingdom Metazoa; phylum Mollusca; class Cephalopoda; order Sepiida; family Sepiidae; genus Acanthosepion; species Acanthosepion lycidas. The sequence goes on from OZ010604.1 coordinate 15,812,515, forward strand.
CTTTCATTTTCTTTCTTTGACACTTCTTTCTCGTTTATTTCATTCTTTTATTTTCCTTCTTTCAATCAATTTTTATTCTCGTATTATTCATTTTTCTTTCATTTTCTTTCTTTGACACTTCTTTCTCGTTTATTTCATTCTTTTATTTTCCTTCTTTCAATCAATTTTTATTCTCGTATTATTCATTTTTCTTTCATTTTCATCTTTATTGTGGTTATCACAACGTTTCGGCCGTTGCGTTTTCAGAACTTCCTCTTATCGATCCAATTAAGCTACAGCGAATTTTTAACTGAGCTCTTTATTTAATCTACGGAAGTAGACTTTTCTCGTTTCACCAAAATTCGCGCCGGTTTCGACTGAATCCAAGTAAACACCATCCGGTCCAGTATTTAAATTCAGTGAAAACAGTGGGAGCAATAACTGAGAAGTACTAAAAATAATAATTAGACGAGATATTCCCTAGAAATGGAATGAAAACAGCCTACCTTCTTTGATTAAATAAAGGGTTCTGTTCCTAACTCCTTGTAGGATATGCACTTGATGAAGGCCGGAGGGCACAACGGCCGAAACATTGTGATAACAACAACAACAACGATAACGACAATAGTCCGAATGTACATAGTGTAAATTTAAAAAAAAAAAACAACTGTTTATATATATAGAGAGAGAGAGGTTAATGATTTAAATGGCGAAAATACATCGTCGCAAACAATATAAATAAGATACATCAACCCCGAACCTGTATATGAATGATATGATCCCTGTTTATAAATTCCAGTTGCATAAGGTCTTTTTAATTTTTTACAAGCTTTCGTCTGTTCCTACAGATTTCCTCAGGTATGGAAGTAGATTTTGTTCATGTTTTTACTTCTCGGTAATAAGATGACAACGAAAATAGAGATGTAATCCGAAAAAATGCTATGAGAAATGAGTTATTGTTTTGGAACGTGCAGTCGCAACGCTGAGTTTGAATTTAAATTTTAAGGTTGTGCGTTTTTGTACAAATATAGCAATAAGAGAATTCTTTTTTACTGGTAGATTTATAATAATAAGTGTGACATTACTGTAATTATTGAACAATATAGTTCATGCCATATTCACGGAAAATCTAAGGCCCCAAACAGTTTTAACAGCCCTCAGAAAGTTTTAAAAGGTCACAGAAAGTTTTAAACAGCCTCAGAAAGTTTTAAAAAGCCGCAGAAAGTTTTAAAAGGGATCAGAAAGCGTCATAAAATTTTAAAAGACCCCAGAAAGTTTTAAAAGGCCCCAAAACGTTTTAAAAGACTTAAGAAAGTTTTAAAAGGCCACAGAAAGTTTTAAAAGGCTCCAGAAAGTTTTAAAAGGCCACCGGAATTTTAAAAGGCTTCAGAAAGTTTTAAAAGGTCCCAGAAAGTTTTAAAAGGCTTCAGAAAGTTTTAAAAGGCCCCAGCAAATTTTAAAAGTTATCAGAAAGTTTTAAAAGTCCACAGAAAGCTTTAAAAGTCTTCCGAAAGTTTTAAACGGCCTCAGAAAGGTTTAAACGGCCTCAGAAAGTTTTAAAAGGCTTCAGAAAATTTTAAAAGGCCCCAGACAGTTTTAACAGGCCTCAGAAAGTTTTAAAAGGCCACAGAAAGTTTTAAACAGCCTCAGAAAGTTTTATAAGGCCGCAGAAAGTTTCAAAAGGGATCAGAAATTTTTAAAAGGCCCCAAAAAGTTTTAAACGGCTTAAGAAAGTTTTAAAAGGCCACAGAAAGTTTTAAAATTCTTCAGAAAGTTTTAAAAGGCCTCAGAAAGTTTTAAAAGGTCCCAGGAAGCTTTAAAAAGCCCCAGAAAGTTTTAAAAGGCCTCAGAAAGTTTTAAAAGGCCTCAGAAAGTTTTAAAAGGCTTCAGAAAGTTTTAAAAGGACCCAGAAAGTTTTAAAAGGACCCAGAAAGTGATAATACTATTCTACTTATATACAATTTGGAAATTTCGTGTTGGTGATAACATTTTTTAAAAGATAAACTGATACAGAAAATCAATTTTTTACAAGTATCAAAACGTTATAATACTAATATACATTTATTAAACAAGTCATTGATTGTCAGCTGGAACTGTCTTTTTAAAAATATCTTTTTAAAAAAATGTTTTCTTTTAATTAAGGAACACAATTATAAAACTATGCTGATACCACTGAAGTCTCAAAATTGCCATTTGTAAAGAAACGACTAAGTCCGATAACTCTTTAAAAAAAGTTAGAGGTCTATTTTACACGTTATCAAACAGGACCCCCATTTTAAATCGATAAAATCCATATATTTCGATTCTTATAAATGTGGCAGCTTGAGGAACGTCTAATCTACAAAAGTTATTTCCGAAAAAATATTTCCCTGTTCTTTAAGTAGTCCCCTAAATGAAGCTATATAAATAATGAAGGGGGAGACAGAGAAAGACCCGAATTAGGGACTATGAATAGTTGCCTGCCTCTCAATTCAGTTCACTTACTAAATTCAATTATTCCTTCAAGTTTGAAACGTCATAATTCGGATCTATATTTTGCTATGCCGTTCATAATTGAAATCATCAAAACGCAAGTGCGTGTCGACAAAGTGATAGACGAATGAATCTATTGGAAATGCGAAAAACGTTTTTGTAATGGCAGACCAATAACTCAAGTCGAAAGCATTTGCAAAAATAAAGAGCATTGCCATCAGCCTAACAGTTTGCATTGACGCTATGAAAGTTATAAGTGAAATTAACGACAAATCTCAATACAATGAAGAAATACTTTCGTCTATAATATATCAGTTCACAAATGATATTCCAGTTGACATTTTTGAAAATCTTCCTAAAAAGGAAACTCTTGCGAGGACAATAAGAGCTTTTAAACAAATTATTTACGTGTCTATATTTCTGAGATGAGGTATTATGTACACTAAAAAAAGTCCTCATCTTTGTTGCCATATTTATCACAACGTTTCGGCTGTTGTACGCTGCTGCCTTCTTCCGGTGGTTGGGATGTCGAACTGAACCCTTTATTTCGCTCACTGCGGCAGACTGTTCTAGCTCCATGTCTGATGGATGTCAGTTATCAGTTACCTCCTGTTAATTACCCTCTCAAAGTTCTCCACTGCCTTAACCAAGTATTGAACTCACATTCTTCAGTTCCTGTCACTGGATCTAAACAACGCCTTTATCCACTGTTCCATGTGTCTTTAAGGACATCCGTCTATGAATTATTATTACCAGCAGGATACTTGCATGCTAAGGGGCGTTTCCGGCCTTTTGTTATTTAGTCACTTTGACATTATGTTCGCCATTTTGTCCATTCGCCATTTTGTCCATTCGCCATTTTGTCTGCGCACGAGCCCTGCAAGCAAGTATAACATCTATAGTGCCGTTCAAACGAGGACGGGTAGGGAGGCCAGAACAATCTGGCTGCGTATGTGATGGGGGAGAGGTCATTTTTTTTATGAAAATATCACTGGTAAAAATATAACTTCCTAAGTATTTCATGGAAGTTAAGCAGCCAACTTATCTTGTTGGGGTGGGCGGATGTTTAAACGGGAATATAATTCTTTCTTTTTTTTTTTTTCCTTTTTCAACATTGACCCCACCTACTGACAAATCACTCGACGGACACCCTGAGATTAAGAGCACTGACTGTATTAAATTTCGACGTTCTGTATATACCCAAACGAATTACGTCCGAACAAAAATGTTATGATTTCTCTGATAGTTACAATCTGTACTGGAGCGAGGGGCGGGGGGGAAAGAGACTACACAGTCATCACAAAAAGAACTTTTTTTTTTCTACGCGGATTTTTTGTTTCATGCTTATCCAGTGATTTTATTTCTTGCCTTCCTTCCTTCCTTTCTTTCTTTCTTTCTTACTTTCTTCCTATTAAATCCGTGTTCCGTCCTTTAAGCTTTCTGTCCTAAGTCCTTCCTTTTTTATTGGATTTATCTCCCTTCTGCCTTCCTTCCTATTAGGTAGTGTACCTTCTTTCCTTCCTTCCTTCCTTTCTTAGTTTAAGCTGTCTGCCCCTAAAACCTTTTTTTATTTATTTATCTCCATTCTGCCTTCCTTCCTATTATTTAGTGACCCTTCTTTTCTTCTTTTCTTCCTTTCTTCCTTCTTTTAAGCTGTCTGTCCGAAGTCCTTCTAATTTTATTGGATTTATCTCCCTTCTGCCTTCCTTCCTATTAGGTAGTGTCCCTTCTTTCCTTCCTTCCTTCCTTCCTTCCTTCTTTTAAGCTGTCTGTCCTAAGACCTTCCTTTTTGTATTGGATTAATTTCCCTTCTGCCTTCCTTCCCATTAGGTCCCTTCCTTCCTTCAATTCATCCTTTCTTCCTTCTTTCCTTCCTTCCTTCCTTCCTTCCTTCCTTCCTTCTTTTAAACTGTCTATCCTAAGAATTTCCTTTTTGTATTGGATTAATTTCCCTTCTGCCTTCCTTCCTGTCCTAAGACCTTTTTTTATTTATTTATTTCCCTTCTGCCTTCCTTCCTATAGTGACCCTTTTTTTCTTCCTTCCTTCTTTCCTTCCTTCCTTCCTTCCTTCCTTCTTTTAAGCTGTCTGTCCTAAGACCTTCCTTTTTGTATTGGATTAATTTCCCTTCTGCCTTCCTTCCTATTAGGTAGTGGCCCTTCCTTCCTTCCATCTATCCTTTCTTCCTTCCTTCCTTCCTTCCTTCCATTAAGCTGTCTGTCCTAAGACCTTTTTTATTTATTTATCTCCCTTCCGCCTTCCTTCCTATAGTGACCCTTCTTTTCTTGCTTCCATCCTTCCTTCCTTCCTTCCTTCCTTCTTTTAAGCTGTCTGTCCGAAGTCGTTCTAATTTTATTGGATTTATCTCCCGTCTGCCTTCCTTCCTATTAGGTAGTGTCCCTTCTTTCCTTCCTTCCTTCCTTCTTTTAAGCTGTCTGTCCTAAGACCTTCCTTTATGTATTGGATTTATCTCCCTTCTGCCTTCCTTCCTATTAGGGAGTGTCCCTTTCTTCCTTCCTTCCTTCCTTCCTTCCTTCCATTAAGCTGTTTTTTCTAAGACCTTTTTTTATTTATTTATCTCACTTCCGCCTTCCTTCCTATAGTGACCCTACTTTTCTTCCTTCCATCCTTCCTTCCTTCTTTTAAGCTGTCTGTTCGAAGTCCTTCCTTTTTTTATTGGATTTATCTCCCTCCTGCCTTCCTTCCTATTAGGTAGTGTCCCTTCCATCCTTCCTTCTGCCTTCCATCCATCCTTTCTTCCTTCCTTCCTTTCATCTTTTAAGCTGTCTCTCCGAAGTCGTTCTAATTTTATTCGATTTATCACCATTCTACCTTCCTTCTTATTAGGTAGTGTCTCTTCCTTCCTTCCTTCCTTCCTTCCTTCCTTCTTTTAAGCTGTCTATCCTCAGACCTTCCTTTTTGTATTGGATTAATTTCCCTTCTACCTTCCTTCCTGTTAGGTAGTGTCCCTTCTTTTCTTACTTCCTTCCTTCCTTCCTTCCATTAAGCTGTCTGTCCTTAGACCTACTTTTTGTCATTTATCTCCCTTCTTCCTTCCTTCCTATTATATAGTGACTCTTCTCACCTTCCTTCCTTCCTTCCTTCCTTTAAGCGGTCTGTCTCAAGTCCTTCCTTTTTTATTGGATTTATCTTCCTTCTGCATTCCTTCCTATTAGGTAGTGTCCCTTCCTTCTTTCAAGCTGTCTGCCCTAAAACCATCCAATTTTATTGGATTTATCTCCCTTCTGCCTTCCTTCCTATTAGGTACTGTCCCTACCTTCCTTCAAGCTGTCTGTCCTAAAACCATCCAATTTTATTGGATTTATCTCCCTTCTGCCTTCCTTCCTTTTAGGCAGTGTCCATTTCTTCCTTCCTTTCTTTAAGACCTTCCTTTTTCTATTGGATTAATTTCCCTTCTGCTTCCTTCCTTTTAGGCAGTGTCCCTTTCTTCCTTCCTTTCTTCAAGCTGTCTGTCCTAAAACCTTCCTTTTTTATTAGATTTATCTCCCTTGTTTTCCTTCCTTCCCTCGTTTATTCTTTCCTATTAGGTTTGTGTCAATTCCTTTCTTCCTTCAAACTGTCTACCTTACCACTGTCCTTTCTTATTGGTTTTATCTCCTTTCTCCCGTCTTTCCTTCCTATCTTCTTTCCATGTTCCTACCTTATTTCTATCAACCTTTTTCTCTTACCATTTTCCTTTTTTATTGGATTTATTTCCCGTCTGCTTTCCTTTCTTCTATTAGATCCGTATCCCTTCAATCCCTCATTCAAAATTTGTCATTTCCTTTTTTTGTTTGATTTATTTCCGTTCTGCTTTCCTTCCTTCATTCCTTCCTTCCTTTCTATTAAATCTGTCTCCCTTCCTTCAAGTTTTCTGTTCTACCACCTTCCTCTTCTATTGGATTTATCTCCATTCTCCCTTATTAGAGCCTTCACCCTCTCCGTCCTTCCTTCCTTTAAACTTTCTGTCATAACACCCTCCTTTTTATTGAACTTATCTCTGTTCTCCTTTCGTTCCTTCCTTCCTTCCTTCCTTCCTTCCTATTATATCAGTGTTCCTTCCTACAAGCATTCTGTTCCATCACCACCTTTTTATTGGATTTATCTCCCTTCTGCCTTCCTTCCTTCAAGCTTTCCTTCATTCTTTTATTGCTTCCTATTACATCCGTGTCCCTTCCTTTCTTCTTTCTTTCCTTCCGTCCTTCAAGCTTTCTGACCTATCACCTTCCTTTTACTGGATTTATGTTTCTTCTATCTTCCTTTCTTACTCCCTATTATCATGTCGTCCCATAAGTTCTGTCCGAATTTTGAATAAAGAAAACAAGTGACCAAATGTTACATTTAATTACAGATTCAATCAAAAATGTATTTTCCCTGATTATCTACGACTTCCTTCCATCTATTAACAAGCTTCCATTACTGTAAAATTATTTTGGTTTTGATACGAAGAACTCACAAATGTCAGTTTTAACCTCTTCCTGTGTTACAAAAGCTGTTTCTTCCAAATGATTCTGTAAGCTACGAAACAAATGGTAGTCTGAAGGAGCAAGATCAGGAGAATAAGGTGGATGAGGAATTTTCTCCCAACCAAGTTCTTCGATTTTTTGTGGCGTAATTCTTGCTGTGTGGGGTCGCGCATTATCCTGATGAAACATCACCCCTTTTCGATTCACTAGAGTAGGTCTTTTTTTCCTCAAAGTTTGGTTCAAACGCTCTAATTGTTGACAGTATATTTGAGCATTAATTGTTGCATTACGTGGTAAGAATTCAAAGTGGATTATTCCTTGGCGATCTCACCAGATTGAAATAAGAACCTGTTGCCCATGAAGTTCTCTTCTCGGCTGTGGCTGGAGTCCTTCCCCTTTACCAAGCCACTGTCTACGACGCTTAACATTTCGATAAAAGATCACAAGTCTATCCAAAAAAGGTGAAACACTTTGGCGAGAATGGAGAGAAGAGCAGATGTCAACTCGGGATTTGAGGTTGTTTTCAGACAATTCATGAAGCACCCATTTTCCAAGTTTAGTAACTTTTCCAAGTTGTTGAAGATGACGATGAACAGTTGTATGGTTTGAACTGAGAACCACTGCCAATTCCTCAACTGATAAAGCAGGACTTTCTTCAAGGGCTGCTTCAAGAAACTTCTCATCAAACTCAACTGGACGTCCGGTTCGATCTTCATCTTCAAGGGTGAAATCTCCAGCTCTGAATTTTGCAAACGATCTTCTGCAAGTTCTTTCATTCACACATTCCTCTCCATAAACTGAGTGAATGTTTCTAGCCGCTTCGGCTGCTGAGTTTTTTTTTTCTTGAACTAATAAAGCATTATGTACCTCAAATGATTCTTGGGTACTTCTATGTTAGTAGGATTTTAATCAAACAAAATTTAATTTTATTGTTCTCTGAAATTTGATCAGTTTAAATGCATGTAAACATAAAAATAATGTTCAGCTCCATTCGACATTATAAAATACTCTTCAAATTTCGTTAAAAATTCGAACAGAACTTATGGGATGACCTAATAGATCTTGTCCTTTCCTTCCTTCCGTCTGGTTTTCTCTTCTACCACTTTCCTTTTGTATTGGATTCAACCCCCTCTTCCTGTTTTCCTTTCTGTCTTTATTTTTTCTTTCCTTTTTTTTTTTTTTGTGCTAATATTCTTTACTTCCGACGTCTCTTCCTGCGTGACTGCCATCCTTCGTCTTTCCTTCTACCATTCCTTCTTTCTTTCTTTCTTTCTTTCTCAATTTCTTTTTTTCTGATTTTCTCGTCTTTCTTCTTGCTTTTTTTCTCTCTTTCTTTTTTCTTTCTTTTTTTCTTTCTTTCTTTCTTTCTTTCCTTTTCAACTTGTTTCTTTCATTCCTGCCTGCTTTCATTCTCGACTTCTTACTTTTCTTCTCGTCCCCATTCTGCGTTTCCTTCTTTCTTAAAACCTTCAGTAACTTCTTCCTTTCCTTACCTTCTTCACTTCCTTCCTTCTATTAGTCTTGTTTCCTTTTCACAATTTTCATTCTTTCTTTCTTTCCTTTTGTCTGTTTGCCTGTCTTTCTCAAATTCATTCTTTCTTTCCCTCTTACTTTCCTTTTCATTTTCCTTCTTTTCTTTCTTTCTTTCTTTCCCCCCTTCCTTCCTTTAATAGGATACGTTCGCATTCCCTTCTTTTTTGTTCATTTTCAGCTTCTTTTTTTCTTTCTTTTTGTCTGTCTTTCTTCCACGTCATTCTTCTTGCTTTCCTTCCAGCTTTCCTTTTTTTTCTTTCCTTCCCAATTTCCTTCAGTCTTTTCTTTCCTTCTTTCCTTCCTTTCTTCCTTCTTTCCTTCCTTTAATCTCACATGTTTCCATTCTATTCTTTTGTTTCATTTTCAACTTTTTTCTTTCTTTTTCTCTCTCTTCTTCGACATCCTTCTCTCCTTCCTTCTCACTTTCCTTCTTTCTTTACGTCTCACCTTTCTTCTTTCTTTCTTCTTTCCTTCCTTTAATCGAATACGTCTCTTCTTGCTTTTCTATCTGTTTCACCTTCGTTTTTATTTCTTTCTTTTTACTTTTTTTTTGTCTGTTTTCCTCAACATCCTTGGTTCTTTCTTTCTTTATTTCCTTCTCATCTTCTAACTTTACATCTTGCATACCTTCTTTCTTTCTTTCTTTCTTTCCTTCCTTCCTTCCATCCTTCTTTCTTTCCTTCCTTCTTTCATTCCTTCCTTCTTTCTTTCTTCTTCCTTCCTTCAATCGGATATGTCTCCATGCTATTCATCTTCCTGTTTTACCTTCTTTGTCTTTCTCGACGTCCTTCGCTCTTTCTTTCCCACTTTCTTTTTTTTCTTTCCTTCTCACCTTCTTTCTTTCTTTACCTCTAGAGTGCCTATTTCCTTGGCTTTCATTTCTCTATTTCCTTCTTCTTTCTTTCTTTCTCCCTTCCTCTAATGAGCAAAGTCGCCATTTTATGCATTTTGCTTTTTCCTCTCATTGTCTGTTTGTTTTACTTACTGTAAAATGGCCTTACTGAATTTTTATTCATTCCTTTCTCATTGTCTTCCTTTTGCCAACCTCTCTCTCCCCCATTCGTTTTTCTATTTCTTATCCGATTTGTTTTTCTTCCTTCTTTTCATCCTTTCTTCCTTTCTGAAGTCTTTCGTTTTTGGTTACTCATCTTGTTGTCAGCGTCTTTTCTTATTTGATTACATTCATTCTTTCGTTTCTGCTTTCCTTCCTTCATTCACAGTGTCTCCTCCATTTTTTTTACTAGATTCTTTCTTTCTCTCTTTCTTTCCCTCCTTCTTTTTTTCCAGGTGTTTCGATTTCTCATTAGAAAACAGAATTTAATTAATTCTTTCTTACTGTTTTTCTTTCTTATCGTCTTTATTTGCTTATGTCTTTACTTCCTTCCTTCTTTCATTAATTCCTTCTTTTCTTCCTTCCTTCCTGACTTTCTTTCTACCTTCTTACCTTCCTTCCTAACTGCTTTCCTTCCTTCTTTCTTTTCTTCCTACTTTCCTTCGTTCATTCCTGTCTTCCTTCCTTCCTTTCTACTTGCCTTCTTTCCTTCATTCCTTTCTTTATTCTTGCTTTCTTATCTGTTTTCCTTCCTTCCTTCCTTTGTTTCTTCTTATCTTCTTTCATTTCTTCTTTCATTCATTCATTCTTTTCTTCCTTCCTTCCTGACTTTCTTTCTACCTTCTTACCTTCCTTCCTGACTGATTTCCTTCCTTCTTTCTTTCCTTCCTTCTTTCTTTCATTCCTTACTTCCCTCTTTCTTTCTTTTTCTTTCTTTTATTCATTTCTTTCTTTCTTTCTTTTTCTTTCTTTCTTTCTTTCTTTACTTCCTTCCTTCTTTCTTTACTTCCTTCTTTCTTTCATTCATTCCTTCCTTCTTTCTTTCTTTCTTTCTTTCCTTCCTTCTTTCTTTCTTTTCTTCTTTTTTCTTTCTTTCTTTCTTTCCTCCATTCCTTACTTCTTTCTTTACTTCCTTCTTTCTTTCATTCATTCCTTCCTTTTTTCTTTCTTTTTCTTTCTTTCTTTCCTTCTTTCTTTCATTCATTCCTTCCTTCTTTCTTTCCTTCTTTTTCTTTCTTTCTTTCTTTCCTTCCTTCCTTCTTTCTTTCTTTTTCTTTCTTTCTTTTTCTTTCTTTCATTCCTTCCTTCCTTCTTTCTTTCCTTCCTTTCCGGTTTCTTTCTTTCATTCCTTTCTTCCTTCTTACCTTCCTTCCTGATTGCTTTCCTTCTTTCTTTCTTTCTTTCCTTCCTCCTTTCTTTCGTCCCTTCCTGTTTTCCTTCCTTTCTTTGTTCTTTCCTTCCTTCCTTCCTTCCTTCCTTCCTTCCTTCCTTCCTTCCTTCCTTCTTTCATTCATTCCTCCATTCTTTCTTTTTTTTCTTTCCTTCCTTTCTTTTTTATTTCCTTTCTTCCTGGCTTCTTTCTTTCTCTTTCTTTCTTTCTTTCCTTCCTTCCTTCTTTCATCTTTCCTTCTTTCATTCCTTTATTCCTTCCTTCTTTCTTTTCTTTCTTTTTCTTTCTTTCTTTTCTCTTCTTCCTTCCTTGCTTCTTTCTTTCTTTCATTCCTTTCTTCCTTCCTTCATGACTTCCTTCCTGGTATTACGAATTTTCTCCAAAAGCCCAAATTTCTTTTTTATTTATTCATTTATTTATTAGAATTTCGAATTTTCATCACAAACCAGAATTGTTTAATTATTTATTTTTTCTTTCTTTCCAAACTTTTTCATTTCTCATCAAGACCAGAAATTAGTTAATTAATTAATTCTTTAATTACTTCTTTTTTTTTCTACGCAATACGAATTTTCCCCGAAAAAAAAAAGCAGAATTTAATTTTTCTTTTTTTTTTTTTACGTATTTATTGAAGTTTCGAATTGGCATTAGAAATAAAAAAAATAATAATTAAGTCTGTTTTTCTTTTTTTTTTTTTTCTTCCAGGAATTCGAATTTTCATAAGAAAATGTAATTCTTTCTTTTCTTATTCATTTACTTTCGAATTTCATCAAAAAATAGAAATTCCCTTTTTTATTTTGTTTTTTCTCTCTCTTTCTTTCTTTTTCGTTCTCTCTCTCTCTCTCTCTCTCTCCATCTAACTCTTTCTTTCTTTCTTTCTTTCTTACTTTCCAAGCCTTTCGAATTCTCATCAGAAACCAGAAATCGTTCATATATGTTATGAATTCTCGTCTAATTAGAAATCTCGTTTCCCCGAGACAACGGCCGAGATTCCTCTTTGCCCTTCCCATACCTACATAGTTGCCCTGCTAACAGCTTTACACGTGTTCATGTTTGATGTTTGCTTTCGTTATTCGAATAGCTCTGTTCATAAAAACACGTACATTTATTGCCACCCAAAGAGAATGCCTCAAACTTACCCTTCTTTAAAAGTAGTTTTCGGCCTGTTTCTCTTTCTCATGCTTTGGGGACTGTTAAGTCTGTCTTGATATCTGTCTTTATATGCTGTTTCTCCTCAAGGCGTAGACAATCATGGCTCTCCACAATTTCCTGTCCCTTGCAACTCTAAATAAATTGTCTTTTTTGGTATTTCTAGACCCTGTTCAGTCCTCCATTTTCTTTTTTATGCACAGTTTTCCTCTTTCCCCTCAATCTGTCCTGTCAGATTTTCCAAGCCCCCACTCTAAAGTGGCCAAGAAATTTCAACTGTCTCTTCCTGATTTTTCTGATGAATTTACCGAGTCCTTTCAGAACATGGGCGATCACGGCTCTCCATTATTTCCGATCCTTTAAGTATTCTTTTCTTGTTTTTTTTTTCTTTTTTTTTTCTTTTCTTGCTCATATGTTCAGTTCATGGTATTCTCAGCATCTTTTAGTAGAATCCCATTTCTGTTACTTTAAGTCTCTTCTTCATCTGTGAAGAGTTTGTCCAGCATTCACTGCCATATAGGAGAACTGCTATTACATAACAGTTAAATGTTCTTTTCTTGGTTTTTAATGAAATTGTCCTGTTTCTTAATACTTTGCTTAGCTTTCAGAAGGCAATTTTCACAATCACAATGTAGCTCCAGATTTTGGTGTCATGCATTCCATTCTCTGGGCAAGTATTCCAAAAGAAAATTTGGCATATTTACAAACTTGCAAAATCCAAATGATTTAAATCCCTACTCTAGAATAAATCAGTCATTCACATATGCAGTAATTTATAAAGAAAACTTCTGAATGACATTTAATGGCTATGAACAATTTTAAAAATATCCCTTCAGTCCATTATCCCATCTCCAAAGTTATTTAAATATAACAAATAAGCATTCTTCTTCTTCTATGGGTGCAGTCCCTTCAGCACATTGGTGATCATGGCTCTCCACAATTTCCTGTCACTTGTAGCTCTTAGTATTTTTTTTTTTTTTTGCGATCTCTCCTAATCCCTATTCTGCTAATCATTAACACAAACTTGTTAGGTAGGTTATGTGCTGTTTTCACTGTCCCTCTTGTCTTCAATATGTCTTGTGAGTATCAAATTTTATAAGCCCTCTTTCCTCATTATGTGACCTCAACTGTCTTTTCCTGATGTTAAATATAAATGTCTTTTTGTTTTTATTTTTCTCTAGAACTTCATCATTTTTTTCTTTTTGCTATTTTTTCTCAAACCCAGCTTTCTTATCCATTCACTCAATCTGTGCTTATCAACTTTTCTAAACCTTCTTTCCTCATGTGCTCTAGAAATTTAAACTGTCTCTTCCTGATGTTTTTTGTTTCCATCAACTCTAGAACTTCCTTGTTGCTCATATGTTTAGTCCATGGTATTCTCAGTATCCTTCTGTAGAACCACATTTCTGTTGCTTCAAGACTCTTCTTCGTTTGTGTAACGATTGTCCAGCATTCATTGCCATATAAGATAATTGATATTACATAACAGTCAAGTGTTCTTTTCTTGGTTTTGAATGAAATTTTCATGTTTCTTAATACTTTGCTTAGCTTTCACAATCACAATGCTGCTCCAAAGTTATTCAAATATAACAAATAAACATTCTTCTTCTATGTGCCCTGTCTCCCGAGGACATTGGGGATCATAGCTCTCCACAATTTCCTGTCACTTGTAGCTCTTAGTAATTTTTTTTTTTTCAATTTCTCCTGGTTCTTTCTGCCAAACATTTACACAAGCTCGTTGGGTTGGTTATACGCTCCCCCCACTCAGTATGTTCTGCTAGGGTTAAATTTTCTAAGCCCCCTCTCCTCATTATATACTCCAGAAATTGTTATATTCTTATATTAACTTAAGTATAAATGTCCTTTTCGTTTCCATTTTCTTCGTTGTTGCTCACATGTTGCGTCCATTGCATCCTCAGCATCATTCTGTAGTGCAACATTTTTATTGCTTCAGTTCACTTCATCTTTGAGAAAGCTGGCCCTTACTCGAGATTTATTGCTCGAAAATACAGTAATTGTGGCACAAGGCCAAAATTGTCCTGAACTCAAGGCCTTAGAGCTCCTTGTGGCGTGCTTTGTCGAACGCCTTTGCGTAATCTATAAAACATGGGTACACGTCTTTCTGCATTTGAATTACATTTTTCCACATTTCTGTTGCTTCAAGACACTTCTTCATCTTTGAGGAAATTGTCCCGTACTCACGGCCATATAGTAGGACAGATATCAAGTAACAGTTCAGTACTCTTTTCTTTGTAACGAAGTTTTTCTATCTCTTAATACTCGGCTTTGCTTTTGGAATACACCTTTGCTTATACAAACGTGTCCTCGGATTTCAGTGTCGTATTTTCCGACCTCTGTTAAAAACACTTCCCAATTATTTATATTTTTATGTTTGCTTGATTTTGGGACCCTCCAATCCTTTCGTCTCGCTTTACTTTATTACTTTCTGTGGGAGCTTTTTGTAATTTTCTTTCCATGAAAGTTTATTGTATCATCTGTATATCTTGTGTTATTAAGATTGTAGCCAACTAGAATGAATTCTGGTAGGATATCTAATTCTCCAAGAATGACCTCGTTGAAAAGGTCTGGTAAGGAGACTCATCCTTGTCTTTCAACCGATTTTATTATTTTATATCTGCTGAACTCATTTTCCATTCGTATACAGGCGGTTTGTTGCCAGTATAGGTTCTTGATTATTCTAATGCCTTTCCCACATATGTCCAGGTTGCTGAGCAGTTGCAACAGATCGTTATCGAACGCCTTTACGTAACCTATAAAACATGGATACACATGCTTCTGCATTTGTATTAATCTTGCCTAAATGTCGTTCATCATTTACGAACACGCAAATGTTTGGGGTTTTTTATACTAACATTCACTCAGTAAATAGCTCGAGAGCCACCCAAGGTAAAAGTTTATATTGTTAGCTTAAAAGCCGCCATCTCGGGCAGCAATTAAGCTAACTCCTACGGAGGGCTCTTGATTGGGTCTTTAGCTCAACAAAGACACATCATGATTTTATTAAACAATTAAGGTTTCATCAAAACAATGATATAATTTGCCTATTTAGAACTTATTGCAAAACAGCATGATCAACAAAATTTTTGGTTTTTCCATTCGGAGTCAGTACAAATCGCTTGATTCCATTCCCTTGAACAACCAACATAGAACTGGTCGTCAGAAAAGCGGGGTTCAAAGAGATGCAGTCCACTTACTTCCAATAATTGTCTTTGGGACTTATTGATTTACATTGCATATCTCATTCCCAATGGAAACTGGGAAGTAAATTTTTTTGAACTCAAAAAGAAGATCTGGAGGAAATAAAGGGATTCATGGATTTAAAACACTTTCCTCTTCCTGGAACAGTAAAGATCTCTGTTTCCATGAGGAAGCATCTTCATGATAATTCAACTTGTTCCATTACAAAATTTTTGAGGATCCCGATTTCTCAATAACGTAACTGGCACGTTTTCAGTATCTGTCTATATTTCTGATATGAGGTATTATGTACACTATTTACATTATTCGGACTATTGCCCTCATCTTTGTCGCAATATTTATTACAACGTTTCGGCCTTTCAGTATCTGTCTATATTTCTGAGATGAGGTATTATATACACTATTTACATTATTCGGACTATTGTCCTCATCTTTGTCGCCATATTTATTACAACGTTTCGGCCTTTCAGTATCTGTCTATATTTCTGAGATGAGGTATTATGTACACTATTTACATTATTCGGACTATTGTCCTCATCTTTGTCGCCATATTTATTACAACGTTTCGGCCCTTCAGTATCTGTCTATATTTCTGAGATGAGGTATTATATACACTATTTACATTATTCGGACTATTGTCCTCATCTTCGTCGCCATATTTATCACAAAGTTTCGGCCCTTCAGTATCTGTCTATATTTCTGAGATGAGGTATTATATACACTATTTACATTATTCGGACTATTGTCCTCATCTTCGTCGCCATATTTATCACAAAGTTTCGGCCCTTCAGTATCTGTCTATATTTCTGAGATGAGGTATTATGTACACTATTTACATTATTCGGACTATTGTCCTCGTCTTTGTCACCATAATTATTACAACGTTTCGACCTTTCAGTATCTGTCTATATTTCTGAGATGAGGTATTATGTACACTATTTATATTATTCGGACTATTGTCCTCATTTTGTCGCCATATTTATTATAACCTTTCGGTCTTTCAGTATCTGTCTATTTTCTGAGATGAGGTATTATGTACATTATTTACATTATTCGCACTATTGTCCTCATTTTTGTCGCCTATATTTTAACAGCGTTTCGGTCCTTGTACGCTCCGACTTTCTTCAGGTGGTTGGAATGTTGAACTGAACCCTTTATTTCGCTCACTGGGGTAGACTGTTCTAGTTCCACATGCCATGTTTAATGGATCAGTTATCAGTTATCTCCTGTTAATTTCCCTCTGAAAGTTCTCCACTGCCTTAGTCGGGTATTGAACTCAAACTCTTTCGGTCCTGTCACTGGGTCTAACTAACACCTTTATTCAACCACCTGAAGAAGGCCGGAGCGTACAACGGCCGAAACGTTGTAATAAATATGGCGACAAAGATGAGGACAATAGTCCGAATAATGTAAATAATGGCACATTTTCTTATAGTTCCAGCTAGTGTGATGGCATTTCGGGAGGATTCATTGAGTCTAGGAACTCTGCTGGATAATTAACTGCCTGTCTGTCTAACCATTGTCAATGGAAAAGAACTTCATGCTTTCTTTTGGAATTACTTGGAGAAGTTTCCAATTGATGTTTTCCACAGTTTGGGAGCTAATATGGCCTCATCACAAAGCCAGTTTGAACCCATGAAGGGGTGTTTAATGTTTGGATAAATATGTTTAATCTTAAGTCTTTGATACTTGAGACTGAAATGCCACAACCATTGGGGAGGAAAATTTTGGTCCATTTTGATGGTTCCATTGCCAAGCTGCAAATCTTCCTGCTTTAAGGTCACCTGTGATACTTTCATACTTATTTTCAGGTTGAGTCTTTCAATATGGCTCCAGATGTAAGAATTTTTCAGAGAGTTGTGTCCCTTTAATTGAAAAGGTGTGACACACACACAGACATTTTCACATTTATTATATAAGATGAATGAGGTGTGTGATATGAATGAGAGAGGTAGTAAGAAGTGAAGGCCATTAGGATAAAGTGATAGAAAATGACTGACCCTTGATTTGAAGACGTTATGGTTGTCGTGATTTGCGAAGCTTCTACGCATCTTTGTTCCACAGAATGGTAGTTCTTGGGAGGCGGGAGCTCTCCGAGCTGAACTTTCTTCTTATTCTCTTGGAATACGGGAGAAATGGGGATGATTCAACTCAATGAAAGTAGCAGGGCGTGTACTGGTTGTTAATTCCTCCAGTTCAGAATGTGGAGGAATTTAAGAATGTAACTGATTTGAATATTTACCATGAGACTAGTGATAGACTTGCGTCTATGGGGAAGTGGTTTAGCGGTGGAGAATAGGACTTTCCCTACAAGACCAACCAAAGAGTCTTGAATTCTTTCTTTCTTTTTTCTTTTTTCTTTTTTTCTTTCCTTCTTTCTTTCAAGTGAGGATTGAGCAGTTCCAGCATAGATATGGTTGATTGATTTGTTTATATATCAACATCTTATGGGTCATTTAATACCGAAATTTAATTTTCTTGGGAGCTTTGAAGTAGTCAAAATACGACATGTTATTCTGCTTTCACAGTTGAATACATGGTAGATGATACTCAGCTTTCGTACATGTTTGTGTAGATATGATTACTAGAGGCAGTGATAGTGATTTTCCAAGCATAGCTCAGATGTGGCACAAGGCCGAAAGTAGGGGACACCCAATGAAGATCGAACTCACAACTCAGTCCTAACTGTTCTAACGAAACAGGCTTGCTAACCATTACACCACCTCGAGGTGCCATATTGATTTTCTATAGTTTAGATGTGGCATATGACCGAAAGTATGGAGCACCCAGTGAGGATCGAACTCACTAGTCAGTTGTAACTGCGAGACAAGCTTGTTAACCATTACACCACGCAGAGGTGCCCAGCTAGAGGCAGTGATACGTGTGTTTTATGCTGTAGTTTTGTTGAAGTTATATTTTGGAATAAAGTTTGATTTCTTTCATAAATTTTGGGATATTATATAGATTAATGCCATGAAAAAATTATTTCGTTTTGCTTGTGTTTAGCAGCATATCAATGTCTATAGGCTATTTAATGCCGAAATTTAAATCTTTTGAGCGCAGTTGTTTGACTTCATCTACAGATAAAATGTATTGTTGGACATTTTACTATAAAAGGGTCTTGTTGATCATTTTAATATAAATATGTGCTGTTGGCCATCAATAGGTGTTCTTGGTAATAATAGGGGTTGTTGGTCATTTTTTATATAAAGATTTACTGCTGGTTCATATTGTTTTGTTTTTGTCTAGGTGTTGACTATTTACCCATAGCTGGGGCCCTAACAGGTGCCACCACTCCGGATTAGGATGGACTTGGGAATAAAAGCAATTAAGAGGGGGTTCCACGCTCCTGAAAATCTTCAATCTCCCGATCAGAGGTCATGCTGCCAGATGTAGTTTATCATCATACCCAGGACTAACAGAAGGAATATAAGCAACAGCATGATTGGATTGGTCAGAGAATACATCGGGAAGTGTGCCATAACTTAGGCTTTGGTGTAAAATAGAAATGTCATGAACATCAGCCAGAGGTAGCAGAAAAAAATGGCAATTAAAAGATATTATGGGATTTCTCAGTCCAGACAGATAATGGCATTGAAACACAAAGACATGAAATTGTTGTTCCATCCAATACGAGAATGGCCTTCAAAGAAACTGAAAATATTGAAAAATAACAGGATCTGGCTGAGACCCTGAAAAAGCTATGGAACATGACTGTAGAAACTAATTCCGATAACAATGGATACACTTGGAACACATCCTAGGAATTTAAAAGAGCAGTTAGGGAAAATTGCAATTGAGATGAAGATTGCAAACCTCTCGAAAACTGCCATCATTTATTCTGCAAGGATTCTTTGACAAGTTTTTAAGTTCTATATTGTTGGTAATAATAAGGGTTGTTGGTCATTTTACAATCAATAGGTGATCTTGGTAAGAATTGGTTTTGTTGGTCATTTTTTATATAAAAATGTACTGCTGGTACTTTTATACTTTCATATTGTTTTGTTTTTGTTTGGGGGTTGACTATTTGCCTATAGCTGGGACCCTAACAGGTGCTACCACTCCGGATTAGGATGGACTTGGGAATAAAAGCAGCTAAGAAGTGGCTCCATGCTCCTCAAAACCTCCAATCTTTCGATCAGAGGTCATGCTGCCAGATGTAGTTTATCATCATACCCAGGACTGACAGAAGGAATATAAGCGATGACATGATTGGATTGGTCAGAGAATACATCAGGGAGTGTGCCTTAACTTAGGCTTTGGTCTACAAGAGAAATGGTATGAACATCAGTCAGAGGCAGCAGAAGAAAATGGTGGTTACAAAATATTATGGGATTTCTCAGTCCAGACAGATAATGGCATTGAAACACGAAGACACAAACTTATTGTTATAGCTAAAGGGAATAGAAAGTGTCAAGTTATTGACTTTGTTGTTCCATTCGATATGAAAGTGGGCTTCAAAAAGACTGAAAATATTTTTAAAATACATTGGAATTTAAAAGAGCAGTTAGGGAAAATTGGAATTGTGATGAAGATTGAAGACCTCCAGAAAACTGCTATCGTTTATTCTGCAAAGATTCACTGACAAGTTCTTAAGTTCTATATTGTTGGTAATATTAAGGGTCGTTAGTCATTCTACTATCAATAGGTGTTCTTGGTAAGAATTGGTGTTGTTGGTCATTTTTTTATATAAAAATGTATTGCTGGTACTTTTATACTTTCATATTGTTTTGTTTTTGTTTGTGGGTTCACTATTTGCCCATAGTTGGGACCCTAACAGGTGCTACCACTCCGGATTAGTATGGACCTGGGAACAACAGTAATCAAGAGGTGGTTCCACGCTCCTCACAACCTCCCAATCAGAGGCCTTGCTGCCGGATATAGTTTATCGCATAGATATGGCATAAGTACTCCATTACCTCTTTGTTTTATACAAATATTCACCCAAAATTAAAAGCGAGAGCCGCTCAATATAGAAGCGTTATGTAGGAATAAAGTGTCGCTGCCGACACTTGAGTTTGAACATAGATCGCCAGTGGGCAAACACAGACGATCCCATGACTGAATTAAGTAGACCACGTGACCATAGAGGAAACGCATAAGTACGAATTAGCTTTGCGTCTAAATGATCGCTATTTCTAGTCTATCCTCTATTACTATACGGATTACCATTCATACTCTATGACTATAGGGACTACTATACTATTTCACTATACGGGTTACTATTCGAGTTAGTATTATCGAGCAAGTCTAGTACGAGTGGTATTCGTAGGCGTCTGACTCTAGTATTATTCAACAGCGTTACTATAGTTGTATCTGCAATTACAAAGTCTCTACTACAACGAGCATTTACAAAACTTACGAGTACTCCTTGGCATTACAAAAGCGGCAACGAGTGTTCGTTGACATCACAAAAAGAGGGTTCCTTTGTGGTGTTGTATGAACGTAAGGAAAGGCGAGAAATGAAGTCCATTAATCTATGCAGGAAAGATAAGAGATCAAGGTTATAGGGATTGCGAAAACATCCAGCTGGTAATCTGTTCCACAAAGCAACAGTTCTTGGGAAGAAGATGTTCAAAGGGAACTTCCTCCTTACTAATGGAATATGAATGGAACCTGGATGATTCATTTTTCTGAACTTGCTAAATGAAAACCTTACTTTTGCCTTGATAAAATCCATGAGACGATGACGCACATTGGTAAAGAAACGTTTTTCTTCATATTTTTTATACTAATGTTCAACCAATACAAGGTCCAAGAGTCAATCAAGGTAGAGAGTTACTGTGTGATGTTTAATCGGCATAAAAAAAGGCAATAAACTAAATTCATGGGCCTATGCAGGAAAGATAATTGTTAACTCTAGACTTAAGAGGTCAGATTATAGTGATTGCGAAAGCATCCGGCTGGTAATCTGTTCCACAAAGCAACAGTTCTTGGGAAGAAAATGTTTGAAGGGAACTTCCTTCTTACTAATGGAATACGAAAGTGAGGAGTCATTTTTCTCAGCGTGACATGGCGGGTCCCAGTTGCTCGTCAGCTCATTCTCGTTTGAGTCGAACCTTCAAATCTATAAATCAACCATCCGTCCATGCATGGAATATTGCTGTCGTATATGGTCCGGTGCCCCCGCTGTACGTCTCGAAGCCCTCGACAAAATCCAGAGACGAATATACAATGTTATAGGTCCTGATCTGGCATCTCGTCTACAATCGCTATACCACAGACGTGCCGTTGCCTCCCTCTGTCTCTTCTACAAGTATTTTCACGGCAACTGTTCCGAAGAGCTACTTTCGCTGGTTCCCGGACTATATGAATTTAAACGAGCTACCAGGCTGGCATCTCGGTACCACCCTTTCACTGTCAAAGCGGTTAAATGTAACCGTCTCTTCTACTCAAACAGCTTCTTCTCTCGCACTTCCCGTCTGTGGAACTCCCCTCCTCTTACTTGCTTCCCCGATGACTATAATCTTCAAATATTCAAGTGTAATGTCAATCGACATCTGACACCCTGAGCTTGTTCCCTGTCCTTCTCTGTATCCTTCCCTCAAACACACCTCTTTACTCTTGTTCTCGATCCTCTGTAACGCCTTGATTGGGATGAATTGCCTTAAAAAATATATCCCATGGAAATAACGACTGAACAGAGAAAGTCTCACAGTAAAGGAGTGGAAAACAATTCATCACCCACAAGGCCGGGTAGACGACATTGAGGAGTGGTCAGCTCCGACCCAGATATGACAGAAATTTATCTTGTCGCTCTTTTGAAGATCGAGTATACCAAAAGGAGTTAGGCACTTGCTTGAGCGATAAAATGAACCGACCATTTTTCCAGCAGTAAATCAGATATATGAATTCTACTTGAGGGCAGGGGTCGGGCGCTGAGTCCCGATAGACGCTCACGTTATGGAGCTTTATTTAGAGAAAACCCATCCGTCATGATAGGTGAAAGTTTGGGGTATGCTTGTAATGAAGAAGCATAGCAGAGGCGAGGTACTTCCTGGAGAGACTGAGCCCACTCCTTCTCCAGCGTCTTTAGCATTGGAATCAGCAGAGGAGATCCATTTAGTGCCTGGAAGTGAAAAAATTGAATCGCTCAATTGGAAAGTCCTGCCTAACGGGTAGGGCCCTGAAGTTGGTTATCAACGGCTACTATTCTCAGATCATCGCAGCCATCTTCCAAGGTTCGCTACTCGATTAAACCCTGTTTCTACTTTACATAAATTTGCTTGTCTCAGAATATATTCATGTCCTTTGTGAACATCTATGCTGATGATAAAACAGTATAGGAGTGCATCTCCAAAACAGCATAGGGGTGCATCTTCAAAACATTAGATGACTAGAGACTGGAAAATGGCTTCGACTCTGACCGTGGTGTAACAACTGAGTGGGGGCTGGAAGAAAACTGGCTGGTTAGACACAATGCCTCGAAAAACAAACGAGTGAAAATCCGTGAGCGCCCAGAACTTACACCAATCGCGATGAACAAAGGTTCCCTCAGAGATACACCTCTAAAGAAGCTAGGGAAATGATAAGTTCCATGAACCGCTCCAGGAAGTACCTGACACCTTCTGCTATCCTCTGCCTTTGCAAATGCCAAGTCAAGCCCAGAATGGTGTACCCCTGTTGTATATAGACAGAAGATTCCTAATCTTCACTTTACTGTTACGATAGATTCCAAAAGCATTTCTGCATCGTTGTGAATGGTTAATTATTTTCCATCCATCAACAAATTTCTAACAGACGAGACGTCGGATGTCTCTCGATGTGTTTTCGTTATTTCGCTACTCTATCGCTGAGTCCATGGAAAGTGCCAAGACGAATACTATTCCTTAGTTCCACCAGTTTTAACCTTCACGCCTATGACCCGCCATGCCACGAATATTGCAGCGAACCACATTCATTAGCTTCATTTTCCATTAGTGAGCTTTAAGTTCCACTCGAGCAGCATCATTGTACGAACCGCTGCTTTGTGGAACCGACTCCCAAGAGAATGTTTTCACGATTCTTCTGTTTGTCCGTCTTCCATTGTTTTTACATCTCACTTTCCTTCTTTCTTTCTTTTTTCTTTCTTTCTTACTTTTCTTCTCACTTACGTTCTCTCTTTCCTTCTCCCTTTCTTTCTTTCTCTCTTTCCTTCTCACTTTCCTTCTCCCTTTCTTTGTTTCTTTGTTTCTTTCTTTCTCTCTTTCCTTCTCACTTTCTTTCTTTCTTAGTTTTCTTCTGACTTACCTTCTCTCTTTCTTTCTTTCTCTCTTTCTTTCTCACTTTCCTTCTCTCTTTCCTTCTCCTTTTCTTTCTTGCTTTCTTTCTTTCTCACTTTCTTTCTTTCTTTCTTTCTTTCTTAGTTTTCTTCTCACTTACCTTCTCTCTTTCCTTCTCCCTTTCTTTCTTTCTTTCTTTCTTTCTTACTTTTCTTCTCACTTATCTTCTCACTTTTCTTCTCCCTTTCTTTCTTTCTTTCTTTCTTTCCTTCCTTCTCTCTTTCCTTCTCACTTTCTTTCATTCTTTCTTTCTTACTTTTCTTCTCTCTTTCTTTCTTTCTTTCTTTCTCTCTTTCCTTCTCACTTTCCTTCTCTTTTTCCTTCTCCCTTTCTTTCTTGCTTTCTTTCTTTCTCTCTTTCCTTCTCACGTTCCTTCTCTCTTTCCTTCTCCCTTTCTTTCTTCCTTTCTTTATCTCTTTCCCTCTCACTTTCCCTCTTTCTTTCCTTCTCACTTTCTTTCTTTCCTTCTCTCTTTCCTCCTCCCTTTCCTTCTTTATTTCCTTCTCACTTTCTTTTTCTGTTTCTTTCTTGCTTTCTTTCTCTCTTTCCTTCTCACTTTCCTTCTCTCTTTACTTCTCCCTTTCTTTCTTTCTTTCTCTCTTTTTTTCTCACTTTCCTTCTCTCTTTCCTTCTCCCTTTCTTTTTTGCTTTCTTTCTTTCCTTCCTTCTCTCTTTCCTTCTCACTTTCTTTCATTCTTTCTTTCTTACTTTTCTTCTCCCTTTCTTTCTTTCTTTCTTTCTTTCTCTCTTTCCTTCTCACTTTCCTTCTCTCTTTCCTTCTCACTTTCTTTCTTGCTTTCTTTCTTTCTCACTTTCTTTCTTTCTTTCTTAGTTTTCTTCTCACTTACCTTCTCTCTTTCCTTCTCCCTTTCTTTCTTTCTTTCTCTCTTTCCTTCTCACTTTCCTTCTCTCTTTCCTTCTCCCTTTCTTTCTTGCTTTCTTTCTTTCCTTCCTTCTCACTTTCTTTCATTCTTTCTTTCCTTCCTTCTCACTTTCCTCCTCTCTTTCCTTCTCCCTTTCTTTCTTGCTTTCTTTCTTTCTTTCTTTCTCACTTTCTTTCTTTTTTTTTAGTTTTCTTCTCACTTACCTTCTTTCTTTCCTTCTCCCTTTCTTTCTTCCCTTCTCACTTACATTCTCTCTTTCCTTCTCCCTTTCTTTCTTTCTCTCTTTCCTTCTCACTTTCCTTCTCTCTTTCCTTTTCACTTTCTTTCCTTCCTCCCTTTAATTGGATACAACCTGTTCAAGACAACGTTTATCTTCCACACATATTCGCATAAGCTGTGCCTTTTACTCAGTAACCCTCTACCTCGAGTGACTCTCGGGCCTTGTACAGGGTTGAATATCATTGAGAACTGTAATAATACTTACCAGACTAACTCGCTAACCTTTGCACCCCACCAAACATATAAATGACGCTTACAGATATAGGGAAAAAATCTTAATGATTTATTTTAATCCGATATATCTTTAATCCGATATATTTTTAATCCGATATATTTATGACACCAGAGGAGTGGATACTCGTGCTTCAATTAGACGCCACATTTTTCTTATTTTTATTTTCAACAGTGTGCAATAAATCTATCGGTGAGCGCTTACGAGAAAATTTACTAAAGAAAATTGGCTTTCCGGGTGGGTTCGAACCGGTGTAGGAGAATGATTTCTCAAACGCGTAGATTGATAGACGTAATACACACTGATTAATATAAAAGTGGGGCATTTATTTCAAAGATGAGCATCCACTAATTACAATGCTTGAAGTAATAACAAAGCAATATCTAAGGATATTATGGAAATACATCGAAACAGGCGGAGATAGATAGATAGATAGATAGATAGATAGATAGATAGATAGATAGATCTTGAATAAAACGAGATAGATAGATAGATAGATAGATAGATAGATAGATAGAAGATAGATAGATAGATAGATCGAAGATAGATAGATAGATAGATAGATAGATAGATAGAAGATAGATAGATAGATAGATAGATAGATAGATCTTGATTAAAACGAGATAGATAGATAGAAGATAGATAGATAGATAGATAGATAGATAGATAGATAGAAGATAGATAGATAGATCTTGAATAAAACGAGATAGATAGATAGATAGATAGATAGATAGATAGATAGATAGATCTTGAATAAAACGAGATAGATAGATAGATAGATAGATAAATCTTGAATAAAACGAGATAGATAGATAGATAGATAGATAGATAGATAGATAGATAGATAGATAGATAGATAGATAATTAGATAGATAGATAGATAGATAGATCTTGAATAAAACGAGATAGATATATATATAGATAGATAGATAGATAGATCTTGAATAAAACGAGATAGATAGATAGATAGATAGATAGATAGATAGATAGATAGATAGATAGATAGATAGATGTGAACAGACCGAGATAGATAGATAAATTGATAAAAATGAAATAGATTGATCGAGCTTTAAATCGAACAAATCTACAGTCCGCAATTCTTGTCATTTTCCGCCTCATTTCTCTCAGCAAACATCCACAAGAATTCCCATATTTTTTCTTTCTCCTAAATTCTTTCTTCCTCGCCCGATCTCCCCCCTCTCTCTATCTCTCTTTCTCTCTCTCTCTCTCTCTCTCTCTCTCTCTCTCTCTCTCTCTCTCTCTCTCCCTGGGTGGCAGCACATACCCTCTGCCCCATCTAACGTTTCCCATCAAATCGGAATCCTGCCACAAGTCACTTACGGCCTTCATTGCGGCCCACAAACCAAATCCTATTATTTTTCTAGCGCGAAACAAAACATGCGGAGAATCTATCAGCGTTCGTATTCAATGTTTCGCTCCTATCACGATTACCGACACGGAGTCTTTTTGTCCCCTGATGCCTGCCACTGTATTAATCCCCACCCCTTATGCAGGTTCATTGCTGGTTTTTTGCTGGCCTTAGAAGCCGTATTAATAGATTGGTTCCTGGTTGGATTCTAAGCGTGAAGCTAAATTTTCTCAGTATCTCTCGCATTATTCCCTGACAACTCACTATGCTATAAACATTATAACAGGTTGATGCTAATTTTTTAAAGATTTCCTGCCCAAATCCTTAATTCACATAAATTCCTTGCATTATTGTTGTCTTCAAAATGTTTTCTCTCATGATATGACACGTTTCCATTAAATTATGTCAAAATATGTTGGAATCTTCAGCCAAAATAATTGGTTGAAGATTCTAATATTTTATTAACAAAAGCTTTTATTCCTATAGATTCACAGCGTCATTATTCAGCCGTAAAAGTTTTTTTTTTTTTTGTTTTGTTTTTTTGGGTTTATTTTTTTTTTAATTTTTACTATTATTATTATTATTATTATTATTATTCCATTTCCTTCAATTTCTGGTGTTCATTACTTTCCGGCCCCCAACCAGAGACCTAAGTCAGATATGGCATCATGACATTTTCTGCTGAGGAATTAAAAAAAAAAAATACTTAGATAAAGCTCTTCTTAAGGTGTGGGCTGTACTGATGAGAATTTTCTTTTTTTTTTTTTGTAATTCTTAAAGGCATGGACAGCAAGGAACCCCTTCAATGACTCTATTGGAATCTTTTCCCAATCAATCGGAGGGCTCCAACTACAACAGGGATTGTTGATGTTCTCATGTGCCAAATTTTTAGATTTCGATTTTAAGGTCCTTGTATTTTGATAGCTTTTTGAAAATCTTCAAAGATACATTGCAGTCTGCAGGGACTGTCATATCAATAAAGAGACACTTGTTTTTAATGCAGCATCTAATAACAATGCCTGGGCGGTTAGCTTTGATTGTTCTGTCTGTGTGTATTATGTAGTCCTATAAAATTGTTACATGTCCTATCTCCGTCAACGGGTATGTGTAGTGTTCATACCAATTATTATTATTATTATTATCATTTTTATTTTCTTTGCTTTCTGGCGTTTACACATTTCTTTCCGGGTCCGTCCCAGGGACCTAAGGTTAGAAATGGCATCATGACACTTTTCACTGACAAAAAAAAAAAAAAATTACATAGATAGAGCCCTTCGTAAAGTGTGGGCTGTACTTGTCAGAACAATTTTTTGTATCTCCTTGAGGCATGGGCTTCCAGGAATCCCTGCAATTAGTCTACTGCAATCTTTTCCAACCAGTCCTAGGGCTCCAACTACAACAGGGATTGTTGATGTTCCCATATGCCACATTTTCGAGACCTCTATTTCAAGGTCCTTGTATTTTGACAGCTTTTTGAATATCTTCAAAGATACATTGCAGTCAGCAGGGACTGCCATATCAATAAGGAGGCACCGTTTTTGTTTGTGGTCTTTAATAACAATATCTGGGCGGTTGGCCTTGATTGTTCTGTCAGTGTGAATTGTGTAGTCCCATAGAATTGTAACAGGTCCTATCTCCGTAACCGAGTCTGGGTGGTGTTGGTACCAGTTTCTTTCAGTTTCCTTCCCGTAGAAGTTGCAGATTTTCCAGTGCAGATATTGGCCCACTCTGTCATGTCGGGTTTTATATTCAGTGGGTGCCAACATCGTGCAACCTGATACAAGATGATCAATCGTTTCTGGATATTTATCACAGATTCTGCATTTTGGGCTGACACAATATTTTAGTATATGTGCTTGATAATTCCTAGTTAGCAAGCATTGGTCCTGCGCAGCAAGGATAAAACCTTCAGTTCCCGCTTTCAACCCTGCACTGCGTAGCCACTGATGGGTACGGGTTTTGTCTACATCAGCTTGTTTGATACGGGCAGAGTATTGGCCATGAAGCGGTTTATCTTGCCATCGCTTCTGTATCTGGTCGGTTGCATTCGTCTTTGCTGTCTTTTTCAAGTATTTTGCAGTTTCAGCCGGTGTATTGTGCTGTAGTTGCATCTCTACGCCCATTTGAAGCTCCAGTTTGAATTTGTTGGCTTCTTTCATTACGGAGTAAAGACGCTTACTACTTTCATGTTCCTTGACGCATACCATCATCCAGTCTTCTGTAGTTTCCAAGTATTTTTGGAGGCCAATTGTTGTAGTTTTGTAAGACAGTTCTAGTTGAACTAATCCTCTGCCTCCTTCGGATCTGGGCACATACAGACGATCAACATCAGCTTTGGGATGATGCATGCGATAGCAAGTGAGAAGCTTTCTCGTTTTGGCGTCCATTCGCTTAATTTCAGCTATGGTCCAGTTAAGGACATTAAAGCTGTAATGCACCACTGGGACAGCCAGTGTGTTTATAGCTGATATTCTATTTTTTGAGTTTAGTTCAGTATTTAGTATCAGACGTACACGCCTGTAGTACTCTTTTCTTATTTTTTCTTTCATTTGGGGGTGTTGTATGCCATCTCCTTCGCTAATTCCTAGGTACTTATAAGCTTCTTCATGCTCCAATTCCCTAATCTTTGTTTATTATTATTATTATTATTATTATTATTATTATTATTATTATTATTATTATTTCCTTTGATTTCTGGTGTATACTGATTTTTTTCTGGGTCCCTACCAGAGATCTAAGGTCAGAAATTGCCTCCAGACATTTTCCACTGAGCAACTGAAATAAAAACTCATTTTACATAGATAATCGACATCTCCAGTTGTCTTGATCTATCCACTACCCTTCTCCTCATCCTTTCTTCTATCACTCCTACCTGATCTTGCTCTAAATTTTCTGTAACCCCTTGCGTCCTAGTGTCTTCCCGCCTTGCTTGGGGTGAAATGCTTAAAAAAAAAAAAAAAAAAAGATAAAACCCTTCGTTAGTTATGGGCTGTACTCGTGAGAACATTTTTTTTTTGCATTTATTTAAGGCATGGACTTCCAGGAATCCCTTCAATTAGTTTCCTATAACATTTTCCAAGCAATCCGAGAGCTCCAACTACAACAGGGATTGTTGATGTCCTCATGTACCAAATTTTGGGAATTTCGATTTTAAGGTCCTTGTATTTTGATAGCTTTTTGAAAATCTTCAAAGATACATTGCAGTCTGCAAGGACTGACATGTCAATAAAGAGGCACTTGTTTTTGTTTTCGGTTTCTTCTGGGAAAGGTATGAATCTACCTCTTTTCCCTCCAGCTATGGGTTAATTGGTTAGTACAATCGGAAAGTATTTTCTGGCTTTAAATAACATGCAAAAGGTTGATAAGCCGTAAAAATAAACAAATCAAAAGATTATGTGATATTTTCGCATAATGATAAAACAATTGTTGTCTTCTCAATTCTCTTTTTTTTAATTGTTT
>OZ010604.1:15847033-15899533 GCA_963932145.1 Acanthosepion lycidas
CGACTGTTGATACCACTGTCAAAAGGGTTGGATATTAGCCAAATACCACACCAGGGTATTAACCCACGCATCTTGAATCTCGGTAAGTATACACACGGGTACCTTCGGGTGCATGTTGGTGGTCCTGTTCTTGAAATCCTAGAATCAAAGTCGGCAAAAACACACACGTTTACACGCATAGATACACACCCATGCACGCAAACACAAACACAGTTAGACATCGCGCACAGGCTCACAGACGTAGGTATAAACCCGCACACAGGCACACGCGGGTAGAGGTACAAATACATGAATACACGCATAGACACACACTCGCACGAACGGACACGCCTACGCAGACATCCGCGGATACGCATATCCACGCATAGGCCCGCGAACACATACAAATTTAGATCCAAACTCACACATCCACACACTCATTGCGCCCGCTGTCACAGACAGGCGCACAGACAGGTACAGACGCTCACACGCACGCATACATATACGCGCACGTACACGCGTAGTCACACATACGCCCCCACACAGAGATAGATTCATACAGGCTCTCACAAAGAGCACTTCGAGTCGGTGTAATGGATAGTAAGCTTGTCTCGCTAGAACAATTACGACTGAGTAGTGATTTAAATCCTCACTGAGTGCTCCATAGTTTCGGCCTTGTGCCACATCTAAACTAAGCTTGAAAAATCTCTATTTGGGCTCCTTGAGGCGGTGTAATGGTTAGCAAGCTTGTCTTGCTAGAACAATTACGACTGAGTAGTGAGTTCGATCCTCACTGGGTGCCCCATACTTTCAGCTTTGTACCACATCTAAGCTACGCTTGGAAAATCACTACAGGCTCTCACAAGCATATATACACACACTCATGCACGCTCGAACACATTTACACATATGCATCCATGTACTCATATTCATGTGCAGTCATACATATACACACCCCTCTCGCACACAAAGACACAAGAATGCATATATTCGACGCTGATACATATACATACTCAGGCATACACTCTCACAGACAGGTACGCACGTACACGTGCACACATGTACTAAAGTACACACACGCACACACACACGAATATTTATCAAACCGTGTTATAGTCAAGGGTTGCTCCAAAAAATGATACCTATTAGGTTGGTGCAAAAATAATTACATTTTCTAACATATGTTACTATGTGAGAAAACGTCATTATTGTTGTCCTCATCTTTATTGCAATATTCACGACGTTTCGGCCGTTGTACACTCCGGTCATCTTCAGGCCATATATGTTGGAATTTCGAACCGACCTCTTTATTTAGTCCACAGTGGGGTAGATTGTTCTAATTCCACGTGCCATGCTTCTTTTTTTTTACTTTTTTTTTCTTTTTTTTTTTTTTTTTTTTGATATCTCAGTTTCAGTTAAATCCCTTTAGTAACACAACTGTCCAAGTTTTTGTTCACCTCTGCTGTGGCCTGGTATTGAACTCACAACTCTCTGGGCGAAGCCAATTTTTTGATCATCCAACCAAAGCTTTTATAAAAATTGATAAAAGCGTTGGTTTCTGGATTCTAACACTTGCTCAAAAGCGCATCAGCCGGAAACTCGGACATTGTTTGAGGCAGATCTGGCCGATTTTCTTGACTCAGGAGAAAGTGTTGGGTTCCCCACTTTGAGCAGGAGAAATCGAGACAAATTCATGCAGTCGAAACACCCTACACTCCAAAGTGTTTATTGACTATCTCCAGAGGGGTCATACCATCAATGGAGAGTACTATACAAGTACACTTGTTGAATCAGTTAATAACATCTATGAAGACTAATCGCCCAGCAAAACTAATGAAAGGGGGTCTTATTGTATCAGGAGAATGCTCCAGCACACAGATCCTTGGTTTTAATGGCTGCTGTTCGTGACTTGCTTTGAACTGGTTGATTCTATTTTCCTGATTTGGCCCCATCTGACTATCATCTGTTTCCCAACATGAAACATTACTTGGCTGGGAACAAGTATCGCAGTGAAGATGACGTCATGTCAGCTGTTGAGGACTTTTTTAACCAATAGGATGAAAGCTTCTTCACCAATAGGATTCAAGCCTTACAACACCGATGGAAGAAATGTGTGGACTGCAGGGTGGGGGTCATCCTGTGAACTTTCCGGCCGATCCTCGTATTTTTTTTTAATTTCTCTATTGATTCGGATTTTTTTTTAAATTCCATATAATATTTTCTTCCGAGATTTTGACGAGGTGGTCTAGGTTGTCGGCTTCTCCGTTAACTTTTTTTTGTTGTTGTTTTTTTAATCATTTCACCCCAAGCAAGGCAATGAAACCAATAAGGATTTGATGACGGTTACAGAATATAAGAAAAATATACTATTAACGGGAGAAGACAACAAAAGAACAACAATTAAAAAGATAACGATTGACATTGCCTTTACATTTTTGAAGATCAAATTTGACTGGGAAGCAAGAGGCTCGAGGAGAGTTCCATAAACGAAAAGAAACTCTTAGCATAGAACTTACGGTAGGCATTTCATCTAAAAATTTCAGCTCACCAATGGGGCGCATAAAAAGGATGCAAATGCTTTGCAACAAGGTCTGTGCATGTTATCCGAGTAGACAAACTCCAGTTGCACACATCTTTACGAAACGCCGACGGAAGACAGCCTCTGCAATAACAGATCCACCAATAGTTTGCCCACAAAACTGCATCCATAATATGCATAACAACATGCATACATAATATGATATGCAGTGATGCAATCGATAATGTCTCGAAATTGGAAATCAGGGAACCATGTTGCAATCGAGTTCCTTATATTCACTTACGCGCAAATACGTATGAAACCACCTCATCTCCCCAGCTATGGATTAAATAGTAGGACTTCTACCAATAAGCCATAATCTCAAAAAAATTCTTACAATCTAAAAATATTTCCTGGTATTAAATAATCTTTAAATGTTCGATAAACCTTAAAAAAAAAAAAAAAGAAATCGATCCTAGCCTAATGCGGCCTTCCACGCACACGAGAACCTGACTCTCTATTTTATTCTTTATCCTTTCACAGAGCCACAACAAGCAAACAAAAAATGAAGTATTGCTGATATGTCTGGCCTGGATCTGCTCAGTCCTCATTTGAAAAGAATATAAAAAGCTCGACACATCCTTACGGCTGATGAATTATTTTCCAACCCAGTCGAAACGTTGCAAACCTCTCGTTACTCTATCGCTAATGTTCCGACGGGCTACATCCCTTAGTTTCACCAGCCAGGGGTGAATCATCTGCATTCCTTTCGTATTCCAATAGTAAGATGTAAATTCCTCTCGGGCGGGTTCCTCACAAGAAATGTGCAAAAATCACGCGTTAAGGTATGTACCTGATCACTACAATCTTGACTTCTTTAGGTTTAGGGTTAACCGCCATCTTTCTTGCATAGCTCCAAGGACTCCAATTCTAGACTTTTCTCACCACACAATATGTCTCTATATTGAGTGGCTCTTAGGCCTTGTATTGGGTAAACTGTTAAAATGAAGTTGATCATTTACCAAAGAGAGTTTGAAGGAAGATAAATAGATATATAGATAGATAACGAACACTATAAAAGATAGATAGATAGATAGATAGATAGATAAAAGAAAACTATACTAGATATATGTATAAATAAACCGTGATAGATAGATAGATAGATAGATAGATAAAAAAAATATATTATATATATATATATATATATATATATATATATATATATATATATATAATTATTTATTTAAAAATATGATTCCAAATAAATAATTATATTTATGCTCTACTTTCGTATCGAGCACTATTTTTAAAAATAATAACAAAAATACTAAGGAACTTTGGATTATTTACCAAACCAGTTTCTTTCCTATTTTCTATAATATTTTCACATATATATATATATATATATATATATATATATATATATATATAAACTGTGATAGATAACGAGCACTATAATACATACATAGACAAATAGATGGATAGACAGATAGATAAACAAAAAATGTAACAAATAGATATAAATAAACTGTGATAGATAGATAGATAGATAGATAGATAGATAGATAGATAGATTATGAACAGAGTAAGATAGATAGATAGATAGATAGATAGATATATAGATAGATAGATAGATAGATAGATAGATAGATAGATTGGCATTTATTTATTTTAAGGGGTTATTAGCTTTTTCACCCTTATCCATTCTCACCCTTAACTAAACCATAATTCATTCCTAATACGTATATATATATATATATATATATATATATATATATATATATATATATATATATAGAGAGAGAGAGAGAGAGAGGGAGAGAGAGGGGGAGAGATAGAGAGAGAGAGAGAGAGAGAGAGAGAGTGTGTGTGTGTGTGTGTGTGTGTGTGTGTGTGTGTGTGTGTGTGTGTGCTCGTGCGCGCCCTCGCGTAGAGGAGAGAGAGAAAACTACGGTGAGTGTCAGAGAAAGAGAGGGTGTTGGGGCAATCAACCATCGAAAGGCTGACACGGGCAGAAATCCACTAACCAGAAGGATTCTCTTACACACATTTTAGATCGACAAAGCAACGCACGGCGGCTCGGCAAAGCGGGGCCCCGATCTCGGCGGCAAAGCCGAGAGAGCAACGCTTAAGGCAAACAGATGAGAACCATTAAACAACTGACACCTTCTCCGCGCACGTGAACAGACGCGCATGTCATCTGGTCGCAACCAACGAAGAATCGAAAGAAAATAGCGTAACATAATACGTTGTTTGTTAAGATGAAGTCAAGCACTACCAACCAGGCGAGAAATTATCAATCGAGAAAACTTCTTTAGCCTCGATTCCTTTCCCTTCCTTTTTTCTTTTGTTCTTTATATATATATATATATATATATATATATATATATATATATATATATATATATATATATATATTTCCGTAATTCTAACGTTTTGGCAGGTTTTATTTTTTTTAAGCAGTGAAGTTGGAAAATGAGAGATTTTTATTTTGTTTGCAAATTAGTTTTTTTTTTCTTTAGAAATTTTTTGCTTTTTCAGTTTCGCTTTCCTCTTGTTAACGCACTTTATCTCTCTAGTTCATTTTTTTTTTTCACTCTTCATCTCCTGTACTTTTTCTTTTCCTTTTTTTATTTCTTTCTTTCTTTCTTTTTCTCACAGAAACCGCGTAGCGTCTCTGATATGTCTTTTCCGTTTTCCCATGCAAGCAGAACGGAATAGTTCATTAAATTATGAACTATTGACAATAGATATTAAAAGCTTCTATCCTCCCTTATGTCCTTCTTTCTTTCTTTTTTCTTTCATTTTCCCACTGAAACCAAGTAGCGTCTCTGATATGTCTGTTCGTTGTTTCCACGTGATCTGAACGGAATAGTCCATTATATATGAGCTATTAGCAGGAGACGTTAAGCACGTCTATCTTCCCTTCTTTCTTTAGCATTTGCTCACTGAAACCAAGTAGCGTCTCTGATATGTCTTTTCCGTCTGTCTATGCGATCAAAACGGTATAGTTCATTATTTATGAGCTATTAGCAAGAGACGTTAAACAAATCTATCATCCCTTCATTCTTTCTTTCTTTTATTTTCTCACTGAAACCAAGTAGCGTCTCTGATATGTCTTTTCCGTCTGTCTATACGATCAAAACGGTATAG
This sequence comes from Acanthosepion lycidas, assembly GCA_963932145.1. Classification (NCBI taxonomy): domain Eukaryota; kingdom Metazoa; phylum Mollusca; class Cephalopoda; order Sepiida; family Sepiidae; genus Acanthosepion; species Acanthosepion lycidas. Next base: position 15,852,684 of record OZ010604.1, read on the forward strand.
TTCATTATTTATGAGCTATTAGCTAGAGACGTTAAACAAATCTATCATCCCTTCATTCGTTCTTTCTTTTATTTTCTCACTGAAACCAAGTAGCGTCTCTGATATGTCTTTTCCGTCTGTCTATACGATCAAAACGGTATAGTTCATTATTTATGAGCTATTAGCTAGAGACGTTAAACAAATCTATCATCTCTTCATTCTTTCTTTCTTTTATTTTCTCACTAAAACCAAGTAGCGTCTCTGATATGTCTTTTCCGTCTGTCTATGCGATCAAAATGGAATAGTTCATTATTTATGAGCTATTGGCAGGAGGCTTTAAACACTTCTATCCCCACTTCTTGCGTTTTCTCTCTGAAAACAATTAGCCTTTCCGCGTGATGAAAACAGAATAGTCAATTATTTAAGAGGTATTGCTAGAGTGCAACGTGTGTGTTGACTAAAGAAGGAACGGAAAACCAGAATTTTTTAAAGACTGATGTTAGAGAGTTACAGATTTTTTACTTTGTTTGCAACATTGTCCAAATCGTGTAACAGCATTGGGATAATTGTCCATCCCACAAAATATTTAATATCTAAAAACTCACGAAATTAATTGAGTTTCTTTTTTCAGGTATTCAAATAAGACGTTTAGCCATCTTGACACTATTTGTCGTAAACATCACTGAAAGACCATTTGAGTTATTCAGCTGGAAAGAGAACAAGTTAAAATCATTTCGTTTCAACCCTACTAAGTCTTCCCAACTGAGCAATGGTAAGAGGAAAAAGATCTTTCAGGCCTTCAGTAATGGTACGAACATTCGTACGGTGGCATCCATCTTCAAAGTCCATTCAAGAACCATGAAGAGAACGGTGAATAAGTTTAAAGAAGAGGGAACAGTAGAGAGGAAAACTGGATCAGGAAGTCACAACAGCAAGAGTGGTCATCATTTCAAGTTAGAGCTAAATGCATTCTTATTGTTCACAGTAGAGTCCAATAGTGTTATAAAAATCTCGGAGAATTCCAGTAAGATATCTTTAATCATTTCAAAGCTTAATCTAACAATTGGGCAATTTTGCTGTTACACACAGTATATATATATATATATATATATATATATATATATATATATATATATATATAAAAGAAATACTGAAAAAGAGTAAGTAATTGAATGGCGGAATGTCCACATTGGCGATAACAAAGGAAGGCCATCGAATATATATATATATATATATATATATATATATATATATAACATTATCATTGAACAAAGAAAGAAAATCACAATATTGATACATAATTTTTAATCCAATCTAAGCTTTCGGCTTACATAAGCTATTATCAAAGATGTCAATTACTGTACAGTTTATTAAGACAAGACTGTGATGATAGTCTGTTATTGTTTACATGGATGATTTCCAAGCAACGATAAACACGTGCATATAAGACGCTAGAAGCGAAAATCTCACCGCAGCTCATGACGTCACACATTACCACGCGAGAATTCCAGTAAGATATCTTTAATCATTTCTAAGATACAACGTTAATCCAACAATTGGATAATTTGCTGTTACATCCGGAATATATATATATACTGAAAAGAGAAAGTTATTGAATGACGGAAGGTCCACGTTGGAGATAACAAAGTCGCCTCCACAGACTATAGATAGATAGATAGATAGATAGATAGATAGATAGATAGATAGATAGATAGATAGATTCTGTAAATCACATCAACTTCAATAACTCAAAAAGTGTAGAACCATATATTTGGTAAGTTTTTTGTTTTTTTTAAAACTTGTCTGTTTCCACCCTTGGTAAAATCTCTAACTAAATTCCCAACTATGATTAACGGTTATATTTTGAGATATTTGAAATTTGCAAAAATGAACTAAGCGTAGTTTTTAACTAGATTTAACTGATATTAGATTAAGGCCTGTGAAACGTAATCAAAACTATTTTTCTTTTTTCCTTTATGTTGAATCATGTGTGAAGCATCTAACAAATGCTGAAAAAGCGAAAATAACAAATTTATTGCGTGAGGGAATGTCCACATTGGAGATAACAATGGAACTTCGCAGAGATCATCGAATGATAAAGAGGGCCGTTGAAAACATAACTCTGTTGAGAACTAGAAGCAAAGGAAAAGGACTTGTCTTCTGGAGGGGGGGCAACGTAAACTAAAGCTAGGGATCTTTGAACAGGATGGAGGAAGTCAAGAAGGACAAAACGTCTAGAATAGTTCACAAATTGGGATCTGTCAAGAAATCTCCTCGTCAAAGTCTTCTCGGTAAAGCAAATATTTCTAAGCGTCAAAATGATTGACTTTTCTAAAGTAATTTTCACGGACGAATCCCGGGTGACACTCGATGGCCGTGATGGATAGGCCAATGATGGATTTTATCCAATGCAGACATGCCTAGTGCTAAAGGTAGACATCAAAGAGGCGGTAATGTGATGATATGGGCTGGAACTGTCGACCAAACCATTATTGGACAATTCAAAGTCAATGAAGGACTTAAACTGAACAAGACTTCCTTTGATTGTTTTAAAGTTAAGCATGTATTTATGCACGACAATGCTCCTTCTCGTATATCTAAGTTTACCCGTGAATTTTTTGAACATAAAATGTATACAGGAAAGAAGTTAATGGAATGGATACCGTTACGTGCCAGTCTGAATCCATTCGAAAATCTATGGTCAATTGTGAAAATGAAATTATATGAAAGTAGAAAAGCATATGACAACGAAGCAGAACAATGGGAAGCAATTAAAATAACCAAGTCGAAAACGGAACCTGCTGATTGGTGCATTGATTTATTTTGTTTTATGGCATATCAACACCTCAATGGGTTATTTTAGGCCGACAAGATTTTTAGGATAGATTATTATGAATAGAATATGTATACTTTGGTTTAGATTTGGTTTGGTTTATTTTTGTTTTACGGCATATCAACACCTCAATGGGTTATTTAATGCCGACAACATGTTTAGGATAGAGTCATATGAATAGAATATGTATTCTTTTGTTTAGATTGGTTTGGTCTATTTTGATTAATGGCATATCAAACTCAATGGGTTATTTTATGCCGACAACATTTTTAGAATAGATTCGTATGAATAGAATATGTATTCTTTGGTTTAGATTGGTTTGGTTTATTTTGTTTTACAGCATATCAACTTCAATGGGTTATTTAATGCCAACAACATTTTTAGGATAGATTCGTATGAATAGAATATGTATTCTTTGGTTTAGATTGGTTTAGTTTATTTTGTTTTACGGCATATCAACACCTCGATGGGTTATTTAATGCCGACAACATTTTTAGGACAGATTCGTATGAATAGAATATGTATTCTTTGGTTCAGATTGGTTTGGTTTATTTTGTTTTACGGCATATCAACACCTCAATGGGTTATTTAATGCCGACAACATTTTTAGGACAGATTCGTATGAATAGAATATGTATTCTTTGGTTTAGATTGGTTTGGTTTATTTTGTATTACGGCATATCAACACCTCAATGGGTTATTTAATGACAAGATTTTTTAGGATAGATTCGAATGAATATGTATTCTTTGTAAGAAATAAATTTGTAGATTAGGCTTCATTGACGTATTTTTCTGAACAGGGATTTTCTCGAATGTATTGCCGTTAATATTTTTCTCCACAAATATATTGCAGGTATTTTTACCATGAAAATCTGTTTTCATAAGTTCATAGTGTTTTGACTCTAGTTTGGGGATTAACTATATCCCCATAGCTTCCACCCCTAGTCAGGCACCTTTTTTCGCGGTGAAAAAAAATAATTGATTTGAAATTCTTGCAAAAATCAAATAATTGCCGAATTATAATTTGAATTTTTTAGGTCCTATTCAGAAATGAATGAAATTATTAGGTTGGTGCAAAAATAATGACGTAATAATGTCGTTTTTTGACGTATTTTTTAACGTCAAAAAACGACATTATTACGTCATTATTTTTGCACCAACCTAATATTTAATTCTTTTATATGTTACCCCCCCCACACACACACACACTTAATTTCTTGAAAATTCTAGAAACTGAATTTTCATACGAAAATATTATTTTAGTTAAAAGCTGGACACCTTGGAGGATGTTAAATCCATTTTTTTTTTTCAAACTGCGACTCATTTCGCGAAAATCTGCATGAAAATCCTAAAATAAAATACAAATAAAACTATGACATTAGAAAAGATTTTAATTAGTTTTATAAATAGCATTTATTAAGGACACTCGTTTCTTAAGAAAAAACATTGATGAATAATGAATTTTTACCAGAATTATTTTCATTTTTTAAAAATTTTAATTAGAATAATTTAAATCTTTTAAAATTCTGCATCACGTTCATTCGGTTAGGTGATATTTACCAATAAAAAATTGAAAAGCTTTTTTGCACAGAGATTTTAAAAATAATTTAAATTTTTTTTTTTTTTGTATATAAAATATTACGTAACTGTTGGTCGACCATACCCGACATTATCAGAAAATTAAGAGCGATGACTTTAAAGTCAACATTCCTAAAATTAGATTCAGTCAGTTATGTGACATGCGTGATAAGTCCTTAGGCAATCATATATCTTTCGATACATAAAGAGGAAGATTTTTTTCCCGCAGTAGGTTACCATTTCTTTCTGCGGCAGGCCAGTTGCCATTCGAGGCCATAGAACCCGGTCTGTCCTGCTATTTTCCCATAGCTGGAGGAGAAGAGGATTCATACCTACGTAGAACAACAATAAAGCTGTCAACACCTTAAGTAGCACTTGTTAAATGATTTACGAGCGTTGAAGAGCACGAAATCACCGCTACTGTTTTAAAAAAAAAAACAATTTTCCTGTTATTTTCAACTTAAAGTAAAGAATATTTGTTTCAAATCAGATTAATTATAATTTAAATCAGCTCATATTTCTCAAATAAAGTTTCAGAAAAGTATTTTCTATTTTTGGGAGATTTTTAAACCCGAGAATTAACTTTTGTTTTCAAATGTGTCAAAATGTGTCAAAATGTCCGATTTTAAAGGATTATGAATGAAAACGATCAAAATGTTGAGATTGAAATACACCAGAGTATTTTGCTTACTGGAAATAGTAAAATTAATAATTTAGCTTCCAGTTAAAGCTAAAAAGAAAGCTTCAAGAATGCTTTTTAATTTTTAAAAATTCATTTTAAACTCTAGGCATCGATAATTAATGGCGGTACCTAAATTTGAAATACAAAATTGTTACGAACTTTTTGACTAAGAAAATATCATGAAAATTAGTGTTTAAAATACGAAATTTTCACCGTTGAAAGGAATTTTCAACTCTCGACCAAACCATTATTGGACAATTCAAAGTCAATGAAGGACTTAAAATCAAAATAGCACTGTTCAGTTTATGAACAAGATTTTCTTTGATTGTTTTAAAGTTAAGCATGTATTTATGCACGACAATGTTCCTTCTCGTATATCTAAGTTTACCCGTGAATTTTTTGAACATAAAATGTATACAGGAAAGAAGTTAATGGAATGGATACCGTTACGTGCCAGTCTGAATCCATTCGAAAATCTATGGTCAATTGTGAAAATGAAATTATATGAAAGTAGAAAAGCATATGACACCGAAGCAGAACAATGGGAAGGAATTAAAATAACCAAGTCGAAAACTGAACCTGCTGATTGGTGCATTGGTTTATTTTGTTTTATGGCATATCAACACCTGAATGGGTTATTTTATGCCGACAACATATTTAGGATAGATTCGTATGAATAGAATATGTATTCTTTGATTTAGATTGGTTTGGTTTATTTTGTTTAACGGCATATCAACCTCAATGGGTTATTTAATGCCGACAACATTTTTAGGATAGATTCGTATGAATTGAATATGTATTCTTTGGTTTAGATGGGTTTGGTTTATTTTGTTTTATGGCATATCAACCTCAATGGGTTATTTAATGCCGACAACATGTTTAGGATAGATTCGTATGAATAGAATATGTATTCTTTTGTTTAGATTGGTTTGTTTTATTTTGTTTTACGACATATCAACCTCAATGGATTATTTAATTCCGACAAGATTTTTAGGATAGATTCGTATGAATAGAATATAAATATATACTGACCTACGTAAATCCTTGAATTCATACTAAACATATATGTGTGTCTTTGCGTCTGCTTGTGTTTTCGGCCAATGTTCGATGATTTTTAATTAGGAAATGTCTTCATTTCTTAATCATTTCTTGATTTCATGTTCAAATCTTTGTTTCTCTTTTCTTAACTTTTTTTTTTGGGGGGGGGGATTTTTTTCGTAAATGCCGACTTCAAGAAGGATTTTCGTTTTTGAACAATATGCGTGTGTATAAATAATTATAACTCCACTCTTGTAGGAAGATTTTCCATGAATGTTTCTCTTATTAGATCTTTCATTCGGGGTCTTCATATATCTGCGAGGAAGTCTAGCTTCAATAGGTATTTGTGGTTGTCAGTTAAACCATGTACGTATTTTTTTTTTTCTGAAATCAAGCTCGTTTTATTGATAGTTTTTTTTTAATTTTTTGTTTTGTTTTTTTTATATAGATAAAATCTATAAGTGTTTTTCGGCTACGTAACCACTTCTGTCAAAAGCGCTGGAATTATAATTATGGATATATACGCATTTCAACAAAAAATCATGCAAAATTGATATGCTTCGTATTCCATTTGTAAGGAGGAAATTCAATTCGAACAGTTTCATCCCAATAGCCGCTGATCGGTAAAACAGACTCTTAGGAGGACGCTTCGCATACCACCACAATCTTAATTTCTTCAAGTCCAGAATTATATACTGTTATATATCCTACATAAAATCACAACATATTATAATTACAATGCCATTGACCCCTCCTCTAACTTGAGTGCCTCTTGGACCTTGTCTTGGGTGAATACCTTAAAAAAATTAGCATATCGGTTCATCGTCCGAAAGGGGGTCATTTAGGAGCCCATGACTTTCCCATAATTATTTGTCGAAATGTCCCTGGCCAACTTTGAGTTTCAAAACCTCTTAGAGCTGTATGCAGTTCTCCTGTTCATTTCGATACACCCACAGCCTACCCATTCCCCTCAGGGGTCACGAAGTTCGTGCACGAATTGACGAGTTTGGATTTTCACTTTTAGGATTCCAGTTCGGAGTTGTCAGAGAATTCTAACCCGTTTCTTTCCAGCGTTGTCGTCAAAATAGTCAAACAGTCGCAGGTGTTATTCGTCGCCGAAAATGGCTGATCGCCTGATATTTCTGTCTTCATACTACTAAGATATTTTGAGGGTGAGGAAGGTTTTAAATGGATTCAAAGAAAAGAGAAAGAACAAACGAAAAAGATGAGTGGAGAAAGAAAGAAAGAAAGAAAGAAAGAAAGAATTTAGATAGAGAGAGAAGAATCATTTGAAAAGAAAGAAAGTGAAATGAGAAAGAGGGTTAAATGCGAAAGAAAGAGAGTATTATCATTTTAGAAGAAAGAAAGAAAGAAAGACAGAAAGTGAAATGAGAAAGAGAGGTAAATGCGAAAGAAAGAGAGGAGTATCATTTTAGAAGAAAGAAAGAAAGAAAGACAGAAAGTGAAATGAGAAAGAGAGGTAAATGCGAAAGAAAGAGAGGAGTATCATTTTAAAAGAAAGAAAGAAAGAAAGAAAGTGAAATGAGAAAGAGAGGTAAATGCGAAAGAAAGAGAGGAGTATCATTTTAGAAGAAAGAAAGAAAGAAAGAAAGAAAGAAAGAAAGAAAGAAAGAAAGAAAGAAAGAAGGAAAGTGAAATGAGAAAGAGAGGTAAATGCGAAAGAAAGAGAGGAGTATAATTTTAAAAGAAAGAAAGAAAGAAAGAAAGAAAGAAAGAAAGAAAGTGAAATGAGAAAGAGAGTTAAATGCGAAAGAAAGAGAGGGGTATCATTTTAAAAGAAAGAAAGAAAGAAAGAAAGTGAAATGAGAAAGAGAGTTAAATGCGAAAGAAAGAGAGGAGTATCATTTTAAAAGAAAGAAAGAAAGAAAGTGAAATGAGAAAGAGAGTTAAATGCAAAAGAAAGAGAGGAGTATCATTTTAAAAGAAAGAAAGAAAGTGACATGAGAAAAAGAGTGAAATAGTGTTTGAGAAGAAAGAAAGAAAGAAAGAACGTGAAATGTTAAAAAGAGAGAAGAATCGCTTGAAAAGAAAGAAAGAAAGAAAGGGTGACAAAAAAGAAAATTTTCAAAGAAATGGAAAGAAAGAAAGTTTAACGAGAAAAACAAAAACGATAAATAACTTGTAAGAAGAGAGAATGGGCGACGAAGAAGAAAGTTAGAAAGTGTAACAGAAAGAAAAAAACAGAGAAAGAAAGAAAGAAGGAAAGAAAGAAAGAAAGAAAGAAAGAAAGAAAGAAAGAATGCCTGATGTTTTGAGCTTAATGACGTTGTTCAAACAGCTGAGCATAAAAGATTATGCGTTTCCTCCCAGAAACCGTAACTAAGATCCGCGCAACACAGTTGCAATAGAAACAACAGGGGGGATGTATGGGTGCAGAACAATCATAAATGTGCCTGGGCGGGATTCTGTAAAAGTAGACGAGTGTGCTTGAAAGACAAGTAGCCGGTTATCATGTATATATAAATGTTATAGGCAATTCGGTCAGTGGTTAGTATATATATATATATATATATATATATATATATATATATATATATATATATATATATATATATATATATATATATATATATATATATATAAGTGAACATTGAAGTCAACACTTAGAGGCGACAGGCTGTTTCATGCTAAACGCAATCGTTCACTTTTATATTTACACACGCTCTATTTCATATATATATATATATATATATATATATATATATATATAAATATATATATATATATTATAATTATTTTTTTTTAAATATGTCTCCATCGCGACACAGAAATTAGATTCGAAACCGAAGCTTAAATTTAACTTTAAATATAAATTTATATATATATATATATATATATATATATATATATATATATAGTATTAATTCAAATTTATAAAATATACATGTTTATAAGATCACTACAAATTTGCAACTTTGTTTCAACGCTGCTGGTGCTGATCTCATAACATGTATATGTTAAAAAATTTGAATTAATAATATTAGCTCTACTCAGTATTGATCACTCTTTTAAGAATAATCTTTTTTGGTTATTGGAATTTTAGCCCACGTGTACGAACCCCGTACTTATTCATGCGTTTCTACAGTTCCGGATACCTGAAAATCAATATATATTTTATATATATATATATATATATATATATATATATATATAAAATATGCACGAGATATACTTTAATGAAAATTCTTACCAAACAAAATTTTTCAAAACATCCTGCAGCGTCTCACTAACTTTTATACCCTTTAGCATCCAGAATGTTTTCTTACACTTATTTGAATATTATATGTTAGTTCATTACACATGACAGGTATCCAATCAAAACGTCCTACATCTCATTAACTTTTAGACACCTTAGCGCCGAGAATGTTTACCACACATATTTGAATATTATCTGTTACCCCATTACACTTGACAGGTCCGAGAAATTGTCATAGAAAATATTCGTCCTCCGAAAATTTCTCGGAGATTCAGGCCGGTAAATGTTTAATACTGTTTATTATAAAACAGAGCATTGACTTAAATATTTGTATCTATAAAAAAGAACGTATAAACATAAAAAATGTCTTAAAATAATTGTCGCACTTTGTCCATTTATTAATATATATATATATATATATATATATATATATTTAAGGGAGCATAGAAGTCAACACTTAGAGACGACAGTCTGTTTCATGGTAGACGCAATAGTACTTATATATATATATATATATATATATATATATATATATATATATATATATATATATATATATATATATATATTAGGTTGGTGCAAAAATAATGCCGTAATAATGTCGTTTTTTGACGTTAAAGAATACGTCAAATAACGACATTATTACGTCATTATTTTTGCACCAACCTAATATATATCTATATAAAGACATTTTTATGTTTATGCATTCTTTTTATAGATGGTATTTATAACCTCCCCCAACGAAACCCTACCCTTCGGCGGAGCTTCGTCCGGGTTCCTCTCTGCAAGCAGAGAGTTCGACAGACACCCGACCCGGCAGCTCACAAAGCGCAGATACTACACTTTGATCCTAGCCACCGGGCCGAGCGGGTATTCTTTTTATAGATGGTATTTATCAATCCACCCACGGGGATCGAATGTGGCACAAGGCCTTTTTAATGTGGGTATCTCCGAGCCCGTAGGCCCAGCCAAAAATAAATAACCATCACAACCCGCCGAGGCGGGCCAGTTCCGTCAACCTCCCCCAACGCAACCCTACCCTTCGGCGGAGCTACGTCAGAGTTCCTCCCTGCAAGCAGAGAGTTCGACAGACACCCGACCCGGCAGCTCACAAAGCACAGATACTACACTTTGATCCTAGCCACCGGGCCGGGCGGGTATTCTTTTTATAGATACAAATATTTAAGTAAATGCTCTGTTTATAATAAACAGTATTAACAACATTTACCGGCCTGAATGTCCAAGAAATTGTCATAGAAAATATTCGTCCTCCGAAAATTTCTTAAATATTTGTATCTATAAAAAGAATATATAAACATAAAAATGTCTTTATATATATATATATATATATATATATATATATATATATATATATATATATATATATATATATAAACTGTTATATTGGAACATGCAAGTTACTACGCGGAAAATGCATATTTGTTTATATGTGTAATTTAGGCATCTCATCAGGTGGTTAACATTGATTGGAATAAACGATTTTATTTAAAAACACAACTTATGAAACTTCACTTCTTTCTACATACTTGAAAATTTTCCATAGAAGGCAAAGAAACAAATATATAAAAACTTTCTAAAAAAGGAAAAGAAGGAAAAAACAGATTAAAAAAGAAAGAGCATAATAAACCAATAAAAAGAAATAGAAAGAGTAAAGAAAAGAAAGGCATAAAAAAGCATAAGAAATTAAGCCTACCACAGGGAGAAGGTAAAGAAAAGAAAAAGGGAAAAAGAAAGGGAGGTGTATATCCAAATTTTACAGATACAAAGAAAAAGAAAAGAGAAGAAAACAAGACATGAGGAGTTTACCCAATGACGATACGTTAAGATAGACAAAAAAAAAACACACTTACACCAATGATAAGTGTATAAAAAAGAAAAATGTCGAAAAATATAAGCAGTTAATCGCTGACTCGCTCTGAAGAGTGGGTGGACAGATCCGCCTACGAAACTATGGCGTCAGGATGCTGAAGGTAACATTAATCAGCTAAATGACAAAACTTTTTACTCATATTAATTCTATATATGTATTGATAGATAGATATTGTAAATCCCTTTGTAATATTTCTAATGGTTTAATATAATTTATAAATTTTTATGTAAAGGCATATTTTTATATGTGCTGTGATTGACTTGGCTCCTTGTAAGAGTCCGAAACCTACCATATTCCGTCTATATTTCTTAGATAAGGTATTATGATTATAAGGCATTACTTCTTCGGACTGTTATTCTCATCTTCTTTGCCATATCTGTTGACCATGTTCATCATAGTCTATGAATATAGAATACAGCGCAGTACGTAATCTGTTCAATGAAACAACGTTAAAGATTAACACTCACGAGTCAGACACTCTACTGAATCTGACTATATCGCCAATACCACCAGCAGCTGTTCTGTAATTCTTCAGTCTTCGATATCAAAGGCTGGCAGTGAATATTCGGAAAAAAACATGGCCGCCTTTATACACGTCGCATTGAATATTTTGAGCCTTCTGATTGGTTAACCCTTCTATTGGTGAACTATAAAACGAGTCAGCTCATTTTGGCTGGCTCACTAGTACAACAGGGTACCCCAAAATTCCAACAATATTCATAACGTTTCGGCCGTTGTATGCTCCGGCCTTTATGTCTATGTCTCTCTATATATCTGTCTATATCTCTGAGATGAGGTATTATGATTACTTGCATTATTTACATTATTCGGACTGTTATCCTCATCTTCATTACCATATTCACAACGTTTCGGCCGTTGTACGCTTCGGCCTTTATGTCTATGTCTCTCCATATATCTGTCTATATCTCTGAGATGAGGTATTATGATTACTTATATTATTTACATTATTCGGACTGTTATCCTAATCTTCATTGCCATATTAACAATGGTTGCTGAGAAATTTGGTTTATAAGTCCCAAAAATTCATACACATGGCCTAGTCGATAAAGACGTTGGTTAGATCCAGTGACTAGACCCAAAGAGTTGTGAGTTCAATACCAGGCCACAGCAGTGGTGAACCAAAACTTGTTGAGTTAAAGGGAAATAACTGAGACACCCGGAAGAGCCATGGCACGTGGAACTAGAACAATCTACTCCGGTAGACGAAATAAAGGGTTCGGTTCCAAATTCCAATCACCTGAAGAAGGCCGGAGCGTACAACGGCCAAAACGTTGTGAATATGGCAATAAAGATGAAGATTACAGTCCGAATAATGTATTAGGTTGGTGCAAAAATAATGTCGTTTTCTGACGATTTTTTGGATTATCGTTCACCCATTTATCCAACTTTTTTGACTTCCCGATTTGCGTTAAATGGCGAACGACTGTTGAGTGGTCGACCTCGAGTTCAACAGCAACTTCTCGTGTGGTTTTGCGAGGATCGGCTTCAATTAAGGCTTTCAAATGTTCGTTATCAACCGCAGTCGGCCGGCCGCGAACGTCTTCATCTTCGAGGCTCTCGTCACCATTGCGAAATTTCTTGAACCACCGTTGTGCCACACGTTCGTTAGTGGTTCCTGGGCCAAACGCATCATTGATATCACGAGCTGTCTCGGCAGCTTTTCGGCCTAGTTTGAACTGGAACAAGAAAATCGTGCGGATTTGAATTTTGTCCATGCTATCGAAAATCCTGCAAAAAAATGAATGAAGAGATTGAGAACGGTAACGAATAACACGATTCGATAGAGCGAAAAACGCGCTTAAAAATGATATATAACATGGCTATATATATCAATGAATTAATTCAGAAATCATATATAAAAGTAACATATGTGAGAAAACGACATTATTTTTGCACCAACCTAATAAATAATGCAAGCTACCATATTCTGCTCACCACGTTGGTTCTGATGTTTTTCAAGAATTCTAACTTCTTTTAACAAGGAATCAAAGAATTAGCTTCTGCAGTATTTACATGACATTGCGAATAATGATTACTAAGTTCTTTACAAATAAATGACATGTTTGTTATATTAGAATTAGGGTGTTCCATTCCGAAAATAAAACTCATTATTTATAAAGCGTTTGTAAAAAAAATAAAAAAATAAAAAGTTAGACATGCAAAACCTTAAATCATTTGAATGAAGCAAATTTTTTTTTTTTAAATTTCCGGTTTTATATATATATATATATATATATATATATATATATATATATATATTAGGTTGGTGCAAAAATAGTGACGTAATAATGTCGTTTTTGACGTTAAAAAATAAGTCAAAAAACGACATTATTACGTCATTATTTTTGCACCAAATTAATATATATATATATATATATATATATATATATATATATATATATATATATATATATATATATATATATATATATCGGGAAATAAGTCTAGTTGATAAAAATAATAGGAAAAGTAATAGAATCCTTAGAGAGAAGTTAGCACTAAATATACTCAAATGTCGTACAAGACCCTGGAGAATGGCTTGTAAGGATCGGAGCTAAAGTCTGTATCAGGGGGACTTGTGTTTCTTGAGTCAGCTTCGAATGGCAAGGACAACCGAGGCGTCAAAGTGTCCCTTACGACCACCAAACATGACAGCAAGGACCACCTACAGGCAGTGTAGTCATGTAAGTCAAAAGAAATATACTTTATCTTTTAGGGGAGGTGTAGATTTTTGGAGACTTTATACATTTATGTTGATAGAAAGAAAGACAGAGACACAGAAGGCAAGCAGAGACAGAGACACAGAAGGCAAGCAGAGACAGAGACACAGAAGGCCAGCAGAGACAGAGATATAGCGACAAAGAGAAACTGAGAGACGTAGAGAAAGAGAGAGATAGAGACAATGAGAGAGAAAGATAGAGAAAGAGATACACAGAGTGAGAAAGAGAGACAAGGAAACACAAGCAGATAGAGAGAAATTGACATAGACAAAGGGAGAGAGAAAGAGATACAGAGAGATAAAGATACAGAGAGATAGATAGAGGCGGAGAAAAAGAGAGATAGAACCTCATACAGACAGAGAAAGACAGACAGGGACAGAGAGAGAGAGACTGGCAGAAACAGAGAGAGAAAGAGATACAGAAACAGGAAAAAAGGGAGAGAAGGTGACACAAAGAGATAGAGAGAAACTGATAGAGACAAAGAGAGACAGAGAAAGAGGAACAGAGACAGAGAGAAACTGAGAGACAGAGATACAGAGAGAAATAGAGAGACGGGAGAAAGAGAGTGGCAATGGCACAGAGAGACAGAGAGAGATATACACACACACACATACAGATAGAGAATGACAGGGACATAGAAAGAGAAAAAGATGCAGAGACAGAGAGAAAGAGAAAAACAACTACACAGAGAGAAAGAGAGAAACGGCGACACAGAAGGCAAACAGAGATTCAGAGAGAAATTGAGAGACGGGGTGAAAGAGAGAGATAGAAAGAGAGAGAGAAAGACAGAAAAAGAGATATACAGAGTGAGAAAGAGAGAGAAGGAGACACAGGGAGACAGAGAGAAACTGACAGAGACAAAGAGAGAAAAAGAGAGAGAAAGAAAGAGAGAAATAAAAATACAGAGAGACAGACAAAGGTAGAGAAAAGAGAGATAGAACCTCATACAGACAAAGAAAGACAGACAGGGACAGAGAGAGAGAGGCTGACAAAAACACAGAAAGAGTAACAGAGAGAGAGAGAGATCCAGAAACAGGGAGAAAGAGAGAGATGGTAAGACAGAGAGATAGAGAGAAACTGACAGAGAGAAAGAGGGACAGAGAGAGAGGAACAGAGACAGAGAGAAACTGAAATGTAGAGAGAAATAGAGAGACGGAGAGAAAGAGTGTGGCAGAGGCACAGAGAGAGAGAGAGAGAGGTGCACATACAGATAGAGACATAGAAAGAGAAAGAGATGCAGAGACGGAGAGAAAGAGAAAGACAAAGTCACAGAGAGAAAGAGAGAGACAGAGAGATACAGAGACATACATAGACGAAGACAGGCAGACAGACATAGAAACAGAGAAAAGGAGACAGAGATACAGAGACAGATATATATAGAGAGTGACAAACAGACAGATCGATACAGAGATATATAGACAGACAGAGACACCGATACAGAGAAACAGAGGGAGAGAGTGACAGACAGACCGATACAGAGAGAGAGAGAGCGAAAGACAGATCGATACAGAGAGATATAGCGAGGGAGCGATAGATAGACAGACAGAGCGATACAGAGAGATAGAGAGACAGACGGGCAGACAGACACACCGATACAGAGAGACAGAGATAGAGTGACAGAAAGACAGACCGATACACAGAGAGAGAGAGAGTGACAGAAAGGCAGACAGACCGATACAGAGAGATAGAGAGACAGACAGGCAGACAGACACACCGATACAGAAAGACAGAGAGAGTGAGTGACAGAAAGACAGATCGATACAGAGAGAGAGAGAGAGAGTGACAGAAAGACAGGCCGATACAGATAGATAAAGAGAGAGAGAAAGACAGACCGATACAGATAGATAAAGAGAGAGAGATAAAGAGAAAGAGAGAAAAAGAGAGAGAAAGAGAGAGAGAAGATAGTGAGAGAGAAAAACATATGCTAAGGGGGTTACAATGCATTCAGACGAGTTGTATAGAAAACGACAGACAAGTGTCGTCTGTTTTATTCATTATCACATTTTTCCAGTTTGCGTATTAGCTGTCGCACATCCGGATAAAATTTAAAGAAAAACTGCTCATGATGTATTTGTTCAAGTACATTCCTTGTCGTTAAAAAGAATTTTATGAATCTGGTGAGAAAGAAAAGTATAAATTAATAATTTTCTTATATTGGTATTGTTGTGTACGTACATACACACACACACACACACACACACACACATATATATATTTATAAAGGTAAAAGACAATAGGAAAACTGTATTATTAGCCGATGCGTTTTCAAGGTAAAAACGAAATGAATTATTCATTTCGTTTTTGGCCTTGAAAAAGTCCACATTGGACGAAACGCGTCGGCTAATAATACAGTTTTCCTACTGTCTTTTACGTTTATAAATATTTTTTCTCTACAGGTTAACTCTGAGAAATTTTTCATATATATATATATATATATATATATATATTTAATTAATTCATCGAGTCTGAAAGAAACCTCAACAGAATGCAGAAAGCACTGGACGGCCGTTTCGTCCTATATTTGAGGACTCATCAGCAATGCGCATCCACTACCGAGAATTGAAACCCTGACAGTTAGGTTGTCAAGCAAACATGTTCCAATGACAAAGAGATTGCAAATCAGACTCAATAAATCCTCCTAATAATTTCCATATATATATATATATATATATATATATATATATATATATATATATATATATATATATATATATATATATATATATATATATATATATATATATATATATATATATAAAAGTGAACATAGAAGTCAACACTTAGAGGCGACAGTCTGTTTCATGCTATATGCAATCGTCAAGCCAAGGTGGCTATATGCAATCGTCAAGTCAAGGTGGCTTGACGATTGCATATAGCATGAAACAGACTGTCGCCTCTAAGTGTTGACTTCTATGTTCACTTTTATATTTACACACGCTCTATCTGTGATATTGAGCACTTTATTCCATAAATATAGCACACCTTAAGACTATATTTCTTTATATATATATATATATATATATATATATATATATATATATATATATATATGCTCAATACACGGATGAAAAAAAAATAACATGTAGAGGTATTAACTTTAAAAATCAGGAAGTCAGTTGAATCCTGTACTTTGGTTTCAACCTTACCGCATCCTCAGGCAATTTTTATCAAATGGGAAGTTTTGAGTCCTTGCTTACATATCAGAAACTTTTTCTTAAGTGCATATGAGACTGGGTAAAAAAAGTTAATTTAACTCTCCAACAATACATTTACGATACACTTGCTTTTCTTCTTCTCCTCCTCCTTTTTCTTCTCCTTCTACTCCCCCTCCTTCTCCTCCTTCTTCTCTTCATTCTTCTTCTCCTCCTTCTTCTTCTCCTCCTTCTTCTTCTTCTTCTCTTCTTCTTCTTCTTCTTCTTCTTCTTCACCTTCTTCTTCTTCACATCCTCTTCCACCCTTTCTATTACAACCAACGTCGTGCGTTTGTTTATTCATTTTTGAAAATAATAATGTAGCGTTCTATATATATATATATATATATATATATATATATATATATATATATATATATATATATATATATGCACATTTCATTGAAAACGACAGACATGGTGCTTTTATTTAGTTTTGTATACAATTTTTCATGCGATCTAAAAATGGAAAAGGAAAAGTTTACGACATGACGAAAATACGGTAATAGTCTGGAGAAAATTTATTCATTTGGTGGATTTTTAAGCTGTTTTCCTTATAATTATTATAATTAGCTCTCTATCATACATTGATCTCTTATATGGACTAAAAGTCCTCTCTGGAATAATCCCTACCAATTACAATTTGGCATTATATACATATATATATATATATATATATATATATATATATATATATAGAGAGAGAGAGAGAGAGGGGGCAGATAGATAGATAGATAGATAGATAGATAGATAGATAGATAGATAGATAGATATGAAAAAACTGTGATAGATAGGGAGAGAGATAGAGAGAGAGAGGGCACATACTGAGGAAAGAGGGCAAGAAGGCCAGACAGAAAGAGCAAAAACAATGCATAGCCTACCTAAGAACTTGAGTAACTTGATTGATTTAGGAAAATTAAATGACAAAATTTACTAATAGATACGAAGGACAGGAAATTATAGAGAGCCACGATCACCAACGTCCTGAAGAGACACAGCACATAGAAGAAGAAGAAGAAGAAGAAGAAGAAGAAGAAGAAGAAGACATAGCTAAGGACGAAGAAGAAGTTTGAAGAGATGGTCATAGAAGAAGAAGAAGAAGAAGAAGAAGAAGAAGAAGAAGAAGAAGAAGAAGAAGAAGAAGCAGGAAAATATTGCCCATGCGCATTAGGGAGTAAATTTTAAATTTAAATTTCTTTTTTTTTTAATTTTGGGTATATCGTCTAGCCGATTTAATTTATTTTTTTCTTGATTATTATCCTGTCACTTTTCTTATTAAATATCCCACATTGTTATAATTAAATAATTAAATATTTCTTCTAATTAAATAATTAAATATTTCTTCTAATTAAATAATTAAATATTTCTTTTCTTATTAAATATCCAGATGCAACATTTATAAAGGTAAATGTTGTATCTGGATCAAAATTTACTGCGAATGATCTTGCAATTAAAGCACTTTCTATACACTTTTATCTTAGTAAATTACTTCCTCTTTAAATCCAAGTAGCATTTTTAAGTCAAAACTATTGTTAGGATCATTACAGTTAGCAACTAATGCATTTAGTGTGTTGCTTGTCAACAGATTCCTTTTGAGGTCATATAAATTTTTATTTTAATTCCTTGAGGTTCCTCCATGTGTTCCAGGTGATAAATTAAATTCCTCTTAAATTTTTTTTTTTTTTTCTGTTTATACGTTATTTTTATAGTTACAAATATTTAAGGAAATGCTTTTTATAATAAACAATATTAATAACATTTACCGGCCTGAATGCCAGAGAAATCTCAAAGAATATATGTGTCTTCCGAAAGGAATCGAACCTGTATCCTATAGCCTGACGTGCTGTAATATTTAGCCACAGGGGAAGCATCAAATTATTAATGTCGAAAGTACTCGGAATAAAATGGACATGTATCAACATGGTAATTTTCTCTCTTCACAGCGTTGATGACAGAACAGAAATATAAAGCAGTCTTACACAAGTTAGTCAAAGAATATGTGAAAAAAGGACTGCTTCTTTATGCGCCATCTCACCTAAGATCCTAGGCGATCGTGGCTCACCACAACTTCCTGTCATTTGTAGCTCTTAATAATTTTTGTCTTTTGGTTATCTCTCCTAAACCCTGTCCCACCATCCATTTACTTGAGCTCATGAAGTATGTTATGCGTTATTTTCCTCTTTCCCACTTGCCTTCAATCTGTCCTGTGAGTATCATATTTTCCAAGCCGTCTTTCCTCATTATTTGTCCTAAATATTTCAACTGTCTCTTTCTGATTTTAATTAACTTATCTTTTGTTTTCCTCTCTCCTTCTTGCCTTCAATCTGTCCTGCGAGTATCATATTTTCCAAGCCGTCTTTCCTCATTATTTGTCCTGAATATTTCAACTGTCTCTTTCTGATTTAAATTAGCTTATCTTTTGTTTTCCACTCTCCTTCTTGCCTTCAATCTGTCCTGTGAGTATCATATTTTCCAAGCCGTCTTTCCTCATTATTTGTCCTAAATATTTCAACTGTCTCTTTCTGATTTAAATTAGCTTATCTTTTGTTTTCTACTCTCCCTCCTGCCTTCAATCTGTTCCGTGAGTATTTGATTTTCCTAGCTGTCTTTCCTCATTATGTGTCCTAGATATTTCAACTGTCAACGGGAAACTACTCGACTATCTTTCACAAGAAGTCATTCGTAGTAAATAGAGGGTGGAATTGGGTTTTGGAGAGATAAAAAAAAAATTTATTAAGAGCTACAATAGGCAAGACATTATGGAGAGCCATGATCGCCTACATCCTGAGGGGACATAGCACATAAGGAAGAATGCCGTTTTCTTAATGTCTAAGGACAAGCCTTACTTTCTCGGTGATCCATTGTATAAAGCTAATTAGATGAATGAAGAAGAGATCCCACGCCCCTCCCATTTAAAATGGACGAAAATAACTCGTTTCAGATTATTTCAGTTATTTTCTTTCTTTTCTTATCTGCCATCTTGCTGACGTTCTTTTTTTCTTTTAAGTGCTGTGTCCCTTCATGATGTAACTGATCATGGACCTCCACTCCCTCCACTATCTGTCCTGTGACTATCAGATTTACCAAGCCCTTCTTCCTCATTACATGTCCCAGAAATTTCAACCGCCTCTTGCTGATATTAAATATAAGTCTCCTCTTTGTTTCTCTCCTAAACCTCGTCGTTGCTCACATGTTCGACCCATGACATTCTCAGTATTCTTCTGTAGAACAAAATTTCTGTTGCTTCAAAGTCTCTTCTTCGTCTTTAGGGAGATTGTCTAGCATTTGCTGCCATACAGGAGGACACATATCACGTAATAATTCAGTATTCTTTTCTTTGTTTCTAACGAGATTTTTACTGATTTCAAAATGCAAGAAGTGGATTCATACGATAATTCTGTGGCTGTCTGATAATGGTATCATCTTACCTTTTTATTAATTGTAGTTCTTGGTCAGAGATGGATACCGAAAACAATATGTACGTAGCATGTGAACAATATGGAAGTTTTGAGGAAAATGAAAACAAAGAGAACAGATCCTTAAAATCAGAAAAAGACAATTGAAATATCTCCCCATCACATAATGAGGAAAGAAGGCTTGGAAAATTTAACACTCACGAAATATATTGATGGCGAGAGAGACAAAGGAGAACAATGAATAACCTCGCCAAAGATTTTACGGTTTATCAACATTCGGCTTATTTAAAATCGAATTATATTTTCCATTGTAAGAATAATATTCTTGTGTTGGGGTGATTGAATATTTTAGAACAATGATTTTTTTCCAAATACAAATCCTACTATTTATCCCATATATGGGGGAGGAAATGGCTCCATACCTTTCTCAAACGTATTTGCGCAAAACTAGATGTAAAGTGTCCGACTGGAATCCGAACTCGGCTCTCAGAGATCTCATTCCAAGCCGCTATCATTACACCACCTGCACATCTCACATCTAACTAATGAGCTTATGTAAACAGATTTAAGAACATGGACTTGAAGAGGCGGTAAGAAAACAAACCTTGCTTAGAGCCCTAAAGAATGGGAAGCTGTGGAGAGCCATGATCGCCTGAAACGATAAATATTTGTCCGGCCTTCATGACAGCTTCAACCGTTTTACTTAGCATCCTGACGTCTTTGGTGGTCCTGAAAATGCTTTTCCCAGTGGCTATGAATGGGCGATCTTTAGCGATGTCGACACTATTTTTTCTTCATTCTCTCTCTTTGACACAACAATAGATTTTTTATGTTTCCCTACAAAGAATAAAAAAAAGAAAAAAAAAAGAAGAAAATGATACCCCCACTTCTCATACAGAATAGCCGTTTGAATCCTCAAGAGTGTTTGCCAAGTGTAATGTATTTTACCCTTTTTTAGTGATTACGGACATTATTTTTTTAAACATTTTATCCCGAGAATGGCAATAAAGCCACTAAGACGCAAGGGGTTACTGAATGTAAGAGAGTATAAAAAAACTCTATTAAGGTGCGAGGACAATAAAAGAACAAGAATTAAGAAGTCAAAAGAGGACGATTGACATTATATTTAAATTGTTGAAGATCAAAGTTGACTGGGAAGCAAGAAGCCGGCAAAGATTTCCATAAATGAATGGTTCAATTCAAAAGAAGAAACTGTTAGCATAGAACTTACGGTTACATCTAACCAAAACGATGAGACGTTGCCGCTAATGTAGTATTGTGCTTAAATTCATAATGTCTTCGTACCGTACAGGATAGTAATATTTATTTAACAAATACAAAAATGTGGCACAAGGCAAAGGGGGATGGGAGAGTTTGCTTTTGGTTTGGTTTGTTTTACGACATTTCAACCTCAATGAGTTATTTAATGCCAACAACTTTTTTCCTGGTAATATTTTGTTTTGTCAAAAATCTATTTCCGGTAATTTTTTTTTTTCCTCAAAACTGTATCGCTGGTAATATTTTTTTCCTAAAACGTAATAGTTTTTTTTCTTCAAAAATTTATTTCTGGTAATAATTTTTTACAAACTATTTGAGGTATTTAAAACCTGTTTTTACACTTCCATAATGTTGTTTACCTCAGTTTCGGGGTTAACTATTTTGCCCATAGCTGGAACCCTAACAGGTGCTACCACCCCGGAACACCAGAAATTAAGAGGTGGTTCCACGCTCCTCAAAACATCCTGATCAGAGGACGTGCTGTTGGGCATAGTTTATCGTCTTACCCAGGACGCGGATATAGTTAATAGTCATACCCAGGACGCGGATGTAATTTATCGTCTTAACCAGGACGAGGGTGTAGTTTATCGTCATACCCAGGACGCGGATGTAGTTTAAGGTTTTACCCAGGACGCGGATGTAGTTTATCGTCTTACCCAGGACGCGGATGTCGTTTATCGTCTTGCCCAGGACGCGGATGTAGTTTATCGTCATACCCAGGACGAGGGTGTAGTTTATCGTCATACCCAGGACGCGGATGTAGTTTAAGGTCTTACCCAGGACGCGGATGTAGTTTAACGTCTTACCCAGGACGCGGATGTCGTTTATCGTCATACCCAGGACGCGGATGTCGTTCATCGTCATACCCAGGACGCGGATGTCGTTCATCGTCGTACCCAGGACGCGGATGTCGTTTATCGTCTTACCCAGGACGCGGATGTAGTTTATCGTCATACCCAGGACGCGGGAGAGATTGGTTTCTAATCTGTCTTATTTTAAATTTAGCTAGCCACAATTACTGAACGCAGTATTCCTTACACCAAATCAACACATTCTTATTTACCATTCTCACTACAGCCTGCATAATGCCTCAAAATTCGCCAGAACAATTACCATGGAATCATTTATTTAAAAAAAAAAAAGGACTAAAGCGATTTTTGGTAATGTTCCATTTTTTTTTTTAATTTAAATTCGTAATTCGTGATTCTTTTTTATATTAATATCGATTGAACACTCTAAATTACAAATTTCAGAAAAAATATTTCTTTTATTTTTTAAGAAATCACATCTTATTAGTATATTTTGGGGGCTTCCCAAAAAGGATTCGTAGGGAGAATCAGTTTACTTTGAATTTGCATCGCAAACTGAACCCCCATTTCCTGTTTACTAATTTTGTTTTTTTTTATATTCAGAATCTGGAATGCTTAATCTATAACGAAGTGAAACAAAAATGAAAAATAAAAATTATTTCCAGTCTTACTGTCTTTTGTACAATTCCGTTCACTGTTTTAATGTCAGGACAAATGGATGCGTTGGTTAGGCGTGGATGTGCGGGTGGTGTAATGATAGCGGCCCGGAATGAGAACTCTGAAAGCTGAGTTCGAATACCAGTCAAACTCGTTACATTCAATTTTGCCCAGATACACTTAAGAAAGGTATGAATCCATTTCCTCCCCCATGTATGGGATAAATAGTAGAACTTGAACAACTCTGCTCAAAATTTTAATTTCAGTCCAAATGGATGCGTTTCCACAGTCTTTCTGCATACTGTCATTGTATTTTCGGTGGTCTGAAAGTAAAAAAAAAAAATTGAAATCTCTTATAACTATTGGGTAACCTGGATATATTTGGGATAGATATTAGAATAACCCAGTACTTATACTGGCAGCAAACCCCCTGCATACGGATAGAAAATGAATTCAGTAAATATAAAAATTTAGAAAGGTGTCTAAGACAAGGGTGTGTCTTCTCACCGGACCTATTTCACCGATACAGTGAGATGATTCTGAAGGAATTTGAAGTCATAACAGAATTCATTATTGGCGTCCACAATCTTAACAATGGAGGTAGCACAATGCTGATAATAGACACAGAAAAGGAAACTACACGAACTCCTACAGAAGACAGTTAAGGAAAGCGAGAAGAAAGGACTAAACATCATTTACAAGGCGACAGAACCATGGTTGTCAGCAAAAGGGACAGTCCAAATCAGGAATGCCAAACTCAAACCAAGAGGATGGAAAGTGTGACACTAAAAGCCGAAGGCGCATTGGGATAGGGAAAGATGCCTTCCAAAAGCTAAGCAAAGTATTAAGAAACAGGAGAATTTCGTTAGAAACAAAGGAAAAGGCACATTGGGATAGCGAAAGATGCCTTCCAAAAGTTAAGCAAAGTATTAAGAAACAGGAGAATTTCGTTAGAAACAAAGGAAAAGGTACATTGGGATAGCGAAAGATGCCTTCCAAAAGCTAAGCAAAGTATTAAGAAACAGGAGAATTTCGTTAGAAACAAAGGAAAAGGTACATTGGAATAGCGAAAGATGCCTTCCAAAAGTTAAGCAAAGTATTAAGAAACAGGAGAATTTCGTTAGAAACAAAGGAAAAGGCACATTGGGATAGCGAAAGGTGCCTTCCAGAAGCTAAGCAAAGTATTAAGAAACAGGAGAATTTCGTTAGAAACAAAAGAAAAGGTACATTGGGATAGCGAAAGATGCCTTCCAAAAGCTAAGCAAAGTATTAAGAAACAGAAAAACTTCGTTAGAAACAAAAGAACAGGGCACATTGGGACAGCGAATGATGCATTTCAGACGCGAAGTAAAGTATTAAGAAACAGAATAACTTCATTAGAATCAAAGGAAAAGGCATATTGGGATAGCGAAAGGTGCCTTTCAGAAGCTAAACAAAATATTAAGAAACAGAAAAACTTCGTTAGAAACAAAAGAACAGGGTACATTGGGATAGCGAAAGATGCCTTCCAAAAGCTAAGCAAAGTATTATGAAACAGGAGAATTTCGTTGGAAACAAAGGAAAAGACACGTTGGGACAACGAAAGATGCCTTCCAGAAGCTAAGCAAAGTATTAAGAAACAGAAAAACTTCGTTAGAAACAAAAGAACAGGGCACATTGGGACAGCGAATGATGCATTTCAGACGATAAGTAAAGTATTAAGAAACAGAAAAACTTCATTAGAATCAAAGGAAAAGGCATATTGGGATAGCGAAAGGTGCCTTTCAGAAGCTAAACAAAATATTAAGAAACAGAAAAACTTCGTTAGAAACAAAAGAACAGAGTACATTGGGATAGCGAAAGATGCCTTCCAAAATCTAAGCAATAAGAGTTTTCATTGGAAACAAAGAAAGTTACGTAATATCAGTCTTCTCCTATGTCAGTGCATTGTTGGTTAATTTCCTCACAGTTGAAGAAGTGACTTGAGGCAGCAGAAACGTGATTCTACAGAAGGATGCTGAGAATATTATGGACCGAGCATGTGAGCAACGACGACTTTTACAGAAAATGGAAGCAAAAAGGATAGTTATATTTAGGGTTTTGAAAATTTGACACTCACAGGACAGTTTAAAAGCAAGAGGGCAAACGTATAACCTACCTTTTGTGCTTGAGTAAATGGATTGGGAAACAAGGTTTAAGAGAGATAAAAAACGACACAAAGCTACAAAGGATTGAAGGTACTCAGCACATAGAAGGAAATTATTGTTATTTGTTGTGGAGTAGCTGAACACCCCCACAAGCTGAATTGGTCTTATACTATTTAAACAGCACTCTCTCTTCCTGAGCGGGAAGAGTTAATGATTACAGTTAATCCTATCTTTAAACTCTCTGCCTCTGGGCAGAGATAAACCCAGACGAGGCTATGCCGAGAGGCAGAGTCTGGTCTATGGAGATAGACATCTACCTTGCCCCGTGTACACGGGGTCTACTGGCAATGTTTCCCCGTGCGTACGGGCTCGGAACGCCCAACGTAAAAATAACCAGCCTTGTGTCATCTCCCTCCTTTTGGAGAGTTCTCGGGCAAATACCGAATATTTAACGATTAACTTTGTATTACATTAATCTGTATTCTCAACCGTATACCATATTATTCTCCGAAATAAACTACTTATTTTCTATATGTGTGTCAACCTTTCCTATTTAGGATATTATTATTAAATATGACATTTGTGATAATAGATCTGCTAAGAAAGTTGAAATGTAGGAAGAATCTGGACGTAAGTTTACTGTGGATGATCGAGCGATGAAATTACTTTCTATACACTCCCGTCTTATCAAATTTTCTCATATGGCGACCGATGATCGCCAACGTCCTGAAAAGACACTGAACACAGAAGATGTAGAAAGTTGTAACTGTTCATTCGTTCTGCGTTGTAAGAAAACTCTGCCCACGCAGTACATATGTTTGCCCCGTCCCTAGGGCTTACTCTTTAAGGAGCTACAGAGTTCGTGTATGTCTAACAGCAGCTGGGCCTTAGAGAAACATGTCGTGTTCTGGAGCGTTATGTTGTGATTGAGGCGGGGGGATCAGTGTAATGAATACAATGCGGTTTTTTCCTGTATATTTTGTTACATAGCTTCTAAGCACACGAAATCTTACAAAAATGAGACAAGTCTAAAAGAAAAATGTTAAATGGTTATTCATTCCAAACAAAATTGAAATTTACTTCTTCTTCTTCTTCTTCTTCTTCTATGTGCCGTGTTTATTCACGCTATAGGCGATCATGGCTCTCCACAATTTCCTGTCCTTTGTAGCTCTTAATAAATTTTGTCTTTTCGCTATCTATCCTAATCCCAGTTCTCCCGAAAATTCGCATAAGCTAATTCTTCTTCTTTTGTGTGCCGTACCCGTTCAGGGAGTAGGCGCTCATGGCCCTCCACAATTTCGTTTTCGATATCTATCCTAATCCTTGTTCTGTCCAAAGTTTACATTATCTTCTTCTTCTTCTTCATCTTCTTCTTCTATGTGCCGTGTTTATTCACGCTATAGGCGATCATGGCTCTCCACAATTTCCTGTCCTTTGTAGCTCTTAAAAAATTTTGTCTTTTCGCTATCTATCCTAATCCCAGTTCTACCAAATATTCGCATAAGCTAATTCTTCTTCTTTTGTGTGCTGTGTCCGTTCAGGGAGTAGGCGCTCATGGCTCTCCACAATTTCCTTTTCGATATCTATCCTAATTCTTGTTCTGTCCAAAGTTTACATAACCTAATTCTTCTTCTTCTTCTATGTGCCGTGTTTATCCACGCTATAGGCGATCATGATCCTCCACAATTTCCTGTCTTTGTAGCTCTTAATAAATTTTGTCTTTTCGCTATCTATCCTAATCCCAGTTCTGCCTAAAATTCATATAAGCTAATTCTTCTTCTTTGGTCGTTTATGGCCCTCCACAATTTCCTGTCCTTTGTCGCTCTTAGTAAATGTTGGCTTTTCGCCATCTTTCCTAGTCCTTATTTACTCAACCTTTTACAGAAGGTCATTCTTTTTCTGTGCTGTGTTCGTTCTGGACATTGGCGATCATGGCTCTCCACAATTTCTTGCCCTTTGTAACACCTAATAATATTTTTTTGTTATCTCTCCCAAATCCTGTTCTACATTCCATTTACACAAGCTCATTCTTATTTTTTAAGTGCCGCATCCCTTCAGGATGTTGGCGATCATGGCTCTCCACAGTTTCCTGTCCTTTGTAGCTCTTAGTGAATTTTGTCTTTTCACTATCTTTCCTCGTCGTTATTCTACAATTTACACAAGCTCGCTAGCTGGGTTACTTGCAGCATTCTTCCGTCCTTCTTGTTCATAATATGCCCTGTGAGTGTCAAGTTTTCCGAACCCTCTTTTCTCATTATTTGCCCTACAAATTTTAACTTGTCTCCTTTTTGTGTTAAGTATAATATCCGTTTTGATTACATTTGTTCTAAAACTCAATCATTGCTCACATATTCAGTCGATGACATTCTCAGCTTCCTTCTGCAGAATCACATATCTGTTACGTCAAGTCACTTTTTTTTTATCTGTGACGATTTTGTCCAGCATTCACTGCCGTATAGGAGGGCTGATATTAAATAATATTTCAGTATTCTTTTCTTTTATCCAACGACATTTTCCTGTTTCTTAATATTGTACACTATTTACATTATTCAGAATATTGTCCTCATCTTTATCGCCATGTTTATCACAACGTTTCGGCCGTTGTACGCTCCGGCCTTCTTCAGGTGGTTGGAATGTCGAACTGAACCCTTTATTTCGCTCACTGGGGTAGACTGTTCTAGTTCCATGTGCTATGTCTAATGGATATCAGTTATCTTCTGTTAATTCCGTCCCCGAAAGTTCTCCACTACTTTAACCGAGTATTGAACTCACACTCTTTCGGTCCTGTCACTGGATCTAACCAACGCCGAAACTTTGTGATAAACATAGCGACAAAGATGAGAACAATAGTCCGAATAATGTAAATAGTGTACATAATACCTCATCTCAGAAATATAGACAGATACTGAAAGGCCGAAATGTTGTAATAAATATGGCGACAAAGATGAGGACAATAGTCCGAATAATGTAAATAGTGTACATAATACCTCATCTCAGAAATATAGACAGATACTGAAAGGCCGAAATGTTGTAATAAATATGGCAACAAAGATGAGGACAATAGTCCGAATAATGTAAATAGTGTACATAATACCTCATCTCAGAAATATAGACAGATACTGAAAGGCCGAAATGTTGTAATAAATATGGCGACAAAGATGAAGGCAATAGTCCGAATAATGTAAATAGTGTACATAATACCTCATCTCAGAAATATAGACAGATACTGAAAGGCCGAAATGTTGTAATAAATATGGCGACAAAGATGAGGGCAATAGTCCGAATAATGTAAATAGTGTATATAATACCTCATCTCAGAAATATAGACAGATATTGAAGGGCCGAAACGTTGTAATAAATATGGCGACAAAGATGAGGACAATAGTCCGAATAATGTAAATAGCGTACATAATACCTCATCTCAGAAATATAGACAGATTCTTAATATTGTGTTATATTAAGAAATAACTCGACTCCAAAAACACCTGATAATTATATACCAAACGAATATATATAAAATAATATTTTTATGATAATAAAAAGTAAAAATGAAAAAGAGGCTAGCTAAGCGGGTTCGAACCTCGCTCAACAGAGCTAAATCGAGGTAAGTAAAGTAAATTATAGAATAAAAAAGAAAGAACAATGGACGAAAATAGCGGGAAACGAAAAAAAAACATCAATAAACGTGCATTGTTCTTTTTTACTTATTATTCTATAATTTCCTCTATTTACCTCGATTTAGCTCTGTTGAGCGAGGTTCGAAACCTGTTAGCAAGCCCGTTTTTCATTTTTACTTTTTATTATCATGAGTGGTAATACAGTGTAACCCGGATATAAGAGACCCTGATATAAGAGAATCCCGATATAAGTGAGATTTCCTCTGGTCCCAAATTAGAGCCTGTGTTAATGTATATAAATTAGACCCGGGTATAAAAGAAACCCGGATATAAGAGACTTCTTCTCCGGTCCCAACAACTCATTATATCCGGGTTACACTGTAATAAAACTAATTTTTGTCTATTCATGGCAGTGAATATATATATATATATATATATATATATATATATATATAGATAGATAGAGAGAGAGAGAGAGAGAGAGAGAGATAAAGATTGAATGGATTCTTATTTTTAAGCCGGCATATATTTATTACTTACAACTTTATTTTTAATGGATTCCCGTATTTTCTTTATTCAGTTTTGTCGAATGAGCAGACCGTTGAAGAAATAAGCACTGTTTAAAAAAACAATTTTTCTACTTAAATACACACACACATACACACACACACATATATATATGTGTGTGTGTGTGTGTGTGTGTGTGCAACATGATTTTACAAAAGTGTTGTGAAGGGCTCCTGACACCAAAAACTAGTCAGAATTTCCATATGAACATATGTCCAGAATGTAATCTTCGTACCTCAACACAGCAACTCATAACAAATGTACAAAATATCCTCCGCTTGCTTCTACACACGCATGCACCCGTCGGATCATTGACTGGCGGACACTTTCAAATAATCCCGGTGTCGAATGATTTCGCAGTTCCCCAATAACACTTTATCCACGGTGCCATGTGCCCTCGAGAACACATGGCACAGTGGATAAAGGCGTTGGTTAAGATCCAGTGACAGGACCCAAAGAGTGTGAGTTCAATACTCGGTTAAAGCAGTGGATAACTTTCAGAGGGGAATTAGCAGGAGATAACTGGCATCCATTAAACATGGCTTGTGGAACTAGAACAGTCTACACCAGTGAGCGAAATAAAGGGTTCAGTTCGACATTCCAATGCCCGAAACGTTTTAATAAACATGGCGACAAAGATGAGGACAATAGTCTGAATAATGTAAATTATGAGATAGGACCTGTAACAATTTTATGGGACTTTACAAGACACACAAAAAGAATCAAAGCTAATCGCACTGACATTGCAATCAAAGACCACGAGAACAGAATGTGCTTTCTTATTGACCTGGCAGTCCCTGCAGATTATTATGTAGCTTTGAAGAGCTTTTAAAAAAAAAGAAACTATCAAAATACAAGGGTCTTGAAATGGAAATCTCAAAAATGTGGTACATGGGGACATTAACAATTCCAGTTGTAGTCGGTGAATTGAATGGAAAAGGTTCTGATAGATCCATTGGGGGGAAGTCCATGCCTTAAAGAAATACCAAAAATTAAACACACCACACATTGCGAAGAGCTTATCTATGTAAAATATGTGGCGTTAGGTTTGTTTGTTTTTTTTACAAAAATGTTCATTGGAAAATGTCATTAAACTATTTCTAACCTTTTGTCTATGGTTGGGACCCAGAAGGAAATAATAATAATAATAATAATAATAATAATAATAATAATAATAATAGTACCCATCAGTGGCTACGTAGTGCAGAGTTGAAAGTTGAAACTGAAGGTTTTATCCTTGCTGCACAGGACCAATGCTTGTTAACTAGGAATTATCAAGCACATATACTAAAATATTGTGTCAGCCCAAAATGCAGATTCTGTGATAAATATCCAGAAATAATTGATCATCTTGTATCAGGTTGCACGATATTGGCACCCACTGAATATAAAACCCGCCATGACAGAGTGGGCCAATATCTGCACTGGAAAATCTGCAATTTCTACGGGAAGGAAACTGAAAGAAACTGGTATGAACACCACCCAGATCCGGTTACGGAGATAGGACCTGTTACAATTCTATGGGACTACACAATACACACTGACAGAACAATCAAAGCCAATAATAATAATAATAATAGCACCCACTGAATAAAAATCTCGGCATGACAGAGTGGATGAATATCTGCACTGTAAAATATGCAATTTTTACTGAAAGGAAACTGTAAAAAAACTGGTATGAACATCACCTAGACCTGATTACAAGGATAAGAGCTGCAACAGTTTTATGAGATTTTACAAGACACACAGACAGAAGAATCAAAACTAATCGCCCAGACATCGTGATCAAAGACCACAAGAACAGAAAGTGTCTTTTTAATGACATGGCAGTCCCTGTAGACTCTAATGTATCTATGAAGATCTTCAAAAAAATTATCAAAATACAAGAATATTGAAATCGAAATCTTAAAAATGTGACGCATGAGGACATCAACAATTCCAGTTGTAGTTGGAGCCCTCGGATTGAATGGAAAAGATTCCGATTTGATCCATTGAAGGGATTCCTGGATGCCATAAAGAAATAAAAAAAAATTGTACAAGTATAGATCACACATTAAGAGGAGCAAAATGTATGTGATCTTAGTTTGTTTTTTTTCGTTTTTTGAGATATTGGTTTTACAAAAATCGAACAACGACACAAAAACCCAAAGAAATAATAATAATAATAATAATAATAATAATAATAATAATTCTATCGCCAAAATAAAACATTCCGAACAGATCTTAAAAAATTTTACAGGGAAATTGGAAAAACGCCTATACATGTCGAAACGCCACCATCGATTGATAATGTACAGACATTTTGGGAAAATATCTGGAGCAAACCAAAGGAATGTAACCCAAATGCAGAATGGATACGGCGTGAAGAAGAACGACTGCTGGATACACCTCTGCAAGAATGGGTAAATATATCCACAGATGATGCTAGGCAAGCACTAACGAAATCCCAAAAATGGAAATCCCCAGGAAATGATAAGGTGCCCAATTTCTGGCTGTATCATCTCTCATCTACCCATGGCATACTTGCAAAAACATTATCAACGCTTGTAAATAATTCCAATAAAATCCCGGAATGGGTTACTGAAGGTATTACATACCTCATACCAAAAACAACTGAAACAGACGACCCGAAAAATTATAGACCGATAACATGTCTTTCCACAACGTATAAGTTGATCACGTCTGTACTGACGAACCGTACTTACTCCTTCTTCGAAACAAACAGCATTCTCCCGCTGGAACAGAAGGGATGCAGTAGAGGTTCATATGGCTGCAAAGATCAACTTCTGATAAATAAAATGATCCTGGAAAATTGCAGGAGACGACGCAGAAATCTCAGTGCAGCGTGGATTGATTATCGTAAAGCCTTTGATAGTGTTCCACATTCTTGGATCCTTAAGGCTTTGGAAATGTACAAAGTCTCCCCTGTGGTATTAAACTTTCTTAAGCACAGCATGGGGATGTGGAACACAAAACTATACCTTAGGCACACCGGGGGCACTGCTATATCCAACCGTCTGAATATCCGACGTGGAATTTTTCAAGGAGACTCTCTGTCACCTCTTGTTTTGTTTATCCTTAACCCCTCTTACACATGAACTGAACAACAGTAGCTATGGTTACAAAATAAATAAGAAAATTTTCAATCACCTACTATACATGGATGATCTCAAACTCTTTGCCAAAGACGACAATGAGTTGAAAGGCCTCCTCAATATTGTTAAATACTTTAGTGACGACATAGGTATGGACTTCGGATTAGATAAATGTGCAAAAGTAACATTCAAGAAAGGTAGAATTACAGAAACACCCTCAATAGATTTAGATTTTGTCATAAAGATTAGGGAATTGGAGCATGAAGAAGCTTATAAGTACCTAGGAATTAGCGAAGGAGATGGCATACAACACACCCAAATGAAAGAAAAAATAAGAAAAGAGTACTACAGGCGTGTACGTCTGATACTAAATACTGAACTAAACTCAAAAAATAGAATATCAGCTATAAACACATTGGCTGTCCCAGTGGTGCATTACAGCTTTAATGTCCTTAACTGGACCATAGCTGAAATTAAGCGAATGGACGCCAAAACGAGAAAGCTTCTCACTTGCTATCGCATGCATCATCCCAAAGCTGATGTTGATCGTCTGTATGTGCCCAGATCCGAAGGAGGCAGAGGATTAGTTCAACTAGAACTGTCCTACAAAACTACAACAATTGGCCTCCAAAAATACTTGGAAACTACAGAAGACTGGATGATGGTATGCGTCAAGGAACATGAAAGTAGTAAGCGTCTTTACTCCGTAATGAAAGAAGCCAACAAATTCAAACTGGAGCTTCAAATGGGCGTAGAGATGCAACTACAGCACAATACACCGGCTGAAACTGCAAAATACTTGAAAAAGACAGCAAAGACGAATGCAACCGACCAGATACAGAAGCGATGGCAAGATAAACCGCTTCATGGCCAATACTCTGCCCGTATCAACCAAGCTGATGTAGACAAAACCCGTACCCATCAGTGGCTACGCAGTGCAGGGTTGAAAGCGGAAACTGAAGGTTTTATCCTTGCTGCGCAGGACCAATGCTTGCTAACTAGGAATTATCAAGCACATATACTAAAATATTGTGTCAGCCCCAAATGCAGATTCTGTGATAAATATCCAGAAACGATTGATCATCTTGTATCAGGTTGCACGATGTTGGCACCCACTGAATATAAAACCCGACATGACAGAGTGGGCCAATATCTGCACTGGAAAATCTGCAACTTCTACGGGAAGGAAACTGAAAGAAACTGGTACCAACACCACCCAGACCCAGTTACGGAGATAGGACCTGTTACAATTCTATGGGACTACACAATCCACACTGACAGAACAATCAAGGCCAACCGACCAGATATTGTTATTAAAGACCACAAACAAAAACGGTGCATCCTTATTGATATGGCAGTCCCTGCTGACTGCAATGTATCTTTGAAGATATTCAAAAAGCTGTCAAAATACAAGGACCTTGAAATAGAGGTCTCGAAAATGTGGCATATGGGAACATCAACAATCCCTGTTGTAGTTGGAGCCCTAGGACTGGTTGGAAAAGATTGCAGTAGACTAATTGCAGGGATTCCTGGAAGCCCATGCCTCAAGGAGATACAAAAAATTGTTCTGACAAGTACAGCCCACACTTTACGAAGGGCTCTATCTATGTAACTTTTTTTTTTTTTTTTTTTTTTTTTTGTCAGTGAAAAGTGTCATGATGCCATTTCTAACCTTAGGTCCCTGGGTGGGACCCGGAAAGAAATGTGTAAACGCCAGAAAGCAAAGAAAATAAAAATAATAATAATAATAATTGTATACGTTTGACACAGTAACCAGTGTATATAAAAGCATGCCATATAAGAGACGTCATGATAAGGTATGCTTCTATGTACATCGGTCCTTGTGTCGAAAGTATGGATACCAAATTGCAGAAAATTTGCTACGAGTATGTTCTTTTGTAGAACAGCTGATGAAGTTGGAAAGCCTACATTATTCTGGGACTATGATTATTTTGGTAATACATCATCGACGTCCGAATAGAATTCTGATAAATAAACTGTCATGTTATTGATCTTGCTATACCAAATGACACAAATATAGCAAACAAAATGGTTGAGAACATTACAAACAACTTTGATTTTAAAGTTAAGATAGGTTTCCTTAGAAAGAAGGAAGCGAATGTTAATATGATTCCAGTGCTGATTTGCGCACAGGGATCAATCCCATTAAATCTTTGCGACTTCCTTGATCAGCTGGAGACACCGTAGCAACCTGAAGTCATTCAATTATTGGCACTTTTGGGCAATGATACATATTTTGAGCAATGTCTTGTCTGTCTGATTGGTTGGTTAATGAAGGGAAGGACAAGCACAGTAGTAATATTTTGAACACAATTTTATGGCTTCAACTAAATATATACTATAAATAGGTATTGTTGGTTGGTTGATTTGTTTAGCGGCATATCAACCTCTATGGGTTATTTAATGCCGGAATCTAAATATTTTGAACACAATTTTATGGCTTCAATTAAATATATACTATAAATAGGTATTGTTGGTTGGTTGATTTTGTTTAGCGGCATATCAACCTCTATGGGTTATTTAATGCCGAAATCTAAATATTTTGAACACAATTTTATGGCTTCAACTAAATATATACTATAAATAGGTATTGTTGGTTGGTTGATTTTGTTTAGCGGCATATCAACAACTCTATGGGTTATTTAATGCCGAAATCTAAATATTTTGAACGCAATTTTATGGCTTCAACTAAATATATACTATAAATAGGTATTGTTGGTTGGTTGATTTTGTTTAGCGGCATATCAACCTCTATGGGTTATTTAATGCCGGAATCTAAATATTTTGAACACAATTTTATGGCTTCAACTAAATATATACTATAAATAGGTATTGTTGGTTGGTTGATTTTGTTTAGCGGCATATCAACCTCTATGGGTTATTTAATGCCGGAATCTAAATATTTTGAACACAATTTTATGGCTTCAACTAAATATATACTATAAATAGGTATTGTTGGTTGGTTGATTTTGTTTAGCGGCATATCAACCTCTATGGGTTATTTAATGCCGGAATCTAAATATTTTGAACACAATTTTATGGCTTCAACTAAATATATACTATAAATAGGTATTGTTGGTTGGTTGATTTTGTTTAGCGGCATATCAACCTCTATGGGTTATTTAATACCGGAATCTAAATATTTTCAACACAAATTTATGGCTTCAACTAAATATATACTATAAATAGGTATTGTTGGTTGGTTGATTTTGTTTAGCGGCATATCAACCTCTATGGGTTATTTAATGCCGGAATCTAAATATTTTGAACGCAAATGAATGCCTTCAGCTACAGATAAAATTTATCGTTGGTCATTTTGCTATAAAATTGTAATGTTGGTAATGTTAGTATAAATAGATTTTGTTAGTAATTTGTTTATATAAAAATATATTGGTGGTATTTCTACAATAAAAATATATTTTTATACTTTCATAATATTTTTTTTTTGTTTGTGGCATCACTATTTAACCATATCTGGGACCCTAGCAGGTGCTACGATCCATAAATATAATATGATGATAAGAAGAAGAACTGTGAAATCAGCCTACCAAAAAAATAATTGTAGGTTATACACAAGGTGCGATGAGTAAGCCGTCGCCATTTTATATTTTTAATTTCACGCATGCGTGTTCCTTGTTTTTTATTTTGTGGACTGCACAGTATAGTAGGGTCAGTTGGGCACCGTCTCTGAGAAAAAGAGAGAGCACTATGACGCAATTCACTCTACCAGAATTTTTTTTTGGGGGGGGGTCCAATCTGAGGGCAATACAGTTAATTTGGAAAAAGTTGGATGAACCAATGAGCATCGTGGTATTTGGAGTGATCATTAGTAATGGTGGCTTTATGCCTCCATTCATCTTCCCACAAGGCCTCAGACTCAATACCTACATTACATTAAGTGCCTTGAGGAGGTAGTGCTGCTCTGGTTCAGGAGGGTGGCTGCTGGAAAACGCTTTGTTTGACAACAGGACTCTGCACCATGTCACAGAAGCAGAAGAACCTATTCATGGCTGTCAGACAATTTTTGCAGTTGAGAAAAAGACCAGCAAAACTTCTTGTAACACCAAAGATGAAATGAAAGCAAGGATTATGGCAGCATTCACCAACTTTAACAAGGAAACCATCTAAAAGATTTGCAGAAGATTCTGAAGTCGTCTGGAGTCCATAGTTGAAGCCAATGACGATTTTATTGAATAAATTTACTCTTTAATATCTCAAGATATTTTTGTATAATTTTGGTAAGTATATCTGTTAAAATGAGATGTCAGTGTTATTTTTATTTTTGCATAATTTAAATGACAATTTATACATCGCACTGTGTGTATATATATATATATATATATATATATATATATATATATAGATAGATAGATAGATAGATAGATAGATAGATAGATACGAACATACTAAGACAGACGGACAAACAGATAGCTAGATAGAAAAAGACTAACAAAATTCCTTGTAACACCAAAGATGACCTGAATACAAGGATAATGGCAGCATTGACCAACAAAGAGACCGTCCAGAAGAGTTGCAGGAGATTTCAAAGTCATCTGGAGGTCGTGGTTGAAGCCAATGGTGAATTTATTGAATAAATTTACTCTTTAGTATTTCAAGATATATTTGCGTAATTTTGATAAATATATCTGTTAAAATTCGATGTCAGTGTTATTTTCATTCTTGAGTCATTTAGACGACAATTTATCCATCGCACCCAGTCGTGTGTCTCGTAAACGACCTCCAATCGGTTGTGAACTGGGGTAGGAATTGGCTCGTCAACTTTAACGCTTCAAAAACAAAACTGCTCTCTATTAATCACCACAGGGATCCTTCCTTGCCCTCCATCAGAATGTCTGACACTCAACTTCTCGAGAGCAACTCTCTGCGGCTGCTCGGTCTCACGTTGATTGCTGACCTGAGATGGAAAGTTGGCTCCCTGTGCCGCACCAGGAAATTTTTCTCCCCGGAATCTATCCTCCAGATCAACAAATCAACAATTCGCCCTTGCATGGAGTATTTCTGCCATATATGGTCCGGTGCCCCTTCTGTTTGCCTCGGGGTTCTTGATAGGCTCCAGAGGCGGATATGCAATATATCTGGCCCTGGTCTGGTATCTCGTCTGCAGTCACTTTCTCACAGACGTGCCGTCGCCTCTCTCTGTCTGTTCTACAAATACTTTCATAGTAATTGCTCCGAGGACCTGCATTCGCTGGTTCCCAGTCGTTATGAGTTCAAGCGCCCTACGAGGCTGGCATCCCGCTCTCACTCCTTCATTATCGAAACTTCTAAATGTAGCCGTCTCTTCTACTCTAATAGCTTCATGCCTCGCACCTCTCGCCTGTGGAACTCCCTTCACTATTCCAGTTTCCCTGAGAGCTATAATCTCCAGCTATTCAAGTGTAATGTCAATCGACATCTCCAGTTGCCTTGATCTATCCACTACCTTTCTCCTCATACTCTCTTCTATCACTGCTATCTGTGTATTTTCTGTAACCCCTTGCGTCCTAGTGGCTTCCCGCCTTGCTTGGGGTGAAATGCTTAAAAAAAAATATCTGCTAAAATGAGATGTCAGCGTTATTTTCATTTTTGCATC
The DNA here is from genome assembly GCA_963932145.1 of Acanthosepion lycidas. NCBI lineage: Eukaryota > Metazoa > Mollusca > Cephalopoda > Sepiida > Sepiidae > Acanthosepion > Acanthosepion lycidas. Next base: position 15,891,013 of record OZ010604.1, read on the forward strand.
ATTTAGACGACAATTTATCCATCGCGACCTGTATGTACGAAGCCTAGAAAAAATGAAAACAAAAAGGATACTTATACTTAACATCAGGAAGAGGCAATTCAAACATACAAACATTCAACATTCAAATAATTCGTAACATACTTGATGAGCTTGAGGAAAGGGTTTGTTAGAGCAGGGTTTGGGAAAAATAACAAAAAGAGAAAACTTAAGAGCTACAAGGAACAGGAAGTTGAGGAGAGTCATGACCGCCAACCTCCTGAAAGGACACAGCACAGAAGAAGGATATACCCTTGGCTTACGGCCACATTACGTTCAAACAATCAGTGTACTTAATATATTTTCGCCTAAGTAAATTGCTTTATCTTTTAATTAAAGTATTATTTTTTAAAATCTTCCCAAACGATCACCGGAGGTAAGCAACGTCGAGCCTGGTCAGATGGGTGACCACTTGGGAATACCAGGTACTGTGTGTAGGGTTGTATGTGCGGGTGGTATAAATGACTTACGGCCATATTATATTGAATGACCAGTTCCCGTATGATTACCGAACTTAAGCAACGTCGAGCCTGGTCAGTACCTAGATGGGTGATCGCTTGGGAATGCCAGGTGCTGTATGGATGTAAATGCGTGTGGTATAAAAGACTTACAGCCATATCATATTGAAACACTAATTAAGAAACTTACGCGCAAATACCCTTGAGAAAAGTATGAATGCACATCTCCCCTCAGCTATGGGTTAATTAGTAAGACTTCAGATAGAAGAACGAAAAACAAAGGAGAGAAAATGATTTGAAGAAAGAAAAAAGAGAAACGTATTTGAAGGAAGAAGAATACGACGGTGAAATGGGACATGAAAATAGGAAAGAATGATTTGAAGAAAGCAAAATTCAATGGAGAATTATTTGACGATAGAAAAATTGGGGAAAGACAATTCATTTAAGAAAGAAAGAAAGAAAGAAAGAAAGAAAGAAAGAAAGAAAGAAAGAAAGAAAGAAAAAAAGAAAGAAAGAAAGAAAGAAAGAAGGTAATAAATAAATTGAAAGAAAGAAAAAATAAAAGAGAGATAATGATTTAAAGAAAGAAAGAAGGTAATAAATAAATTGAAAGAAGAAAGAAGAAATAAAAGAGAGAGAGATAATGATTTAAAGAAAGAAAGAAAGAAAAAAGAAGATAATAAATAAATTGAAAGAAGAAAAAAAAATAAAAGACAGATAATGATGTAAAGAAAGAAAGAAAGAAAGAAAGAAAGAAAGAAAGAAAGAAAGAAAGAAAAAAGAAGATAATAAATAAATTGAAAGAAGAAGGAAAAAATAAAAGAGAGATAATGATTTAAAGAAAGAAAGAAAGAAACAAAGTAAGAAGATGATAAATAGATTGAAAGAAGAAAGCAAAAATAAAAGAGAGATAATGATTTAAAGAAAGAAAGAAAGAAAGAAGATAATAAATAAATTGAAAGAAAGCAAAAATAAAAGAGAGATAATGATTTAAAGAAAGAATGAAAGAAAGAAGATAATAAATAAATTGAAAGAAGAAAGAAAAAATAAAAGAGAGATAATCATTTAAAGAAAGAAAGACAGAAAGAAAGAAAGAAAGAAAGAAAGAAAGAAGATAATAAATAAATTGAAAGAAGAATGAAAAAATAAAAGAGAGATAATGATTTAAAGAAAGAAAGAAAGAAAAAAGAAGATAATAAATAAATTGAAAGAAGAAAAAAAAATAAAAGACAGATAATGATGTAAAGAAAGAAAGAAAGAAAGAAAGAAAGAAAAAAGAAGATAATAAATAAATTGAAAGAAGAAGGAAAAAATAAAAGAGAGATAATGATTTAAAGAAAGAAAGAAAGAAACAAAGTAAGAAGATGATAAATAGATTGAAAGAAGAAAGCAAAAATAAAAGAGAGATAATGATTTAAAGAAAGAATGAAAGAAAGAAGGTAATAAATAAATTCAAAGAAGAAAGAAAAAATAAAAGAGAGATAATGATTTAAAGAAAAAAGAACATAATAAATAAATTTAAAGAAGAAAGTAAAAATAAAAGCGAGAAATAATGATTTAAAGAAGGAAAGAAAGAAGGTAATAAATAAATTGAAAGAGGAAGGAAAAAATAAAAGAGAAATAATGATTTAAGAAAGAGAGAAAGAAAGAAAAAAAGAAAGAAAAAAAGAAGATAATAAATAAATTTAAAGAAGAAAGAAAAAATAAAAGAGATAATGATTTGAAGAAAGAAAGAAAGAAAAAAGAAGATAATAAATAAATTGAAAGAAGTAAAAATAAAAGAGAGAGATAATGATTTAAAGAAAGAAAGAAAGAAGGTAATAAATAAATTGAAAGAAGAAAGAAAAAATAAAAGAGAGATAATGATTTAAAGAAAGAAAGAAAGAAAGAAGTTAATAAATAAATTGAAAGAAGAAAGAAAAATAAAAGAGAGATAATGATTTAAAGAAAGAAAGAAAGAAAGAAAGAAAGAAAAAAGAAGAAGATAATAAATAAATTGAAAGAAGAAAGGAAAAATAAAAGAGAGAGATAATGATTTAAAGAAAGAAAGAGAGCCAGTGAATCGATGATAGAAAGAAACATAGAGAACCTGATTAAGAGAAAGCCAATCTCGTATATTTCGGACCAACCAAACGGATCTTTTATTTATCAAAACTGTCGACAGATAAATATCCCCCAACTCATAACATCACTGACAACCCCATCGACGCCATCACGCTGTAGAAGGAACTTTCTTTTCAAATAACAACAGGTCAAACAGTAAAACATTAGTTTGTTTCCACTTTCGACTTTTGGCCTTAAATATCTTACCTTCCTCGTCAGGTTTTGGACTACTTCAGTACAAACCCGCTGTGTTGAGTACGATTTTTGACTGAACTACTTAGCAGGTTAACATTTAGGGGTAAGGCCCGAATTATTTTCGTGGTTCAACTTTCGATTTCTGACAGCCGTCTCTTGCCTTCGTCGATGGTACTGGGGTGCACAAACATTTGTTTTTTAGAACACCTGATACGCTTCTGTTTACCCTTCGTTATGTAAATAAACCTTTTATGTGCCTTACAGTTTTTTTCTTTCTTAAAGGTCAAATTTCTTGTCTTTATAATTCTAAAAAAATTCCTTTCAACGGTGAAAATTTCGTATTTTAAACACTAATTTTCATGATATTTTCTTAGTCAAAAAGTTCGTAACAATTTTGTATTTCAAATTTAGGTACCGCCATTAATTATCGATGCCTAGAGTTTAAAATGAATTTTTAAAAAATTTAAAAGCATTCTTGAAGCTTTCTTTTTAGATTTAATTGGAAGCTAAATTATTAATTTTACTATTTCCAGTAAGCAAAATACTCTGGTGTATTTCAATCTCAACATTTTGATCGTTTTCATTCATAATCCTTTAAAATCGGACATTTTGACACATTTTGACACATTTGAAAACAAAAGTTAATTCTCGGGTTTAAAAATCTCCCAAAAATAGAAAATACTTTTCTGAAACTTTATTTGAGAAATATGAGCTGATTTAAATTATAATTAATCTGATTTGAAACAAATATTCTTTACTTTAAGTTGAAAATAACAGGAAAATTGTTTTTTTTTTTTTAAACAGTAGCGGTGATTTCGTGCTCTTCATCGCTCGTAAATCATTTAACAAGTGCTACTTAAGGTGTTGACAGCTTTATTGTTGTTCTACGTCGGTATGAATCCTCTTCTCCTCCAGCTATGGGAAAATAGCAGGACAGACCGGGTTCTATGGCCTCGAATGGCAACTGGCCTACCGCAGAAAGAAATGGTAACCTACTGCGGGAAAAAAATCTTCCTCTTTATGTATCGAAAGATATATGATTGCCTAAGGACTTATCACGCATGTCACATAACTGACTGAATCTAATTTTAGGAATGTTGACTTTAAATTCACTATAGTCATCGCTCTTAATTTTCTGATAATGTCGGGTATGGTCGACCAACAGTTACGTAATATTTTATATACAAAAAAAAAAATTTAAAATTATTTTTAAAGTCTCTGTGCAAAAAAGCTTTTCAATTTTTTATTGGTAAATATCACCTAACCGAATGAACGTGATGCAGAATTTTAAAAGATTTAAATTATTGTAATTAAAATTTAAAAAAATGAAAATAATTCTTGTAAAAATTCATTATTCATCAATGTTTTTTCTTAAGAAACGAGTGTCCTTAATAAATGCTATTTATAAAACTAATTAAAATCTTTTCTAATGTCATAGTTTTATTTGTATTTTATTTTAGGATTTTCATGCAGATTTTCGCGAAATGAGTCGTAGTTTGAAAAAAAAAATTGGATTAACATCCTCCAAGGTGTCCGGCTTTTAACTAAAATAATATTTTCGTATGAAAATTCAGTTTCTCGAATTTTCAAGAAATTAAGTGGCGGCGGGGAGGGTAACATATAAAAGAATTAAATATTAGGTTGGTGCAAAAATAATGACGTAAGAATGTCGTTTTTTGACGTTAAAAAATACGTCAAAAAATGACATTATTACGTCATTATTTTTGCACCAACCTAATAATTTAATTCATTTCTGAATAGGACCTAAAAAATTAAATTATATTTCGGCAATTATTTGATTTTTGCAAGAATTTCAAATCAATTATTTTTTTCACCCCGAAAAAAGGTGCCTGACTAGGGGTGGAAGCTATGGGGATATAGTTAATCCCCAAACTAGAGTCAAAACACTATAAACTTATGAAAACAGATTTTCATGGTAAAAATCCCTGCAATATATTTGTGGAGAAAAAATATTAACAGCAATACATTCGAGAAAATCCCTGTTCAGAAAAATACTTCAATGAAGCATAATCTACAAATTTATTTCTTACAAAGAATACATATTCATACGAATCTATCCTAAAAAATCTTGTCATTAAGTAACCCACTGAGGTGTTGATATGCCGTAATACAAAATAAACCAAACCAATTTAACCAAAGAATACATATTCTATTCATACGAATCTATATTAAAAATGTTGTCGGCATTAAATAACCCATTGAGGTTGATATGCCGTAAAACAAAAGAAACCAAGTCAATCTAAACCAAAGAATACATATTCTATTCATACGAATCTATCCTAAAAATGTTGTCGGCATTAAATAACCCATTGAGGTTGATATGCCGTAAAACAAAATAAACCAAACCAATCTAAACCAAAGAATACATATTCTATTCATGCGAATCTATCCTAAAAATGTTGTCGGCATTAAATAGCCCATTGAGGTTGATATGCCGTAAAACAAAATAAACCAAACCAATCTGAACCAAAGAATACATATTCTATTCATACAAATCTGTCCTAAAAATGTTGTCGGCATTAAATAACCCATTGAGGTTGATATGCCGTTAAACAAAATAAACCAAATCAAATCTAACCAAAGTATACATATTCTATTCATACTAATCTATCCTAAAAATCTTGTCGGCATAAAATAACCCATTGAGGTGTTGATATGCCATTAAACAAAATAAACCAATTCACCAATCAGCAGGTTCAGTTTTCGACTTGGTTATTTTAATTGCTTCCCATTGTTCTGTTTCGGTGTCATATGCTTTTCTACTTTCATATAATTTCATTTTCACAATTGACCATAGATTTTCGAATGGATTCAGACTGGCACGTAACGGTATCCATTCCATTAACTTCTTTCCTGTATACATTTTATGTTCAAAAAATTCACGGGTAAACTTAGATATACGAGAAGGAGCATTGTCGTGCATAAATACATGCTTAACTTTAAAACAATCAAAGAAAATCTTGTTCATAAAATCGAAATAGCACTGTTCAGTTTAAGTCCTTCATTGACTTTGAATTGTCCAATAATGGTTTGGTCGACAGTTCCAGCCCATATCATCACATTACCGCCTCTTTGATGTCTACCTTTAGCACTAGGCATGTCTGCATTGGATAAAATCCATCATTGGCCTATCCATCAGGGCCATCGAGTGTCACCCGGGATTCGTCCGTGAAAATTACTTTAGAAAAGTCAATCATTTTGACGCTTTACCGAGAAGACTTTGACGAGGAGATTCTACACGTTTTGTCCTTCTTGACTTCCTCCATCCTTTTCAAAGATCCCTAGCTTTAGTTTACGTTGCCCCCCCTCCAGAAGACAATTCCTTTTCCTTTGCTTCTAGTTCTCAACAGAGTTATGTTTTCAACGGCCCTCTTTATCATTCGATGATCTCTGCGAAGTTCCATTGTTATCTTCAATGTGGACATTCCCTCACGCAATAAATTTGTTATTTTCGCTTTTTCAGCATTTGTTAGATGCTTCACCAATGTTTCAACATAAAGAAAAAAAAGAAAAATAGTTTTGATTACGTTTCACAGGCCTTAATCTAATATTAGTTAAATCTAGTTAAAAACTTCGGTTAGTTCATTTTTGCGAATTTCAAATATCTCAAAATATAACCGTTAATCATAGCTGGGAATTTAGATATTTTACCAAGGGTGGAAATAGACAAGTTTAAAAAAAAAACTTACCAAATATACGGTTCAGCACTTTTTGAGTTATTGATGTCGATGTTATTTACAGAACCTCTCTATCTATCTATTTATCTATCTATCTATCTATATATATATATATATATTCATATATGCGTATATATACTATTTTATAAATTAACTGATTTAAAATATATATACATATGTATATATATATATATATATATATATATATATATATATATATATATATATATATATATATATATATATATATATATGTATATATATATATATATATATATATATATATATATATATTATAAATTAAATGATTTAAAACATGTTTTAAAATATGGTTTATGCTCTGTAAATTTACATTGAGCACTGTTTTGTAAAAATAAACATATTAATAAGAACACCGTATTATATATCTTACTGTCCTTTCTTTTTATTGTAACATATATATATATATATATATATATATATTCGATGGTCTTCCTTTGTTATCGCCAATGTGAACATTCCGGCATTCAATTACTTACTCTTTTTCAGTATTTCTGATATATATATATATATATATATATATATATATATATATATATATATATATACTGGGTGTAACAGCAAAATTGTCCAATTGTTAGATTAAGCTTTGAATTGATTAAAGATATCTTACTGGAATTCTCCGAGATTTTTATAACACTATTGCACTCTAGTTAGAACAATAAGAATGCATTTAGCTCTAAATTGAAATGATGATCCTTCTTGCTGTTTTAACCTCCTGATCCAGTTTTACTCTCTACTGTTGCCTCTTTGATAATTTTGATTAGATTTCAGAGGCCTTAAAATAATATAAGTTTAATCTACATAGTAAATTTGGCTAATCCATTTTTTGTAAATTTCAAATATCTCAAAATATAACCATTAAAAGTAGCTGAGAATTTAAAGATCTTACCAAGGCCGGAAATTAATTATTTTAAATTTGACAAATATATTTTTCTGGACTTTTTAACTATTGAAGTTCATGTGATTTACATAACTTCAGATGAGCTGTAAATGTGGAAAGGGAGGTTATTCCACATGCAGTCAAATTGTTACCTTTTAGACTAAGGATTGTTTCGCTTTATGCAACACTCGACGTCTGATAAATGATTCAAAATTAGAGTTAATGAACAATCCATAGAAATTGTTTTTTTTTTTTTTTTTGTTTTTTTTCAGGAAAATGCTTCTTTTTTTTTTTATTTTGCCCGTGAAAATTTCACGGTTTTTCTATGTTAAATTTCTAATTAATCTTAATTAATTCTTCAATTAATGATTGAATAAGCTCATGGTGAGTTCTACGACAATAATATGCCCGTAGAATTTCCTCTATTGCATCGTTAAATATCTAAGCTTAACTACTTTAACAAAATATTGCAACAATAATCGTAAATATGAATGCTGGTCGTTATTTTAAGAAGTACGGGGGTACAAATGAATAGATTTTAAATTGACGACTTTTTCCATTTTAATAAAACAGATGTAAAACTCTTCTATATTCTCTTCTTTCTTTCTTTCTTTTTCTCACTGAAATCAAGTTATGTCTTTCCCCCTCTTTCCACGTGATCAAAAAGAAATAATCCATTATATTTGAGGTATTGGCAGGAGATGTTCAATAATTTTATCTTCCCTTACTTCTTTAATTTCTTTCTAGACAAATCCCCGTCTTAGGAACATTCCTCTTATTAATAATGACCCGTAATAATATTAGGCTGGTGCAAAAATAATGACGTAATAATGTCGTTTTTTGACGTATTTTTTAACGTCAAAAAATGATATTATTACGTCATTATTTTTGCACCAAGCTAATAATAATAATAATAATAATAATAATAATAACTAGTTTTAATAATAATAATAACTAGTTTTAATAATAATAATAACTAGTTTTAACGAGTTTTTCACGGTTTTTAAATTTTCCGGTGAATCTTAATTCTTCAGTTAATCATTAAATAAGCTCTTGTTGAGTTTCATGACAATAAAATAGCCGTAGAAATTCCCCTGTCGCATCGTTAA
>OZ010604.1:15907033-15919533 GCA_963932145.1 Acanthosepion lycidas
GAAAGCTAAGTACAAAAAAAAATTAAAGGGCTGAAAGTTTTCCTTAAAAGTAACGAGGTAAATAATTTGTTCACTTAAATCTAAATAATTTCACTTCCTTCCATCCATAGAAAGAATTATCCTCCCGTAAGTTATCTAAAGGTCATGAAAATGTCTTTCGTCACCTGTCAAAAGACGCGAAAGGTTATGACTTGCTTTGTTTTATTTTCAAATTACATTTTTTCGTCGAAGAAGCTAAGATAAGCTTGGTTCAAAATATTTTAAATAAACCTTATAATTTCTGATTCTATTGAAATAAGTTTTGAAAAAATGATAATTGATTTTTAAAAGAATATCAAAGTCAGATTTTCAACTTTTTTATAAAATAGAAAAAAATGATTGAAAATTATGGATAATCTGTTTTTGTTTTTTTTTTTTGACAAAAAAAAAAACAAGATTTTTAACGAAAATTTCGGACGTGCTAGGAACGATTAAAAAATGTAAAAAAATACCCCAAAAATACTTTAATCTTTCCTCTTTAAGAATAATATGAACATTAAACAATAAAATTTTGTTTTCGTCAAGATCGGCGTCTTTTTCAACATGCTCTTTTTGTTTACATTTCGTGGAGGTACCTAATAAAATTGTTTGCGAAGATGTATTCTCGCCATTTAAATCATTAACTTCTATATCTGTTTTTTGCATGAATGATTGATGTAATATATATATATATATATATATATATATATATATATATATATATATATACTTTATTTTAGGATGTCGCATCAAAAACATATAAAAAACGCTACAAATGCAATTATGTTTCCATGCGTATTAACACATCTCATCAGGCTTTAGTAAATAACTGATGAGTAGATAATTTATTTACAAACGCTTGACGAGATGCGCCAATACGCATGGAAACATGGTTGCATCTGTGTAGCGTTTACAGGTTTTGATGTATTATCTTAAAATAAAGAATATTGCTTTATTTTTGTACTGAGCTCTCTTTTAAATTGAATGTTACTAACGTCGGATTCTATTCGTTCTCATTTTACATGGATATATATATATATGTGTGTGTGTGTGTGTGTTTCCGGCTTCTCTCTTCTCTTTAATATATATATATATATATATATGTGTGTGTGTGTGTGTGTGTGTCCTTGTGTTTTTTCTTGTTTTTCTTTTTTCTTTGGTCACATGGTATGATTTTGATTATCGCCTATAAATATGCTGTTTCTCTTGCCTCTTTAGCCAGCTTTCCCTGACGAACCACTTAGGTGAAATCTCGGTAGGTTTGCCTGGCTCACTAGGTTTATCAATATATATATATATATATATATATATATATATATAGATAGATAGATAGATAGATAGATAGATAGATAGATATAGATATATATATATATTTCCGGTTTCTCTCTTCTCTTTAATATATATATATATATATATATATATATATATATATATATATATATATATATATATATATATAATAGTGATATCATCCGTCTAATCTGTGAGTGTGGGCATGAGTGTCCCTTTAAACTAATTGACATCACATGCCTAAATTATTTAACCAAACCTGTGTGAATGAAAATATACTGCATATATATATACATATATATATAAATATACATTTAACGTGTGTACTCGCGTATCATGCGACATTTGAAGAGCTAAATTTGAAGCTAATTTGTTATAGTAAACGTACATATATATATATATATATATATATATATATATATATTGAAGAAAAGAGAGAAGTCGTAAACGTTTTTGTTTATTATATGGATTTTTAAAAAATATATATTATATTTTATTTTACATATGTTTGTGCTACACAGGTTTCGTGTTTTGCGATCTTCATCAGGCGAAGAGTGGTTATTTCTACATATTGTTTAAAGGAATTATTTTTTCTTATGTTTTCCCATGTTTAATCTTCGTCTTTTGTGAAAAAAAAACATTGGATTACTATTACAGTGGGTGCACTTAATGCCATCTAACAGAAAACAATGAACGATCATTTTGATCAACCCGAAATGAACGAAATCAGACACGATTCTTGTTTGTTAATCAAACGCTGATTGCCACATCCTGGGCATATCGTGGAAGGACAAAGTGCCCAACACTGAAGTTCTGTCTCGTGCCGACCTAACAACCGTGTGTACTCTGCTCAGACAGCGCTGGCTCCGATGGCTGGGTCATGCTCGTTGTATGGAGGATAGCCGAATTTCCAAAGATATTCTCTAGGGGGAAATTGCAAATGGCAAAAGAGACACAGGTCGCCCTCAGTTGCACTACAGAGATGTCTGTAAGAGGGCATGAAGTTCTTTTGAGATCAACAGTGACCACTGGGAGGACCTTGCTTCTGACCGTTCTAGGTAGAGAAGCACCCTGGCTAAAACAACTAATGCCAGGGGAGGAGAAACTAAACAACGCAGCATAAGACAAGCTGACCGACAGAAAAGAACGTTAACACGCAGAAAATTCACAGGTTTGATTTGTGTGACAGTGACTGACACTCGTGTATCAGCCTGTTCGGCCACAGGCGGCGATGTTCCAGTGGAGAAGATAAGTGGAATCAGATCCATCGTCAATGACGACCGCCGGAGGCATTACATAATTGCCTGGAGAATTGTTTGCCAGATATCTTTCAGTGCTATAAATTCCTGGAGGGTTGCATATGAGCGATCGTAAAATGGCAATCAGTGGGCAGCGATAAAAAAGCAAGTTAAATCAAGGAAACTCAGCTTTCTTTATTCACCCTATACAAGCCCCAAGGGTCACTCAGTGGAGATGATTACTGAAGGCGATTGTTGTGTGAGTGGCAAAACTAAGAGGCGCATTTTATGCAGATAAATCGGAAAGCTAACGGTTAACTGTAGACTTGAAGCGGTTAAGATGCTTGTGTCCGAGGAAGGATTCTTCTTTGGATTTTAATAAAGAATCTCTTCAGGCAGCAGAATACTGATCGTCATATCTGTCCATTAAGTTAAAACACACATTTGTACACATACACACACACGCATATAACTACGATATTCTACACGTACGCAAATACACGGACAAACGCATATTCCCCGCATGCACACTCGAGCATACGCACATGTTCGCACACAAAGACACATGCGCGCACACACGCAACGACAGAAGAAAACTTAAACTTACACCAATAAACTATTATTTAACTTAATATAAAAATAACGAATACAAGAATCTAAACAGTCAATTGCTGGTATCTCCTGACGAGTGGACGGAGCGATTGCTGGATGGCCCGTCTACGAAACTCTGGAGTTGTGATCCTGAACATAACATCAATCAACTAAGTGAAAAATTTTTATATTTGTATTAATCCTATATATATATATATATATATATATATATATATATATATATATATATATATATATATAACGAATTAATTAAAGATATTTCTACTTTACCTGGTGACTCTTGGTGAAAACAACATATTTAAAAAAGTTACTCAACCTAAAATATATGTCCACTATGCACTAACGAAACGTGCATGAAAGACATTTTTGCGAGGCGAGTTATTAGTAACCCTGTAGGAATGGAAAATCAAGCGTATCAAAGGGCGGAAGAACAATTGACTAGAGGTAGTGTCTCAATAAAATCACTGCGGAGAAGGCAACGGGAAACAACTCCACTATCAGACACAAGAAAACTCATGCCCTTTACCAATCCAATTATGAAAGATAACGCCGTTGGAAATTCATTGGAATTAACTCCTCATCCTGTAAGATGGGACATGTAACCGTTATTCAGAGGAGGACTGATCATCATCTGTCGTATCTTAAATATATCTTGGTTGTTTTTGATTTCCGGCATATCAGCATCTCTGTAGGTTATTTAATGTCGAAATTTAAATATTTTGTGCGCAATTTTATGGATTCAACTACAAGATATTTTCTACATGATTTTATACTTTCAGTTTAAATGTATGGTTTTTTTTAGATATAGTTTGTAGATGATCTACTGTAGATGTTATATGTTTTGGTATAGACCTATTTTATAAGGTAGGTTATTATTTTGGTGGTTTTAGTATTTTCAGATAGTTTTCCTTTTAGTATTTATGTCTTACAGGTGCTAAGTAAGGACATTCAGTTAAAATATTAGGTTGGTGCAAAAATAATATCGTTTTTTGACGTAGTTTTTAACGTCAAAAAACGATATTATTTTTGCACCAACCTAATATGTTTCAACGTGAGTATTGCTTGGCATATTTTCTGTTCGCTGATATTCATTCTTCAGTAAGTATGAATGGATGAGTTGAAAACAATATTTTTAGGATAGATTCATATGAATAGAATATGTATTCTTTGGTTTAGATTGGTTTGGTTGATTTTGTTTTACGGCATATCAACCTCAATGGGTTATTTAATGCCAACATTTTTAGGATAGATTCGTATGAATAAAATATGTATTCTTTGATTTAGATTGGTTTGGTTTATTTTGTTTAACGCCATATCAATTTCAATGGGTTATTTAATGCCAACAACATTTTTAGGATAGATTCGTATGAATAGAATATATATACTTTGGTTTAGATTGGTTTTGTTTATTTTGTTTTACGGCATATCAACCTCAATGGGTTATTTAACATCGACAACATTTTTAATATAGATTCGTATGAATAGAGTATGTATTCTTTGGTTTAGATTGGTTTGGTCTATTTTGTTTTACGGCATATCAAACTCAATGGGTTATTTAATATCGACAACATTTTTAATATAGATTCGTATGAATAGAATATGTATTCTTTGGTTTAGATTGGTTTGGTTTATTTTATTTTACGGCATATCAACCTCAATGAGTTATTTAATGGTGACAACATTTTTAGGATAGATTCGTATGAATAGAATATGTATTCTTTGGTTTAGATTGGTTTGGTTTATTTTATTTTACGGCATATCAACCTCAATGAGTTATTTAATGGTGACAACATTTTTTAATATAGATTCGTATGAATAGAATAAACATTCTTTGGTTTAGATTGGTTTGGTTTATTTTGTTTTACGGCATATCAACCTCAATGGGTTATTTAATGCCGACAAGATTTTTATTGCTGGTAATATTTTTGTTTCCAAAATGTATTGCTGATAATATTTTTTATCTAACATTAAGTAATTTAATACATTACTTAATGTTAGCTACAATTGAATGAAGTTTATATTAGATTGCTTGAAAATTGAGGGAGTTTTAGTTTAAAATTAATGTTGAAATAGATTTTTTTTTCGCGGTTTTTCTGTGGCCTAGAAATAAAAATGAGGTACCGTTTAACTCATTATGTTGTAAGTAACAAACATACATACTTTGAACGAAATCAGATAAAAAAGTTCAATTTATCGATTTTTAATCGAATTTATCGATTATTGATTTTTTTTTTAAATTACCAATTTTTTTATGCTAAGTACCTATCTCTTTCAATGTACAATGTATGTGTCAAGTTTGGTCAAAATCGGTTGAATGGGTCTCGAGTTGATAGATATCAGACAGACATACAGATACACACACATCCTCGGTTTTATATAGAGAGATGACAGCCTGGAACTTCCAATAGAACTCAAAAGCATACAGGACCTCAAGTAGAACTCGAATATACGATCAGACCCTCAAAAAATGTTCGGCTCCCTGTGCTCCTCCAGAAGGTATCTAACTCGCCCCGTCCCCCTCTTTATAAATGCAAACTTGTTCAGGTTTCATCGAAATCTATGTTGATATTTTGGCTCCGTCTAAAAAATATTTTCCGTCCTGGGTATAACGATAGACTACATCCGCGTCCTGGGTAAGACGACAAACTACGTCCAACAGCAAGCCTCTGATCAGGCGATTTTGAGGAGCATGGAACCACCTCTTAATTTCTGGTGTTCCCAGGTCCATCCTGACTCGGGGTGGTAACACTTGTTAGGGTCCCAGCTATTGGTAAATAGTTAACCCCACACTGTGATTAAAACACTATGAAAGTGTAAAATTGTTTTTAATACCAGAAATACTTTGTAAAAATTATTACCGGCAATAATTTTTCTTCAAAAAATGATTGCTAGCAATACATTATTACCAGCAATACATTTTTGAAAAAAATACTAACCATACATTTAAAAAAACTATTACCAGCAATACATCTTTGAAAAAAGAATACTAACCATACATTTAAAAAAACTATTACCAGCAATACATCTTTGAAAAAAGAATACTAACCATACATTTTTTAAAAAAAAAACATTACCAGCAATAGATCTTTGGAAAAAAATACTAAACATACATTTAAAAAAAAATATTACCAGCAATACATCTTTGAAAAAAAATACTAACCATACATTTTAAAAAAATATTACCAACAATACATCTTTGAAAAAAAATACTAACCATACATTTAAAAAAACTATTACCAGCAATACATCTTTGAAAAAAATACTAACCATACATTTTTAAAAAAAATATTACCAGCAATACATCTTTGGAAAAAAAATACTAACCATACATTTAAAAAAAAATATTACCAGCAATACATCTTTGGAAAAAAAATACTAACCATACATTTAAAAAAAAAATATTACCAGCAATACATTTTTTAAAAAAAAATACTAACCATACATTAAAAAAAAATATTACCAGCAATACATCTTTGAAAAAAAAATACTAACCATACATTTTAAAAAAATATTACCAGCAATACATCTTTGAAAAAAAAATACTAACCATACATTTAAAAATATATTACCAGCAATACATCTTTGAAAAAAATACTAACCATACATTTTTAAAAAAAATATTACCAGCAATACATCTTCGAAAAAAAAATTCTAACCATACATTTAAAAAAAAATATTACCAGCAATACATCTTTGAAAAAAAATACTAACCATACATTTAAAAAAACTATTACCAGCAATACATCTTTGAAAAAAGAATACTAACCATACATTTTAAAAAAAAAACATTACTAGCAATACATCTTTGGAAAAAAAATACTAAACATACATTTAAAAAAAAAATATTACCAGCAATACATCTTTGAAAAAAAATACTAACCATACATTTAAAAAAAATATTACCAGCAATACATCTTTGAAAAAAAAATACTAACCATACATTTAAAAAAACTATTACCAGCAATACATCTTTGAAAAAAATACTAACCATACATTTTTAAAAAAAAAACATTACTAGCAATACATCTTTGGAAAAAAAATACTAAACATACATTTAAAAAAAAAATATTACCAGCAATACATCTTTGAAAAAAAATACTAACCATACATTTAAAAAAAATATTACCAGCAATACATCTTTGAAAAAAAAATACTAACCATATATTTTTTTTAAATATTACCAGCAATATATCTTTGAAAAAGAAATACCAACAATACATTTAAAAAAAATACCAACTATATATTTAAAAAAATATTACCAACAATACATTTTTGAAAAAATACCAGCTATACATTTAAAAAAAAAAAATTACAAGCAATACATTTTCGAAAAAAAATAACAACTATGAATTTTTAAAAAAAATATTACCAAGAATATATTTTTTAAAAAAAATACCAACTATCGATTTAAAAAAAAATATTATCAACAATACATTTTTGAAAAAAATATACCAACTATAGATTTAAAAAAAAAAAAAAAAAAAAAAAAAGAAACATTATCAGCAATACATCTTTGAAAAAAAAATATTACCAGCAATAAACATCGGCATTAAATGACCCATTGAAGTTGATATGCCATAAAACAAAACAAACCAAACCTAAAAATAGTTTTTCAAAAGAAAAAAGGCGCATACAAACTTTCATTAATTGAGATTATATTTGTGAATATTTAGAATTTCACGATGGCTGCTACCAAAATGAAAATAATCAACGTAATTTAGGCATTTTAAAATAAAAATGATACAAATAATAGACGTTTTAATCTTCTAACTTGCATGCGGATTGTTAATCTGGCATTTTTACTAAGATATGAACGAGTTTCATGCTGACACAAGGCCACGATATTGGAGAACATGGTGACGATAGAATGCGCTACTCTGTCATAAGTTTGCTCATTATCATGAAACGTTTGCCGTTCATCTCTGAAAAAAAAAAAGTAGAGAAAAAACACAAAAACACAAGAAAAGGTTAGACGTTGATGATTGGAGATATGTCAAGAAACAAAAAACAAAAACAAAAAGAAAGGTTAAAAGAAAGAAAAAATCTTCTCTCAACAAGAAAAAAAAGAAGAGAAAAAAGAAAAAAGAGAAAATACTTCCAAATCCCTAAACAAAAAAATTACAAAAAAAAAAAAATAATAATAATAATAATCATAATAATAATAATAATAATAATAATAATAATAATAATAATCCAAGGCTAATTTATAATATCACTTAACCTCGTTTTTATTTATTTTGTTTTTTTTTTTAAACAACCACTTTATATTTGCTTTGATGGCTGTCTATCACAGATGGCCCGTAAACAAAAACAGTAACTCGTTTCTCGACGAAATGGGCCCCGGACTCTGAATCAACATTTTAACTGGATAACTTTCTCCCTATTTTTCCCTTTCACTCGAACTTCTGCCACAAAATCCCTGGGGCTTTAAATCTTTTCCTGGACAAAACCGGACACTGGTCCCATCTTAATAAAAGACTTACGAATTTCTAACAAAAGCTCATTGAGCCGTGTCGACCGGATGGCGTAAAATCTGCGCTGTAAATGGAGTATCACGTGACAATAAAGACCGCCCTGTAAATGGAATATCACGTGACAATAATCTCGACGGAGCCGTGAACGACTACGAGATTTGTGTTAATGATCCTGGAGGAATAATTTCAGAAATGTTTTATATCTGACGAGTTTTTTCAGATGAGGAACTACCATTATTATGTACAGTGTGGTTGAATAAGTGAACGTGCTTGTTATTCTCACTTATAGCGAATGAAAACCTCGAATAACAATGTTATATATATATATATATATATATATATATATATATATATATATATATATATATATATATGGGGCATAGAATCAGAATCTGCAATTTAAAATTAGAATTTCATCGATAAGTGATAGTTATGCAAATTTTTATATTTCGAATAGTAGAAAAAGTGTTCGTACAGTATCAATTTTTGCATTATAATACGGTAAATTTTGATTGTACTTCAAAGTAGAAGATTCTAAACTGTTCTAGAATATTCTCAGTAACTCTATTGCAACATTCAGTTCAAAATTGGATCATTCTGCAGTCACTGTTCACTGATAACGCTTCTAATAATGGCTAGACGTAAGGAAATGACTTGTGCACGAAAAGAGCTAATTACTAAGCTATGGAACATTGGAAAAAGTTACAGAAACATCTCCAGTGACACAAACATACCTTTTTCAACAATTGGTTCATTTATTGCCAGATTTAAAAGACTTAATACTGTTAAGAACAAAGGCAGAGCCGGTGCTCCCAGGAAGATCTCTCCCAGATTACGAAGAAAGTTGATGCGACAGGTCCAAAATAACCCAATGGCCATCAGACAAGACCTTCAGAATGATCTAAGTTTGTCAGGAGTTAACGTAACTAAGCAAACGATTAGTAATGAACTACGCAGAGACGGTATAAAGTCGCGCTCCCCAAGAAAGACACCACTCCTTCTGAAACGGCATAGAGATGTCAGGTTGAAATTTGCGACAGAGCATAAAGGTAAGGAAAATTCTTATTGCGAGTTGCTGGCAAACTAGCAATTATAGACGGTAGAATAAATGCAGAAAAATATCAACAAATCCTAAGCAAAAATTTATCGCATTCTGTAGAGAATCTTGGGCTTCCTCCTGATTTGATCCTGACTGGATCTTCCAGCAGAACAATGATCTCAAGTATACTGCTAAGAGTACGAAGAATTGGTTTGCTAATAACAACGTTAACATCATACAATGGCTCAATCAGTCGCCGGATTTGAATCCAATAGAGAATTTATGGCAGTTTTTGAAAAATAAGATCCGTGATAAAGGTCCAACAAACATCAAAAATGTTGTGGTAGGATCCACCTAATTTGCATAGTGGAGTACCGACCATATAAATATGGTTGGTACCGGGAAGAGAGGGTAAGAATCAAGAGATTCCTCGGCGACTGTCGAACTCTCTGCATTAGCAGAGGGGAACCCGGACGAGGCTTTGCCGAAGGGCAAGGTTTCGTCCGGAGAGGTTGACAGGGCCTGAACCCGTCTAGGCGGGTTCAGAAAGGCCATATTTTTGGCCGAGCCTACGGGCTCGGGGATACCCACATTAAAACGGCCTTGTGCCACATTCGATCCTCGTGGGTGGATTGATAAATACAGGAATCAAGAGATTCAACCAGAGACTCTGCCCGACTGCGACTCAGTCAACACATTCTCCAGGAACGGTCTTTCCAGGAATAGACAAAAGACTATATGTAAATATTGTGTACACTTTCTTGTTTCAATACATTTTGTTCTAAGTACATTTGTGTTGCATTATTATTCCATGCATTAGTCAAGTTTCAACAAAAAACCTGAAGACAATTACTCAGGAAGAATGGGACAAAATACCTATATGCGAATCGTTAATTAAAGACTACAGGAAGAGATTGGTTGCCGTTGAACTTAATAAAGGCTTTGCTACAAAATGGAGAAAACGTGTTTTTGTTCTGCTGTACGATCATTTTTAAAACCCCTAAAAATATTGCTATATTTTCTTAACCACGGAATATTATTTAGTTTTATACGCATACATTTTTAGTTTGCAATCTGATAAAGTAGATATATTCCTGTTTTGTTATTTTAATATGTTCCAAGTAAAGATATGAAATATTTTCATGTGTACGATCACTTATTCAACACCACTGTATGTCTTTACATTCAGACCATTATAAAAATCCAGGATGTGATATTAGCATCAACATCCTTTACCAAGTATTTCAAGAAATAGAATCCAAAATAAACCTTTCCAAAACGGAAACTATAATCTGGAACTGGAATGAAATGGCATCTACTCTGAATTAAAAATGACTAAATGCCAAACACTTCAAAACAATTCGCCCTTCCATGGAGTATTTCTGCCATATATGGTCTGGAGCCCCTTCTATTTGCCTCGGGGTTCTTGATAGACTCCAGAGGCGGATATGCAATATAATCGGCCCTGTTCTGGCATCTCGTCTAAAGTCACTATCTCACAGACGCGCCGTCGCCTCCCTCTGTCTGTTCTACAAATACTTTCATGGTAATTGCTCTTAGGAGCTGCATTCGCTGGTTCCCAGACTTCATGAGTTCAAACGCCCTACGAGACTGGCATCCCGCTCTCACCCTTTCACTGTCGAAACTACTAAATGTAGCCGTCTCTTCTACTCCAATAGCTTCATGTCTCGCACCTCTTGCCTGTGGAACTCCCTTCCCTATTCCAGTTTCCATGAGAGCTATAATCTCTAACTATTCAAATGTAATGTCAATCGACATCTCCAGTTGCCTTGATCTATCCACTACCCTTCTCCTCATACTCTCTTCTATCACTCCTATCTGATCTTGCTCCAAATTTTCTGTAACCCCTTGCGTCCTAGTGGCTTCTCGCCTTGCTTGGAGTGAAACGCTTAAAAAAAAATAACTCGGTCAGTTCTAACACATTTAAAGTAAGAATTAAAACAATTAAATACAGACGGGACCACACTAGAGGTAAATTCGCGCAGCACCGCAAATTACTAATTAAAAAAAAAGACGCCATTAACATGAAAAACTGAGTCATGTCCTTAAATAGCCTCGTCTGATCGATTTTCTAATGAATACCAGACATGGCGCCCAAACTGTTCAAAAATATCTAAACAGTCAGATATATATGCAACAGTATTCTAAGATCAATGATTAAAATGACTTTGAGGGAGTGATGGCTGTGGGTCTTGGCGAAAACCACACATCTTCAAAACACGGAAAAAGAACTGTACTAAATAACCGCATCCATTGAGGACTTTCAACAGCGGCAACAACTAAAATGGATATGACATGTAACTCGAAGAGAAAATAATGACATAAACAAATATGTCTCAAGGACAGATGGCACAGTGGATAAAAGCGTTAGTTAGATCCATTGACAGGACCCAAAGATTGTGAGTTCAATACCCGGTTAAGGCAGTGGAGAACGTACAGAGGGAAATTAACAAGAGATAACTGATTACTGACATCCATCAAACATGGCACGTGGAACTACAACAGATTAACCCAGTGAGCGAAATAAGGAGTTCAGTTCAACATTCGAAACATCTGAAGAAGGCCGGAGCGTACAATGGCCGAAACGTTGTAATAAATATGGCGACAAAGATGAGGACAATAGTCCGAATAATGTAAATAGTGTACATAATACCTCATCTCAGAAATATAGACAGATACTGAACGGCCGAAACGTTGTAATAAATATGGTGACAAAGATGAGGACAATAGTCCGAATAATGTAAATAGTGTACATAATACCTCATCCCAGAAATATAGACAGATACTGAAAGGTCGAAACGTTGTAAG
>OZ010604.1:15922033-15949533 GCA_963932145.1 Acanthosepion lycidas
ATAGATATTGAATAGACTGAGATAGATAAATAGATATATATGAACAGACTGTGATAGATAGAGAGGAGATAGAGAGAGGTAGATAGATAAACAGAGTGAGATATGAACAGACTGACATAGATATATATATAGAGAGAGAAACAGGGTGAGATAGAAATGAACAAACTAACATAGATAGAGAGAGAGATAAACAGAGTGATATAGATATGAACGAACTGGCATAGATAGAGAGATAGATAGATAGATAGATACTGAATAGGCTGATATATATATATATATATATATGAACAGACTTTGATAGAGAGAGACATAGAGAGAGCTAGATAGATAAACAGAGTGAGATATGAACAGACTGATATAGATAAACAGAGTGAGATAGATTTGACCGAACTGAGATAGATAGATAGATAGATAGATAGATAGATAGGCAGGCAGGCTGAGGTAGATATTGACTATCGTTGAATTAATACCGTCGCAGTTTGAAATCATTTTATGGCACCTCGACGTGGTGCGATGTTAGCAAGTTTGTCTCGCTCGATCAGTTATGATTGTGTGATGAGTTCGATCCTCACTGGGTGATCCATACATACGGCCTTGTGTCCCGTATAATATATGGCCTGTACCAGCATTGCCTTAACCGGATATATTTAACAAAATTAAAATTATATAACGGACAGTTTCTACACAGTCCCTGAAGGTTGCGTTGTGCGTGAAACTCCGAATCATTCGATTAGTAAGGAACAAAATATATATATATATAATAGCCTGTTATATTACATCGAGCACTGAATGTGTGCTATCCATATATATATATATATATATATATATATATATATATATATATATGCAAAATCCACAGGTGCATATGTATATTTTAGAATAAAAAATTTTCCGAGAGGATAAAATCCAAGTAGAACTCAATGTCCAGGACAGAGTAAGGATATAATAAAAAGGCTTAAACACTAATATTCCATGGAATATTAGTGTTTAAGCCTTTTTATTATATATATATATATATATATTTATTCATATATATATATATATATATAATGGACTCTCCTGTCGGTTTCGACGTATGACGGTCTGACAGCTTAATTGATTCAGTTATGAAATTTTATGCGATAATCTTGAGTGACATTTAAGACCCGCTAGTGATTTACAAAGGAGGCCACATATGGAGCAAGAGTGAGGATTGTGAGATGAGGTCACTGTTAGATTGGCTGACCTTTTAGATCTTGCAATATATATATATATATATATAATTATAGGATTGGTTTATACAGAATAAATTACAATAAGCAAAAAATACTTTTCTTAAAAGAGTGCTTAATACTGCGTAAAGCAAATATAATTTATTCAAAAATTATAACATAAATATGTTATAAAATCACTACAAAAATAGCCATTTTGTTTCAACACTTCTTGTGTCTTATCAAGTGATGATGTTGAATGTAGAATAAAGAGTTTTAAAAGGTTCAAATCGACCAGATACCCCTTGATAGGGGGCACGCTGTTACATATTGGTCATTGCAGCTTATGTAGCACCGTTTTCTCTAGCAAGGAATGTTTGGTCGATTTGAACCTTTTAAAACTCTTTATTCTACATTCATGATGATTTTATAACATATTTATGCTATAATTTTCAAATAAATCATATATATATATATATATATATATATATATATATATATATATATATATATATATATATATTGGGAGTTAGCATAATTTCCAGGCATCGTCTAAAGCCCTAAAAGATGTTGAAAAGCTGTTGTTGGTGTGGACGAATGAGAGGTGATTCTGTGTTTGATGATATTATATGTGCAAGGGCAAGGACAGCGGACGTGGATCTTATCACAAAAATACCAAGCACATCTTCTGAAGATGAAAATGCATTTAAAGCAAACTGAGGATAGCCTGAAAACTTTAAAAAGTGAATCAGCATCCACAGTGTAGTGAAACATGGAGATGCTACGATCTCTGATAAACTGCCTTGTTTCAGAGATGCTTTCAAGTGACTGAAAATACAAACCTAACACTAAGAGGATTTTGGAAGGATCACTTCAAGTTCTTAGAATGGTTATGCGGACATTGAAACAATGATAATTTGTATTGTTTACGTAGAAGATTGCTATTCAACGATAAAATCGTGCATATTAAACGCAGGAAGCAAATATTGCATAGCAATCTTCCATGCAAACAAACTATGATTGTTGCAATGTCCTCATAACCAATATAAAACAAAAATGACCATCTTTGTTATTTAATTTATTATCTAATTTATTGTAATGTACTTTTAATCTCTGATGATGGCTTATGTAAGCCGAATGCTTAGACAGGATTAACAATAATTCATATCTCAACATAGTGGATTTCTTTCGTGTTTCAGCGACAATTCTAAAAAGCTTATTCGACAATATGAAAGGAATTTACTTAAAATAAAACTTGTCTGTATTATTTAACGAAATATGCATTAATATATATATATATATATATATATATATATATATATATATATATATATATATACATGAGATTTAATTGGCCGTTTGGGCCACAGAGGAGTGTTCGGTTAGCAAGGTCGCTTTTTTACTTTTAAACTACAATTCTCCATGATTTTCTCATGATTGCTAACTGAAAAGCTCCTCTGTGGCTCAATGGGTAAAAGCACGTCAGGCTATATGACGGTTCCGTATAGGATACAGGTACGAATCCTGTCGGAGGACGAATATTTTCTGTGAAAATTTCTCGGACATTCAAGCCGGTAAATGTTATTAATACTGTTTATTATAAACAGAGCATTTACTTAAATATTTGTATCTACAAAAAGAATGTATCAACATAAAAATGTCTTAAAATAATTATCGGACTTTGTCCATTTCATAATGTGTGCCATCATTTGTTTACATTTGGATACGCATTGAGCAGATATGAATGTACGTGAGAGATTCATGGAAGATTAAAGTTTAAAGACAGTAAAATCGACCTTGCTAACCGAACGCTACTCTGTGGCCCAATCGATAAAAGCACGTCAGGCTATATGACGGTTCCGTATAGGATACAGGTTCGATTCCTGTCGGAGGACGAATATTTTCTGTGAAAATTTCTCAGACATTCAGGCCGGTAAATATTGTTTATTATAAACAGAGCATTTACATAAATATTTGTATCTATGAAAAGAATGTATAAACATAAAAATGTCTTTAAATAATTGTCGGACTTTGTCCATTTCATAATATATATATATATATATATATATATATATATATATATATATATATATGTATTTGGTTTGTGACCCTGGATTTAACGCTTTTACACAGACCCCACCACATGTATATACGTGCATGCGAGCAAATATTATTCAGCGAAAGAGTAGCAAATGCTCTGATTGCTGACATGTATACATTCACGAGAAATTTTCGCTACATTTCCGATCTTTGAATTTCAACAAACAAATGCGTATGTATATAGACAACAGCACATGTATACATACATATGTCAAGTCCCATACTGTCCGCATATGTTTATATATGTATGAGCCCCGGCGGACGATCGAGTGTGTATATGTGTGTCTGCGTACCTCATCGGGTGTACGTACATGCATCGATGTTTGTGTTAGCACGATGACATCACGACGATTCCCCCCCACTGCCATAATAACACCAATACACGCAATCTACATAAACCCAAATTTTTAAAAAATTAATCAGTTTGTCTGACGAACACAAAAGCGTGAAATCCAGGGTCACAAACTCACATCAATCCAACCAAATATGTCAGCTCTGTCTCTGATATTGAGCGCTTTCTAATAAGTACCTCGTATATAATATATAAATAATAATATATATAATATATTACATATATATATATATATGTGTGTTTATATTTATAGACACACACTTTTCACACACACACACACACACACACACACACACACACACACACACACACACACACACACATATATATATATATACATATATATATTGGTGCTTTTTTGAAGAAGTGTGATAACAGTGTGAATGAACTACAAGGGTGTATTCGCCTAGATAGTCGTACACTAGAAGACTTTTACTTGCTCATATTTGTCTACTGACAATGGTGAATTCTCGTACCAATTCTCGTACCAATTCTCGTACCAATTCTCGTACCAATTCTTGCACTACTTCTCAGCGCGTTGAGAGCATACTTCCTGCATAGTTGTCAGTGAATTTTAAGTGGATTTTTTCAGTGCGTTTCCCTTACTATCGAATAAGACACAAGATCGAATTTTAAAGTGTAAAAATTGCCCAACACTCTTTGGCACTAAAACATTAATGACCCACCCCGTCCAGCAGAAGAAACACAGCCTGGCAGATTATCCTCCTGTGACTTAAGCATGATATTATTTTAAAACTACCCAGTCGAATATGAGATGCCAGCCTAGTAGAACGCTTAAATTCATGAAGTATTATTATTATTATTATTATTATTATTATTATTATTATTATTATTATTATTATTATTATTATTATTTCCTTTGATTTCTGTTGTATACACATTTCCTTCAGGATCTTAACCAAGAACCAACCATCATGGCGGTCTGAGCCTTTCAGAACTTACAAAGCTCGGATGACGCGATGGTATTACAAAGTTACGTGTCATCACAGAAAAAAAAAAATGGAAATAAAAGGGAGATAATCAGTCAATGACTAATAAAGATTAAAATGAAAGCGTCAGAAATAGCTTAATGATATTTTTACTGAACATTTTTGTAAAAAAAAATTAAATTTAAATTTTAAAAATTCAAAATAAACAAAAAATTAACAATTTAAGAGCAAATACATTTTACATTCATAAATCTCTTCGTAAGTTGTGGGCTTTACTTGTAAGAATAATTTGTTACATTTCTTTAAGACATTCGCTACCAGGGACCATTTTAATGAGTCTGTTGGAATCGTTTCCAAGCAAAGCGAGGGTTTCAACAACAAGTAGAATTATTGATGTCCTGATGTACCACATTTTTTAGATTTTCCCTTCAAGATCCTTGTGATTTGATAGTTTTGATGATCTTCAGAGTTACATTATAGTCTGCGGGAAATGCCATATCAATAAGAAAGCATATATTCTGTTTTTGTGATCTTTGATTCTATCTCTGGTAGATTATCTTTGATGGTTCTGTCCGTATGCATTGTAAAATCCCTTAAAATTATTATTATTATATTATTTCCTTTGATTTCTAATGTGTACTCATTTCTTTCCGGGTCCCGCCCAGAGACCTAAGGTTAGAAATGGCATCATGATATTTTTCACTGGAAAAAAAAATTAACATAAATAAAATCCTTCGTGAAGTGTGGGCTGTACTCGTGAAAACAAATTTTTTGTATTTCTTTAAGGCATGGGCTTCCAGGAATCCCTTCAATTAGTCTACTGGAATATTTTCTCCAACTACAACAGGGATTGTTGATGTTCCCATATGCCACATTTTCGAGATTTCTATTTCAAGGTCTTTGTATTTTGAGAGCTTTTTGAATATCTTCAAAGATACATTGCAGTCAGCAGGGACTGCCATATCAATAAGGAGGTACTTTTTTGCTTGTGGTCTTTAATAACAATATCTGGGCGGTTGGCTTTGATTGTTCTGTCAGTATGTATTGCGTAGTCCCATAGAATTGTAACAGGTCCTATCTCCGTAACCGGGTCTGGGTGGTGTTCATACCATTTTCTTTCAGTTTCCTTCCCGTAGAAGTTGCAGATTTTCCAGTGCAAATATTGGTCCACTCTGTCATGCCGGGTTTTATATTCAGTGGATGCCAATATCGTGCAACCTGATACAAGATGATCAATTATTTCTGGATATTTATCACAGAATCTGCATTTTGGGCTAACACAATATTTTAATATGTGTGCTTGATAATTTCTAGTTAACAAGCACTGATCCTGTGCAGCGAGGATAAAACCTTCCGTTTCAGCTTTTAACCTTATTATTATTATTATTATTAATATTAATAATAATAATAATAATAATAATAATAATAATAATAATAATAATGATAATGATGATAATAATAATAATAATAATAATAATATTATTATTATTATTATTATTATTATTATTATTATTATTATTATTATTATTATTATTATTATTATTATTATATGAAAGTTATGATTGTTTATAATCAATGTATTTATTGACAAGTCGATGATGTTACATGTTTGTTTGTCATTGTTTTTTTCCACAAGTGTAGCCCAAACAGCCTTATAGTCGACAATGGCGTTCTTCTTAAAGATTGAAAAAAGTCTTGGTAATTGTTAAAAAATGGAGTATAAAAAACACTTTTAAATAATCAAAGTAAGAATGGAAACAGAATATCAAAGTTTAAAATGGATTTCCGCCAGAATTTGTAAACAAAACGAGGTCGGAGGTTATCCGATTCCTGGGCAAGAACCAACTATCATGGCGGTCTGTGCCTTTTAGTACTTACAAAGCACGGACGAAGCGATGGTATTACAAAGTTACGTGTCATCACCGAAAAAAAAATATGGAAAGAAAAGGGAGATAATCAGTCAACGCCTAATAAAGAAAAAATGGAAGCGTCACAAGTTTTTGCTTTCTTTCATTTATTTTAAGAAAATAAAGAGTCATATATAAAAACATTTAGAATTTAAAACGAACATTGGAGATTATTTACTATTTGTTATATTATATTGTAATTTGCTTCGAATATTTTAGCCTTGTAGAAGGATTTCTGCAAGCAACACGCATTTGGATGTCGACAAACAGAGAAAACATCTTTGAAAAGCGAAAATAAAGAAATAAAAACTTAATACTTTTGTTAGTAAAATGTCCAGAATATATAACATCGAAAATACAGCAACAAAATTCGATAACTAAAAACGACCTACAACGATGTTTAAATAGTCTCCACACACACTCATACACATTCCGAAATAAATCAGGTATTTAGCATTCACGATAGAATGGCCTTAGTCCACTTCAAATTCTAATGAAGTCGTTACAAGAACACGAGACTAGAATCTCCAAGAACATACTGTAATTAAGCAGAAGAGAAACTTTGTCCACTCAAGGAATAAGGAAACACGGTTTAAAAATGTTTCGGCCGTTGTACGCTCCGGCCTTCTTCAGGTGGTTGGAATGTCGAACTGAACATCTCTATATTTCTGAGATGACGTATTATGTACGCTATTTTAATTATTCGGTCTATTGTCCTCATCTTTGTTGCCATATTTATTACAACGTTTCGGCCGATGTAGCCCGCCATCGTCAGGTGGTTGGAATGTCGAACTGAACATCTGTCTATATTTCTGAGATGAGGTATTATGTACACTATTTACATTATTCGGACTATTGTCCTCATCTTTGTCGCCATATTTATTACAACGTTTCGGCCTTTCAGTATCTGTCTATATTTCTGAGATGAGGTATTATGTACACTATTTACATTATTTGGACTATTGTCCACATCTTTGTCGCCATATTTATTACAACGTTTCGGCCGTTGCCCGCTCCGGCCTTCTTCAAATGGTTGGAATATCGATCTGAAACCTTTTTTTCGCTCACTGGGGTAGACTGTTCTAGTTCCACGTGCCATGTCTAATGGATGTCAGTTGTCAGTTATCTTCTGTTAATTCCCCTCTCCAAGTTCTCCACTGGCTTAACCAAGTATTGAACAGGTAGTAACAAGACCCAAAGTGTGTAAGTGTGAGTTCAATAGTCCGAATAATGTAAATAGTATTCGTTATGTGTTTATTTAAATTTTAATTTTTAAGGGACATTTCTATAAATTTTTGAATAAAATAAAATTAGTCATATTCATTTCTTTGTAAAACGGTAAATAATAAATATTTAATTCGAGTTAACTCCCATATTTTTTTAATCTTCTAAATATGAAATGATTCTTGTAAATAAGGAATCTAATAAATAGTGTTTAACATCTTTGTTGTCAGTTCTCAAGTATAAAAAATGTGTAAACCCACTTTCATATGTTCGGGTTTTAAAATTCTTATCGTCACTTTTTAAAACAATAAACAATGGATTCTAAAGTGCCTATAGCAATAGTGGTGTCAAGGATATAAGTACCCTTTTAACACACCGTTAAGGTTAGAGTAAATGAGCCAATCACGAGTACCATAACTCCTCAGGGAAGTAGGTGTAGCACGGGAACTGCAGACATAGTAGCAGTGGCGTATTCCTAGGAAAGATAGCTTCACGAATCCTAACCCTCTCCAAGTGTTCCTTCTCCTAGAATAGCTTCTTCTTCTTCTTCTTCTTCTTCTTCTTCTTCTTCTTCTTCTTGCCTTTTCATTATCCTGCACCATTTTCCCTTCTTTCATCATCATCATCATCATCATCATCATCATCATCATCATCATCATCATCATCATCTTCTTCATCTTCTTCAATATAATTGTCCTTTTTTGTTTCCATTCTCTCTCAGATTTTGTGGTTGTTCGCATGTCCAGTCCATGGTATACTCAACTCTCTTCTTCATCTCTGTGCAGATTGTCCAGCATTCACTGTCATATGCGGGGGTGGGGACTGAAATAACATTTTCAGGATTCTGTCGTGCTGCAATTTCGCCATCAGTCAGTTATCAGTTAAGTGCCATACAGGATACACGTTTGGTCAAACATGTTTCTTTATCTAAGTAGGTTGCCGTTTATTTCTGCGGTCAACTGTTTGCCAACCAAGGCTATAGGACCCAGTTTGTCCTGCTATTCAACCATAATAACAATAGTTAGCTAAGTGCCATACGTGATAGACGCTTGGGCGATCATGTCTCTTTCGAGCCATGATCTAAGAAGATTCCCCCCGCAGTAACCCCATGTGCAAATGAATTGAAACAACAGCTTTAGTTTCCTTTCTTTCACCATGTGGTCAGTCGACTGAAATGACACAGTGTAATCGATTTCTATTTTTATCTCAGATTAGGTCATTTGCAGTGATGTGCAGTCATATGAATCTATTTTCGGGATGTATGATGAAATTTGTTTAGCCTTGAAAAATATTGCGTCATCTGTGATTGCATCAGATTTTAATCACACCCAGACATTATTGTCTCTTCTTTCGATTAGTTGTCCTACGGCCATTTTTTTTTTTTTTTCTTCGATGGACATTATTTAACAGCGAAGATGCAACAGACAACTGACCATGCGTAAATAGTTTTTTCTGAAGTGAAATTCCAACTTTTTGAACCTTGTGATTTGGTTATAGTTCCCGCAAACGCAGAGCGAACTGGAAACTGGATTCTTGTATATATAAAAGCTTAAAGAAAAGATACGCAAAAAATAATAATGCATTTTTATTAAATAAGTTGTTGTAATTTTAGTCATTAAATTGTCTTTAAAATAGTCTTAAATAATAAAATTTTGCATGCTAAATCATAAAACTGTTAATTTTTCCAAATATATTAATGACAATTTATTGTACTAAACTACGCACCCTAGTAAAACCAAATGTACTTTTTACCCCCTAACTTATTTGTACTTCTCCCCAAAATTTGTTTTCGATCGGTCAGTGTATGACTATTTTAGAGGGGACGATGGACAGATGGACAGACTAACTGAAGTCACAGAATTTTATATATAGATATAGCTGCATCTGTCTATATTTCTGAGATGAGGTATTATATACACTATTTAACATTATTCGGACTATTGTCCTCATCTTTGTCACCATATTTATTACAACGTTTCGGTCGTTGTACGCTCCGGACTTCTTCAGGTGGTTGGAATGTCGAACCGATCCTTTATTTCGCTCACTGGGGTAGACTGTTCTAGTTCCTCAAGGACACATGGCACAGTGTATAAAGGCGTTAGTTAGATCCAGTGACAGGAACCAGAGTGTGAGTTCAATACTCGGTTAAGGCAGTGGAGAACTTTCAGAGGGAAATTAACAGGAGATAACTGATAACTGACATACATTAGACATGGCACGTGGAACCATCTGAAGAAGGCCGGAGCGTACAACGGCCGAAACGTTGTAATAAATATGGAAACAAAGATGAGGACAATAGTCCGAATAATGTAAATAATGTATATAGCTGAATATTTAGCCATTCGAGCAAATATGTATTATTATTAGCTACGAGGTGTTATGGCTAACAAGTTTTGACTCGCTAGATCGTGTTCCTGGTAAGACTCAGAATTCCTTCGCTGTATACATTGAAAAGATCCGGTGGGGGGACATACAATCTTAGCGCGAAACCTAATTACTCTTTCGAAATGCAAGTCCGACATTTCAGCAACCATTACATTATCGACAAAAAAATTATTTCTGGATTTTTTCTAATATAAATTAATGGTAAAAGCTTCTTCGTTAATGTCAAGATATCGTTCGTTAATCGGGGGAGACGAGAAGAAATAATGAACTACACTAATGAAAATTCATTTTTCGTTTGATGCTAGATAACGTCCGTTAGAATATGCTAAATTTCCAGAATCATCTTTTTGCTTACTATTAACACTATCAAGAGTCTAACGTCTGCTTCAGTGATATGTAAATTAGTAATTAAAAAAATGAGAAATTGTGGAGAGCCAGGATCGTCAACGTCCTGAATATTAAGTGGACGCATTTTTAGCATTAATAATTAATAAACCCAATATCAAGCGGATTAATATGCCAAGGGAAGCAACTCTGAGGACTTTAATAGTAGTTATCTTATCTTGGATTGTTTGCTGTTTCGCAAAGACCTCTGTTAAATAATGATTAGTGAATTAGTCTCTTATTATATTACTACTGCCATGACTTTGATCCATGATAGATGCTCTAACTTTATGACCTTGTGCCATACCATACTTAACTAAAAAATGAGAGCTTTACTGTGAAGCGAACTAGTTGTTTATTGCTCTAACAGCATTACGCTTAAGCCTTATTAAGCGCCCAATATTCATAACCTTGTGCCAGATATAGTTAATCCTTGTCGATACGTGACTTTATGTTCCCCCTTTTTTTCTTTTTTTCTTTCTTTCATTATTTCTTTTTATTTCTCCTGTTATTCCTATTTCATGGAAGCAGACGTTATGGACCGGGTAGTTTTTTTTTTGTTTTTTTTTTGTTTTTGTTCATCAATTAAAAAATAAATATGAAAATTCGAGAAATCTTGTTAGAAAGATGTGCACCCTCCAGCCAGATTCGAACATGCGTCCCTTAGGAAACTGTTGGCTAATCTGACGTACCTAAGACCAAACAGCCACCTAGCATCTCCTGACCAACCACGACCCGATTATAACATGATTTATCGAATGTTCAGTTGATGTAAATAAATAAATTTACTGTTTAATAAATGAAAACAGATCATCTATTCAAATATGAGTGTCCATTTAAAAATAAAGTTTAAACAGATAAATTATATATATATATATATATATATATATATATATATATATATATATATATATATATATATAAAAGAAAAACAGACCACTTTAAGGTGCCATTATAATAATTTATTTCACCAGATCCCTTTCAAAGGACGCCGGATCATCAGATAGCACTTCCAAAAACAAAATGAAACGAAAAATGAAATTAAAATTGATGGGTAGTGTGAGTTTTTGTAATTTAACAGAGAGTGTAAAAGGGGTAGTTGAAGAGAGATGGTAGGGTTTAGGGAGGGATCATATATATATATATATATATATATATATATATATATATATATTAAATTGGTGCAAAAATAATGACGTAATAATGTCGTTTTTTGAGGTTAAAAATTACGTCAAAAAACGACATTATTACGTCATTATTTTTGCACCAACCTAATATATATACACACACACACACACTCACACACACATACATATATATATATATATATATATATATATATGTACATACACATTTTATATATATATATATATATATATACGTTGCTTCAATGACATTTGCCATGTTAGTTAAACCCCCCCAAAATCACCATCATAACGGAATGCAGATTTTATCGTAGTTACAATAAGTTTGTCCTTGTAATTTACCCCTGAAGATGATATTGGAAAAAGATCGAAAGTACTTGGGTTAGAAAAAACTACGGTCCCTTCCTTAATGAATTTCACGTTAAATAATAAAGTACAATTACATTTTATTCAATTATATCTTCCCCATTGTTTGTCATGGCTTGTTAGCACTTATCAGGCCGCCTTTCAAGACCTTTTACATAAAATTCCACGGGTTTTGCAAAGATTGAAAAAAGCAACAATCGGTTGAATGCAAATTCAGGTGGAGCAGAACAGACCAACCGAATTCCCGAATTGTTCCTGTTTTTTTTTTTCTTTTTTTACCTTTATTGTTTTTAATCATTTTACCCAAAGCAAGGCGATAATGCGACTTGGGATCCAAGGAATTGCAGGGAATAAAAGAGAAATGCGAAGACAGAGAGTTTTGGAAAAAGACAAAGAAGTAGAATTCGGGAATACAGAAGATGGCGATTAATGCTGCATTTAAATTTTTGAAGATGGTAGTTATCAAGGAAGCAAGAAATCGGACGGGTAAGGTTGTTTCATATGCGGCAAATGCAAGAATAAAAAATCTATTGGATTAGTCGATTAGTTTTCCTACGGCCATTGTCTGTGATGGACATTACTCGTAATCGTACGAAAATTGTAACGCTGCACGAACTCACTGGCAAGCGTTACCAGTGAGCAAATCAAAGTACTATAGACTGGTCTGGAAACTCTCCTGATTTAAATCCAATCGAGAATCTGTGGTCAATCTGCGAGGAATGACTTCGTGGAATGGACATACGAAGTACTAATATTTTCACTGGGTCATGTTTCATGGGAAAAATACGACAAAAATGTAAATAATAACTGAATTATTCGTTTTGTTTCAATTAATTTGCACAAGGGTGTAGGTGGTCATAGCTCCCCACATCTTCCTGTATAATTAATTTGTACAAGGGTGTAGGTAAGAGACGATAATTCGAGGCGCCAGGTGGTTCCCCAGAGATAGTAAATACAGCGGACTTCCAAAAGGTTGAAAAGAAGCAACGAGACACTTATTTAGTTTGGAGAAAACAGGAGCCAGTGTATTCCTTTAGGACAATTACAGCGATACCATTGAATCCGTAAGCCTGTTGGAGATCTATTTTAAATATGACAGCAGACAACCTGGACAGAGTTATGGGCATATCACTGAGTAGAGATTCTGTTCTCGTGGGGAATGGGGCAGAGATGCTCCTGATGTGTCGTGTACGCAGTTGGAAAAGAATTTCCGAGCAAAGCATTCTGCTTTATATGCAGTAGATGACAACACTTCAAACTGATTGAAGAGAGGAGAGACTGAAGATTGACTCTTGTTCACCACACTCTTTGCAGATCCATCAAAAGTCTCTAGAAGCAAACTTGTGACGAGCTATACGATGTCTCATTCTGTCATCGAATAGTGACATTGCTTCTTTGAGAACACGCTTACATTCATTGCGAGCGGTGGCAAGGAGACGTCTATTACAGCCATGCCTTTCGTTCTGGTGTATCTGGGCTTGTGTTGTCATGGAGTTGAACAACATTCTTTTTTACTGGCGAAAGCAGGGCGCTTTTCGACCAAATATTTACGGACACGTTACAGCTGCTGGATGTACATATGTGCATGTCTTTCTTCTATGGAGCTCAACTTATGGGGGTAATTATAGACATTTGTCCTTATGATTCCTGCATTGAATATTATATTAATCCATTCAAGATGCATTTTTGAATGCCACGAAACTGTCAAGATGATATATTCATAATTGTTAAAAAAAAAACGGAAATTACTTATGACTAAACCTAATAGTTAATAAGATGTGTTTGTGGAGGGGTGAACTGTAATAATGTTTACTGTTTTTACAGTGGTGTTGCCACCTGTACAAGATCTGAGAGCCACTCAAGATAGATGGTTACTGAGTAAGAGGGAACAGCTTATGCGAATATGTGTGGAGGATAACGATTAACACTTGACTTGTAGACTTGTACTTGTCGGGAAAACAAACACTAAGGAAACGGTTCCACAAGGCAATGGTTCGTGGGAAGAATTTACTCAAGTGGGACTTACATCTGACCAATGGAATGCGAAGGTAATGA
This sequence comes from Acanthosepion lycidas, assembly GCA_963932145.1. Classification (NCBI taxonomy): domain Eukaryota; kingdom Metazoa; phylum Mollusca; class Cephalopoda; order Sepiida; family Sepiidae; genus Acanthosepion; species Acanthosepion lycidas. The sequence continues at coordinate 15,936,092 of OZ010604.1, forward strand.
AGGTGGTTCACTACGATGTGAACAGCATGGCGGATCTTAGTTGCGAAGCTTAGAACTGTTGGAACTAAGGGATGTACTCCATCTGAAAAACACTCGATGGAAATAACGATATGCTCTATTGCAGAGGCTTCCGACGTCTCGTCTGTGAGAAGTGGGTACGGAGAGGAAAATAATTCATCACCCACAAGGATGCGGAGAAGCTATTGGACTATATGGAGAATGGAAAGTGAAGACTGGGCACTTCCCGCCCTTGATTAATTTAAAGAATAACCGAGATTGCTTTGTGACTGATACCCTTGCCATGACAAAGAAGGGAGTCGACTCTATTCAGGATTAGATTTGAACATCTGAAGCATCTCTGTTCGTTTTCTTATGATTTGTATCATTGACTTATATGCCATATACGCGATACACGCTTAGGCGATCATGTATTTTTCGATACAAAAATAGCGATAGGGCAGCGAGAGGCTTGTGACGTCTCATCTGTGAGAAAGGGGTTGCAGAGTGGAAAATAATTCATCACCCACAAGGACACGGAGACGCTTTTGCACTGTATCGAGAGTGGAAAGGGAAGATTGTATCAGTCAGTTATATGCTTAGGCGATCATATATCTTTCACAGTAGGTTACCATTTCTTTCTGCGGTAGACCAGTTGCCATCCAAGCTCCTCGAGTGGGACTTACATCTGATCAATGGAATACGAAGGAAATGAAGGTGGTTCGTTACGAGGTGAACAGCATGGCGTGTCTTAATTGCGAAGCTTAGAACTGGTGGGACTAAGGTGTTTAGTTCATCTGAAAAACACTCTATGGAAATAACGATATGCTCTATTGTAGAGGCGTCAGGTGGTTCCCCAGAGATAGTAAATACAGCGGACTTCCAAAAGGTTGAAAATTAGCAACGAGACACTTATTTAGTTTGGAGAAAACAGGAGCCATTTCAGAAGTGTATTCCTTTAGGACAATTACAGCGATACCATTGAATCCGTAAGCCTGTTGGAGATCTATTTTAAATATGACAGCAGACAACCTGGACAGAGTTATGGGCATATCACTGAGTAGAGATTCTGTTCTCGTGGGGAATGGGGCAGAGATGCTCCAGATGTGTCGTGTACGCAGTTTAATCTGTGAGAAAGGGGGTGGGGAGGGGAAAATAATTCATCACCTACAAGGACGCGGAGAAGCTTTTGGACTCTATCGAAAGTGGAAAGTTCAGCGGAAGAGAACCTTATTCGACCTTCTCTGATTGGTTAAGTATTATATAATGTTTTTTCCACCGACCAATCAAATACAACCTAGTGAATTGCTTGCAGAAAATCATCATCATCATCATCATCTCCTTGACTTTTGTAATCATAGTGGTGGGGGAGGTGGTCCAAATCCAGAAGGGAAACTGAATCTCCTCCACAACTCTCAATCAATGGTAGCCATCAGAAATTCTGGTATAGTCATAATTGTCCATTGTTTGACATTGTCCACCCAGTTTGGGGGTTGGCGTTCTCTCCTACGTCCACCATTGACGGTGCATTGCATGATGGTCTTGCACAGGCAAAAAAAATCAAGATAAATAAATTAATAATGTTTCTTCCCTATTATAATTCTACGTGTCGCTGCCTTTGTTAATTAGTTAATTAGCGCTAGTTCGCACGGCCGTTACGCCCTGCCAGTACACCATAAATGATGGATCATTCCATTTTGACCGCGTGAAAATACGGAAAAGGCATATCAGCGACGCTATTTGATTTCAGTGGCAAAAAGAAAGTAAGAATGAAGGGAAGATAGAAAGGTTTAACGTCTATTTCAGTAAAATGGATAAAAGTTGTCAATTTCAAATCTTTTCATTTGTACTCCCTTACTTCTTAAAATAACGACAAGCATTCATATTTACGATTGTTATTGCAATATTTTGTTAAAGTTGTTGAGCTAAAAGATTGAACGATGCGATCGAGGAATTTCGACGGTTTTTCGATTGTCGTAGAACTCGCCATGAGAATTAAGAGTCATCAAAAATTTAAAAGAGGAAAAACGTGAAATGCTCACAGGGTTTATATAATAATAATAATAATAATAATAATAATAATAATAATAATAATATTAATAATAATAATAAAAATGATAATAATAATGATAATAATAATAAAAATAATAATAATAAAAATAATAATAATAATAATAATAATAAAAATAATAATAATAAAAATAATAATAATAATAATAATAATAATAATAATAATAATAATAATGATAATAAAAATAATAATAATAATAATTAAATGTTCGAATGAGTGACGATTTTCTTTAAATTTAACCTTCCAATTTGACCTCGCACATGATCTTCAAAAAGTCTCTGCTGTCAAAGGTTTTACAAAACAATTCTTTGAACTTTGAACCAGGATGTTTCCAGTAACACCGGTCAACTGAGTTTATCAAGTTTACACTTAATTATCATCTTCTTACACTATGGTCAAAAAAAGTATCATGACTTAAATATTAGCAGATCGCCACAGCTATTAGGGAGATGTGATTAAATATACTTAAATATTTAAAACCAATTTATTCAGTATTAATATTGTTTAGGTAATAAGCATTCATTATAATATAACAGAAATAGCCATATTGCGGAAAAATAAGTGAAATTAATTGAAAATACAATTCAAATCCCAAGTTTAGTGATGTGTTTTTTAGATTAAAAGCAACACTTGAAAATATATCGAGTGAAAAGATTAATAATTGTATACAAAAAAAACTATAAAATGGTTAATTTATGTTATGAAGACAAAAAAACGTAGATGTAGCTGAAGATGTCTGATTCAAATCTGAAGATCTTTGATTTAAATCTGAAGATATCTGCTTCAGATCTGAAGAGGTCTGATTCAAATCTGAAGATATCTGATTCAAATCTGGAGATGTCTGATTCAGATATGAAGATGTCTGATTCAGATCTGAAGATATCTGATTCAGAATCAGAAGATATCTGATTCAGATCGGAGGATGTCTGATTCAAATCGGAAGATGTCTGATTCAGATGTGAAGATGTCTCATTCAGATCTGAAGATGTCTGATTCAAATCTGAAGATGTCTGATTCAAATATGAAGATGTTTGATTCAGATCTTAAGATGTCTGATTCAAATCTGAAGATGTCTGATTCAAATCTGAAGATGTCTGATTCAGATCTGAAGATGTTTGATTCAGATCTGAAGATATCTGATTCAAATCTGAAGATGTCTGATTCAAATCTGAAGACGTCTGATTCAGATTTGAACATGTCTCATTCAGATCTGAAGATATCTGATTCACATGTGAAGATGTCTGATTCAAATCTGAAGATGTCTGATTCAGGTCGGAAGATGTCTGATTCAGGTCGGAAGATGTCTGATTCAGGTCGGAAGATATCTGATTCAGGTCGGAAGATGTCTGATTCAAATCTGAAGATGTCTGATTCGGATCTGAAGATATCTGATTCAAATCTGAGTATGTCTGATTCAGATCTCTTTACTACTACCGATTCTGACTAATCTGATATTTAATTTTTTTTATGATTTTAGTAAAATGAATTACTTTTAGTTTCTATTAATAAATTTAAAATTATGCATTAATTAATATTTTTTTAATTAATTACAATTTGTGACCATTAATAGCTATCTGATATGTTAAAACTTTGTAATAATGCCATAATAAAAAATTATTCAGTATTAATATTGTTTAGATAATAAGCATTATAACAGCACAAATAACTATATTGTGGGAAAATAAGTGAATTTAGCTGAAAATACAATTCAAGTATCAAGTTTTTGCTAGATTAAAAGAAGCACTTGAAAATATATCGAGTGAAACAATTAATCATTGTATACAAAAAAACCTATAAAATGGTTAATTTATATTATGAGGACATAAAAAACGAAGATCTAGCTGAAGATGTCTGATTCAGATCTGGAGATATCTGATTCAGATCTGAAGATGTCTGATTCAGATCGGAAGATCTCTGATACAAATCTGAAGATGTCTGATTCAGATCTGAATATGTCTGATACAGATCGGAAGATGTCTGATTCAGATCGGAAGATGTCTGATTCAGAACTGAAGATATCTGATTCAGATCTAAAAATGTCTGATTCAGATCTGAAGATGTCTCATTCAGCTCTGATATGAAGATGTCTGATTCAGATATGAAGATATCTGATTCAGATCGGAAGATGTCTGCTTTAGAACTGGACATGTCTGATTCAGGTCGGAAGATATCTGATTCAGGTCGGAAGATGTCTGATTCAGGTCGGAAGATGTCTGATTCAGATTTCTCTTTTACTAGCGATTTGGGCTCTTCTGTTTTTTAATTTGTTTTTATGATTTTAGTAATATGATGGAGGAGATATGGTGGAATAGCGGCTCAGATTATGAGGACATAAAAAACGAAGATGGCTGATTTAGATCTCTCTGCTACTAACGATTCTGACGTTAGTATTAGGTTGGTGCAAAAATAATGTCGTTTTTTGACGTCCAACTTCAAAAGAAAAACGACATTATTTTTGCACCAGCCTAATAATAACTTTTAGTTTCTATTAATTAATAAAATTAAAATTACATATTAATTACTATTTTTTTTAATTAATTACTATTTGTGCCCAGTTGTTCACATTCATAGCTATCTGATGATATGTTAAAACTTTGGAATAATGCAATAATAAAAATTTATTCAGTATTATTATTGTTTATGTAATAAGCATTATAACCTATCACAAATAGCTATATTGTGGAAAAAGGAATTTTCAACAATATATGCATTTTTTACGTATTTATGGTTACTTTTTAACTTTTATCAAAAACGACATTCTTGTACATTTAGTTATGGATAATATTATACATTAATTACTATTTTTTTTTAATTAATAACTATTTGTGATCAGTTGTTGACATTGATAGCTATCTGCTGATGTGTTAAGATTCTGAAATTATGCAATAATAAAAACTTAAAATTTCATCTCTCTGATAGATGTCGCCATCTTTAAAACTTTTTTAAAAATTCAATCTTCAACTCTAGTTTGGGTATCAAAACGTTTATGAATATTTTACTTAGATTTGTTTTTAGGGCAATAAAAACAAATATAATTTAAAGCGTGTACCTCCAAAGGTTTCAAATGCATTTTTAAAAATGAAAATTTTTTTCTTAAATCTTTTATTTTAGTTTTAATTTCATGCTAATAGATTAAATTTAATATTGCCAATAGACAAAATACTTCGCTGTATTTCAAACTGAATTTAAATTGATTAAAATATATTTTTTACAGTCACATCAGTCTCCTACCACTCTTCTGAAAAACAATATGGTTTCCGGTTAGCCCGGTCTCCCGCTGATATGCTTACGGCCATAACTGAATATATATACCAAGCTCTTAATAATAACGGCGAAGCTGGAGCTGTTGCTCTAGATATATCGAGGGCGTTTGACAGGGTTTTGTATGCTGGTCTAACCGTGAAATGAAGGTTGTCCTGAATGGATTCTCTTCCAGTTCCTTTCATACGAACGCTGCTGTTCCTCAAGGCTCTATCTGATCTTCATTAATGATCTTCCTGACGTCATCAGTTCTCAAGTAGGCATCTACACAGGTGATACTACCATTTACTCATGTCATCATCTCTAAATTAGACTCTCATAAAGCAAGTGGTAGTGACGGGGTACCAGCCGTAGTCCTAAAGAAATATGACCCCCCCACCCACCGACCCTGAACTTGCTCCAGTTCTTTCCAAACACTACAACTATTACCTCACCGATTCTTGCTTTCCAGCCTGTTGGAAGTCCTCCTCTTTCGTTCCGGTCTTTAAGAACTCTGGCGACCGTTCTGACCCATTAGTATCTGTGGCAGACGTGATGAGACAGGACCTGGGACGAGCACAACTGGTTTCCACTTGCCTTGTCCCCGCCAAAAAAGAGCCCGTATTTGCTTAGCATGTAAAGCTACTGCAGTTGAAATGAGGGAGAAAAAAGCACTTACCGCTCTACCGTAATCCGTCCTCGGCCAGATAACATAAAAGAATGAGGCGGGGACTTGCATTGCATTTTTATACAATATAGATACAGTGCATTATGGGACAGGGACGCAATGAATTATGGGATCGCATGAAGACGCAAGGGATTATGGGTATATGGACAAATATAAAAGTAACCAATTTTTCCCAGTGCAGGGTGCTTGGAGTGACGTTCACGGTTGGCGGCTAGAAAAGTCTGTTAGTGTGATTTTGAGACAAAACTCAAGGAACGACTCGAAGTTGGAATACCAGTTGGGAGAGCTTGAATTTACTCACTGGTTGCTGTTTTCTTTTCTTTTTTTTTATTATCCACAGTATCCTACCACTTTTCGGCAAAGTCTTCGAAGCTTTAATCTATGCCCAAGTAGTTAAGCATCTCACCTCTCACGATTTGCTCTCTGAAAAACAATATGGTTTCCGCTTTGTCCGGTCTCCCGCTGATATGCTTACGGCCATAACTGAATATATATACCAAGCTCTTAATAATAACGGCGAAGCTGGAGCTGTTGCTCTAGATATATCGAGGGCGTTTGACAGGGTTTGGTATGCTGGTCTTCTATTTAATCTTCAGGGATACTGTATTACAAGACAATTATCTGATTTAATCCAATCACTCCCGTCTAACCATGGAATGAAGGTTGTCCTGAACGGATTCTCTTCCAGTTCCTTCCATACAAACACTGGTGTTCCTCACGGCTCTATCATTGGTCCTACAATGTTTCTGATCTTCTTTAATGGTCTTCCTGATGTCATGAGTTCTCAAGTAGACTACACTACTATTTACTCCAGTCTCAATAGCAAATCCGGCATTGCAGACAAATTTAACCTGGCCGTTGGTCTCGTAAACGATCTCCAATGTAGTTGACTGTGAAAGGAAATGGTATCTGAATTTTAATGCATCCAAAACGAAACTGCTGTCATTTACTCGCCATAGACAAACTTCTTTGCCTCCTATCAGCATGGTTGGTGCTTAACTCCACGAGAAAGCCTCGCTGCGACTTCTTGGTTTCATGATTTCCACTGACCTGAGGTGGAACAACTACATTGAATCAATAGCTGCATCTACTGCAAGGAAAGTTGGTTCTCTGTGTCGCGCCAGAAGGTTTTTCTTGCCTGAGTCCATCCTTCACATCAACAAATCTATCATTCGTTCATCTTGGAATACTGTTGCTATATATGGTATGTTGCACCCCCTTGTTCATCTCGAGGGTCTCGACAAAATCCAAAAGCGGATATGCAATGTGATAGGTCTTGACCTGGCATCTCGACAGCAGTCACTTTCTCACAAACCTGATGTGGCTTTCCTCTGTCTTTTCTACAAATATTTTCATAGCAACTGCTCTGACGAGGGTTTCAACAAAATCCAAAAGCGGATATGCAATGTGATAGGTCTTGACCTGGCATCTCGACAGCAGTCACTTTCTCACAAACCTGATGTGGTTTTCCTCTGTCTTTTCTACAAATATTTTCATAGCAACTGCTCTGACGAGGGTTTCAACAAAATCCAAAAGCGGATATGCAATGTGATAGGTCTTGACCTGGCATCTCGACAGCAGTCACTTTCTCACAAACCTGATGTGGCTTTCCTCTGTCTTTTCTACAAATATTTTCATAGCAACTGCTCTGACGAGGGTTTCAACAAAATCCAAAAGCGGATATGCAATGTGATAGGTCTTGACCTGGCATCTCGACAGCAGTCACTTTCTCACAAACCTGATGTGGCTTTCCTCTGTCTTTTCTACAAATATTTTCATAGCAACTGCTCTGACGAGGGTCTCGACAAAATCCAAAAGCGGATATGCAATGTGATAGGTCTTGACCTGGCATCTCGACAGCAGTCACTTTCTCACAAACCTGATGTGGTTTTCCTCTGTCTTTTCTACAAATATTTTCATAGCAACTGCTCTGACGAGCTATTTTCACTGGTGCCCTGACTGCATAAATTTGAGCGTACTTCTAGGTTGGCATGTCGGTCCCACCCTTTTACTGTCGAAATAGTTAAATGTAACTGCCTCTTCTACTCCAACAGCTTCTTCTCTTGCACTTCCCGACAGTGTAACTCCCTTCCTCTTACTTGCTTCCATGATAACTATAATCTTCAAAAATTTAAATGTAATTTCAATTGACATCTTCTGTTGCCTGAATCACCCGTCTTCTTTTTATCCTTTCCTCATCCCACCCCATACCCAGTCTTTTCCCTTACTTACACACTCTGTAACCCCTTGCATACTGGTGGCATCCAGCCTTGCTTGGGGTTAAATCCTTAAAAAAAAGTAAAAATGCTAAAATCATTCTTATTGATAAATCCCTCAATACAATGTAAAAATTTATTTTAAAAAAGCTTTAAAAAATAAAATATATTTTTCTGAATCTTTATTGGACGAATACTAGCTGATATAAAGTTTAATCTGATTTGAAACAAATATTAGTTTAAAATATCGTAGAAAAGAATTTTAAACAAGGAGAATCGGTGTTTTTATGAGGTGTTGACAACTCTCTCGAAACACGTATGTTTTGGAATTTTTTCTAAGGGGGACATAACTGTAACAATTACTGGCCGACCTTCGGACCACGTTTAAGAAGAAAGGAGACTATATTGAGGGCTATATTTGGAATCCTGAAATTTTGCGTTCATTTTTGCCTGCTTTCTGGGCTTCTACTGTATTATTAGGTTGGTGCAAAAATAATGACGTAATAATGTCGATCTTTGACGTATTTTTTAACGTCAAAAAACGACATTATTACGTCATTATTTTTGCACCAACCTAATACATCATTTATGATTAAATAAAAACGGCCATTACTTTTGATCGACCTTCGCATAACGTTACGTTTGTATATTGTACAGATATCATTATTATTATTAATAAATAAAAATAAAATATAAAATAATATTAATTATTATTATTTAATAATTATTATTATAAATAAAATAAAATAAAATAATAATATCTAAACTCTTTTTAAAATAAATTAAAAAAAAATTAAAAATAATAAAATACTCCCACATTGTAACAAAAACTGTTCCTGTCTAAAATACGGACATCCCGCCAAAAAACGTTAAATTGAAGCTCTTCACTACAAACTTTGTTACGGACAACACGTGTGTAACTTCTCTCTGTGAAATGGCTCGTAATACTACGGACTCACTTCTCCCTTTTATTACATATACCATCAAACAATTGTAACCTAAAAAATACACACCAGTACACACAAAAAATATAAATAAATTGTATGAAATTAACATATAATTTACTATGCTTTTCCTGTTATTTGTGTATGTTTTATTTCTTGTCAAGTATGCTTTTATAACCTTGAACACGAGGCTAATTAATGCTGCTATGATGTGAGTGAATACCCCACAACATTATGGTGACTGCCGACGTGCATATGAAAAACAACCTATTCACCAAAAAATCTTATAAAGGAAGAAAATGGAAAATACGCTGAATTAAGGATTTATTTCGAATCACCAAAATTGCTTACTGCAATGACATTTGTTACGCTGAAATAAACTCTCTAAATTATTCAAGAGGCAAGTGACTTGCTCATAATGCATAAACATCTCCAAGTTCTTCAGCTTTTATTTTTTTTTTAAAGCATTCTGTCTGTGATATGGAGTGACTTCTCCCTTTTATCACATGTATCATAAAACAATTGTAATCTAAAAAATACACACACCACTACACACCAAAAATATAAATAAATTGTATAAAATTAACATACAATTTACCATGCTTTTCTTATTATTTGTGTTCGTTTTATTTCTTGTCATGTATGTTTTTATATGCGTGACCACGAGGCTAATTTCTGCTATTATGCGAGTGAATCCCTTACAACATTATAGTGATCGCCGACGTGCATATGAAAAACAACCTATCCGCCCACAATACCAACATTCTGCATATGAATGTTTTATGAAATTTTAAGTTTTAAAACGCATTTCTTTCTTTCTTGAAGCTTTTATTTTAGTTTTGATTTGAAGCTAATAAATTAAATTTAATATTTCAAATAAGCAAGATACTTTGCTGGATTTCAAAACGAATTCAAATTGATTGGAATAAGTTTTTTTTTATTATCAGTAAAAACGTTAAAATGATCCATATTAACAAATCTATATTAAATCAAGTATGGCAATCTTTATTAAAAATCTTTGAAAAAGTTTCTGAAACTTTATTTGAGGAAGATTAGCTGATTTAAAGTTTAATTAAACCTATTTGAAATAAATATTACTTAATTTTAGATATCGTAGAAAAGCATGTTTTAACAAGGAGGATAGGTTGACAGCTTTCTCGATAGAATTATCTTTGTGAATTTTTTTCCAACGGGGATATAACTGTAACGAATGCTTGATGAATATAACGCGTACACTCTTTTGATATATTTTTTAACTACCCAGTAATCTTAAAAATTTTAGAAAATACTCCAAGGAATCTAATATTTTATTGAATTTAGGTAATTTGGCTTCATAGTCTGACTTACGAAGACCTTTGTTGAGGAAAAGTTAAAATTTAACTTTACTATAATTGCTGCTCTTATTTTCTGATAGTGTCGCGTTCGGACATCCATATTTACAAAAACAATCTAAGCGTTCATACGCCTATTAATATAAATTCAAAATTCTTTTCAAAATATTCCAGGTCATTGAATTGGAGAGAGTTTTTCCATGAATGATTAACGTCAAAGAGCTCATATTATTGAATAATCGGGCGTGTAGGCGAAAATAAATAAATATACTGTTTAATAAATAAATGGCGCGTCTACTCAAATATTAGTATACACTAAAAATATCTTTCAAGAAAAAAAATGTATCGGATGCATAAATATGTTATGGTAATTTACCAACGCACGCATTAACTCTCCCAGCTATAAATAGGAGCAGGTACTGCCTTCTTGGTGAAACGGAATTTTCCAGCAGTCAGCTCTGACAGTCGGACCGAACATTCTTGCTGTAACACTCTCGTTTGTATATGCTTGTATTACTGTTTTGTTGATATATTGGTTTAACTCAGTTCCTCTCTTGTGTCTTTATATCTGGCCCTAACAAGGCCACAACAATAGCTATAGATAACAGCCGGTTATACAGCTATTTAAAACATCCTGTTATACCTTCTTAGATAGCAGCCAGTTATACACCTATATATATTATGTTATATAACTCTAGATAGCTACCATCTATATATTATGTTATATAACTGTAGATAGCTGCCTGTTATACAGCTATATATATTGTTATGTTATATAACTGTAGATAGCTGTCTGTTATACATCTATATATATTATGTTATATAACTCTAGATAGCTACCTGTTATACATCTATACACATTGTTATGTTATATAACTGTAGAAAGCTACCTGTTATACACCTATATATATTGTTCTGTTATGTAACTCTAGATAACTGCCTGTTATACACCTATATATAATATTCTGTTACACAGCTCTTGATAGCAGCATTCTGTTATATAGCTGTTATGGTAATTTACCCACGCACGCATGGACTTTTCTAATTATAAATAGGAGCAGGTACTGCTTTTTGGAGAGGGAAGTTTCCAGCAGTCAGCTCTGACTGTCGGACTGAACATTCTTGCTGTAACACTCTCGTTGTATATGTTTGTATTACTGTTTCTGTTAATATATTTGTTCAATTCAATTCCTCTCTAGTGTCAACAAAATAAAAAATCTATAAATCTATTCCTTTCTTTATCTCTCTCTATCTATCTGTATATATATATATATATATATATATATCAGTGGCGACTCTAGGTCATCAATGTTTGTCGGGCACATTACAATCTTTAACAAAATATACTATTGGTATAACTTAGATGCTAAAATGATTCCCTTGCTCTAATATATATCATTTTTAAAAAATCTCTGTGCATGAAATCAAACAAAAACACCCATTTTGATATTATAATATTAATTGAAAAATTCTATAAAAAATAAACATTTAGAAAGACTGAAAACAAAGCCAGATATTTTTTTTTTAAATAACGTGTGTATCTATCTCGAGTCTGTGTTTGTATATATGTCTATGTGTTAATGTATTTACGTATCTCTCTGTGAATTTTATTGTATGTTTATGATCACTACTGCTGACTGATATCATATTTCCTCAACACGACCCCAGTTACACTCCTGACCCCCAACCCTCCAGTCACCGATATAAAGCTGCCACTTTATTTGATTTTCGCCTAATTTAAGGTCGGACTAAATTTAATTTGTCCAATCCCAAAAGATACGTTCCGCTAAAAAGCACCTTATGCTGTACGGAATAAATTATTTAAAATGAACATTTGAAATAAATAAGTTAAAATAAACATGTCTTCTTTGGAAAACAGGGCATCATTTTAAAAGATTATTAATAAAATTAAAGCAAGAAATACATTGCTTATAAAGTATATCTCCGGCTTCGATCAGGTTCAAATCTACTCAGCCCGACTAGCCACGTTAATTTTATTTCATTCTTTTTTTTTTTTTTTTTTTTTTCGTTCTTCTTTCGTTCTTCTTTATTATTATGAACAATATCAGCGAAATGTATTTCGGTCAACATTTTAAGGCACGGAGTTTAAACAATTAATTTTGGATCCAATTTTTAAAAATATCAAAGCCAAATACTTCAAAATGTTTTAATGGACGAAATAAAATGACATAAATTTTAAATCACAAAGGGAAAAAAATAGCATCTGGAAGAAAGTTTCAAATGTTTACGAAATGTTTATTCGCTATTATTTTCAAAATTTAAGACGACGGTATCAAAAAAACTATCCGTTACTCTGGTAATGAGACGCCTGTTCGCTTCGAGTGTCGCCTGAACTTTATCTTTTTGTCTGTGACACGTAGCTATTCATTTTTGTTGTTGTTTTTTTCGCTGTTAAGTTGTCACTTGCTAGTTGTACAACGAGAAACATGGAGTGTGTTTACGCATACACATACCTTTTTAATTTTTGGCCATTCCACAGGTGAATAAGCTTCATGTAACGACCATACTGGAGGTTATTATCATTGTTTTATTTCCTCTGATTTCACATGTGTACTCATTTCTTTTTTGGTCCTGCCCAGGGACCTAAGGTTAGAAATGGTATCATGAGATTTTCCAAAGGGAAAAAAACATATTTTACATAGACAAAGCTCTTCGTAAGTTGTGGGCTGTGCTCGTGAGGACAATTTTTTGTATTTCTTTAAGGCATGGACTTCCAGGAATCCCTTCAATGAGTCTATTGGATTCTTTTTCAACTAATCCGAGGGCTCCAACTATAACAGAGATTGTTGATGTTCCTATGTGCCACATTTTTTAGATTATTTTTATTATTATTATTTTATTTCCTTTGATTTTTGGTGTGTACTCATTTCTTTCCGGGTCCCGCCCAGAACCTAAGGTTAGACATGGCATCATGACATTTTCCACTAGGAAAAA
>OZ010604.1:15954533-15959533 GCA_963932145.1 Acanthosepion lycidas
ATAGCTGTAACCTTTCTCTGTTTTTCCTTGATGTAAAGTTGATCAGTAAATCCCTCCAATTCATATGCGTGAAAACGCCTTTGCCTGCAAATAAGCTGTGTCAACGATCAATGGAAGCCATTTCCTTGATTAGTTTTCTCTCAATGACAATGTCTGTTCAATTGCTTGCGCATGATCGTTAAATCCTTTAAAACTATTCTCGTATCCTGTTTCCAGCGTTGAAATGTCAACAACTAGCGTTAGAAATCTCGTGTTCACGGGCTTCTAAACAAATAAATTCAATCCCATTACGATAGGCACCAAGAGAATTGCATAAATCGAGGATAAAATAAAGAAAGAGGGAGGCAATCGAACGAATCGATTAAGAAAGACCAAAGAACAAAAATGGTCCGGTTCTTAGATTCCTGTAGTCGAATGGGTAGCCAATTCTAGGCGGTGTTTCTGTGTCAACGTTTCAAAAGATTTAAAAGAATTTGTCACTTAATGGTGGCCATTGCAATCGACAGGACGATTAACTGCCGGTATGAAATCGCTTGATAAAAATTCGTCCGACTGTTTTAGAGAGGATGTCATAAGCAAAGATGGCGTCCGTGGTTTTGTTTTAGTTTTCTTGTTTTTTATTTTTTGTTTTGTTTTTGTTTTTTTGTTTTTTTGCTTTATCAGAAAAATGATTTCTCACGTTTGAGATTAAGCTCCTTTAGTGACAGTTTTAGGAAAGGATTATTTGCTCATGGAAATAACTCCTAATCCAACTTCTGTTTTCCATTCCACTTAATCATAATCCGCGGTTGGAATTTTTGCATGTAACCAAATCGATATAAGAAAGCGGTCTTAAGCGACTTCTGTATTTTCGAAACGACTTTTTGATTTGATTTTATGGTAAGCAATAATAACTAATACATTTTTTTCTTTTCCAATATTTTTACGTTTGAGTTGTTTTATCATTAATTTTTTACCGTTCTTACAAATTGTCTTGCTTAAAATAATTCATAAAGACGTGTGTGTACACTTCAAGAAATTCTTTTTATATATATTTGCTTATATTGATGTATATGCCATTATTAAAAATTAAATTGAAGTTTGTAAGTGCATTTGTATGCGCGTGCTTTTTGGCTATTCATCATTAGATTATTTTCGCACACATTCTTGTATTTTCAATTTCATGACGCAGACATAGAGATATCGGGGTGCGTCCGTGTGTCTCAGAGTGACGGAGTAGAATTGGGTTAGTCAAATGGTAATGAAGAAAATTTCTGCGTCCACTTAAAGTACAGATTAGCATTTCTTTCACGATGATCTTCATTGGATCTATTTTAAGATATTATGGCTACCATTAATGGCAAAAGTCTTGTATTATCGATAAGTTTTCTATTCTGAATTTAACACTTCGGGAGCTAATTTTTGTCTATATCCATATGTATGAAACGCAGTATTCGTCCATACGCGTGTGTATATGTGCACGAGTTATACTTTTCACAAAGTATTCAGATACCACACGTTGATCCTCTGCAGAAGGCCCGGCAGGCGATACTTTGACCCTAGGTCGATGACAAAGATCCTTTGGTCCTAGGTCAATAACAAAGATCCTTTGATGCTAGGTCGATGACAAAGATCCTTTGATCCTAGGTCAATGACAAAGATCCTTTGGTCCTAGGTCGATGACAAAGATCCTTTGGTCCTAGGTCGATGACAAAGATCCTTTGATCCTAGGTCAATGACAAAGATCCTTTGATGCTAGGTCGATGACAAAGATCCTTTGGTCCTAGGTCAATGACAAAGTTCCTTTGGTCCTAGGTCGATGACAAAGATCCTTTGATCCTAGGTCAATGACAAAGATCCTTTGATCCTAGGTCGATGACAAATTCCTTTAATCCTAGGTCAATGACAAAGATCCTTTGGTCCTAGGTCGATGACAAAGATCCTTTGGTTCTAGGCAAATGTGTTGATCCATGCATAATTAATGTCATTTTTTCCAGATGCTGAATCCAAAATACTCCGCACGAAAAAAATTATGCTTATTAAATTAAACAAGGAAAATGGGGAGATCGTCTGAATGCGTTGATTGGCTCTTAACAGTGACAAGGAAATTAAACCGATGCTCGATCATTTTAAATACCATTCGGTTTCCGTTTGGCTTTTGTCTCGTTCTGATAAGGGACACTTGAGCCGGGTATCTTGTCTTGGAATTCGTAACCACGAGTCTGAAATAAAAGACAAAGAAAAGCAATTAAATGACAAAACACAGAAAATAAAAACAACATATATATATATATATATATATATATATATATATATATATATATGTGTGTGTGGGGGGGTGTATTAGATTGGTGCAAAAATAATCACGTGTTAATGTCGTTTTTTAACGTATTTTTAACGTCAAAAAACGACATTATTACGTCATTATTTTTGCACCAACCTAATATATAATATTAGTAGTCCATATATATATATATATATATTAGTGGTCCATATATATATATATATATTAGCTCCTGAATTAATTCCAGTTGAGCACTCTCGGGCTGAGGTATGGGTTTGTAAACAGTGACTATTATAGCTATATAGCGAGACTCTTCGCAAGCCGAATTGAGTCACTGTCGGTCACTGGGCGTATTTCCTAAAATAAATACGTCAAAAATCCACCTTCATCCCAACCGTGCGCCGACAGCTTAGTGGTAGAATATCCGCCTGATACCAATTCAGTCGGGTTTCGATCCTAGCTAGAGGCAACCGGATGTCTAGCCGCACTGATGAGCTGTGATACAGAGAAACAGTCTGTCTGTGGATGACATTATATATATATATGAAGAAATATAGTCTTAAGATGTGCCATATTTATGGGATAAAGTGCTCAATATCAGAGATAGAGCGTGTGTAAATATAAAAGTGAATATAGAAGTCGACACTTAGAGGCGACAGTCTGTTTCATGCTAGACACAAACGTCAGGCCATCCTGATATATATATATAGAATTAGGGTATGCGAATAGATTCCAGTAACAAACAAATACTATTCTTAAAAGATTGCTCAATACAGAGTAGAGCAAATATAATTATTTATTCGAAAATTATAACACAAACATCTTATAAAATTACTACAAAAATAGCCATTTTGTTTCAACACTTCTGGTGTCTTATCAAGTGATGGTGTTGAATATAGAATCTATATTCAACGCCATCACTTGATAAGACTAATTAAGATAATTATATATATATATATATATATTTCCAATGGGATAGAATCCAAGTAGAACTCAATGTCCAGGACAGAGTAAGAATATAATATAAAAGGCTCAAACACTAGTGTTGCTTGTTTATAATTTATTACATTGGAATCGTAATTACGATCCAATTCATCAGACCTACAAATTCAAAAAGAAATCGGAAAATATAACTCTGACTATAAAAAAGCAAAGTTTTAGTCTAAAATAAGAGTGTGTGTGTGTGTGTGTGTGTGTGTATATATATATATATATATATATATATATATATATATATATATATATATATATATATATATATATATATATATATATATAAAGTCTAGGAGAAAGACAACTCTGAATACAAAACCTGCGAAGGGTCGTTTGGGGACCTTGTGGCACGTAGTGCACCAGGTCTCTGTATTCGGCCCTTCAAAAAGTGTGGATGGTCCTGCACGAAACCTTCACCGCTATAATCAAATCTTATGTGCTGGTGTCGGGCTGTCGGTTTCCTAGGAACTGAGCTCTTTGACCGCCATACGTTAAATTGACGGGCGAGTCGAGTATTCCCATACAATTAACGAAGTTAAGCAACCTTGTGTCTGGTCAGTACCAAGATTGGTAACCTCTTGGCAATACCTGCGCTCTAAGGTTGGATGTGCCGGTGGTGCAATGGATAAAGATTTGGTATTGTTAATTGGAGAGCCGAGTTCCAATTCCAGTTGGGATCATTATATGCACTCACGCGCAAATAATCTTGCGAATTGTATGACATCCACTTCGCCTGCAAGTTATGAGTCAATTAGTAAGATTAAACCGTTATCTCAAAAATAATTCTTACAACTTAAAAAAATATATATATTCTGGATTTAAATAGCCTGCAGTGGGCTGATAATCCGTAAAAAAACAAATTAATCGACCTTGAGGAGTTCTCCCGTAAAAAGTAGTAATAGAAAACACTACTAAGTATTCTCACTAGCCTTAATGTTGCTGTAGACCGGAGAGTATTATTCGGTAGTAAAGCCTCTGATTTAGGATTTCGAAGAGAGTTGAACCACGCTTTAATTGCTGTTGTTCCCAGGTCAAGACTGACCCGGGGTCGTAGCACCTGTTAGGGTCCTACCCATAGGAAAATTGTAAATCCCCGAGCAAAAAAATATGAAAGTATAAAAATACATTTTTATGGTAAAAAATACCAGCAATATATTATTATATAAAAATTTACCAACAATGTATATTTATAGTAAAATGACCAACAATTTTATCTGTTATTGAAGGCATACGACAGCATTTCAAATATATCTAAGTGAAGCCATAAAATTGTGTTCAAAATATTTAGATTTCGGCATTAAATAACCCATAGAGGTTGATATGCCGCTAAACAAAATCAACCAACCAACAATACCTATTTAGAGTATATATTTAGTTGAAACCATAAAATTGTGTTCAAAATATTTAGATTTCGGCATTAAATAACCCATAGAGGTTGATATGCCACTAAACAAAATCAACCAACCAACAATACCTATTTATAGTATATATTTAGTTGAAGCCATAAAATTGTGTTCAAAATATTTAGATTTCGGCACTAGATAACTCATAGAGGTGTTGATGTTCCGCTAAACAAAATCAACCAACCAACAATACCTATTTATAGTATATATTTAGTTGAAGCCATAAAATTGTGTTCAAAATATTTAGATTTCGGTATTATATAACCCATAGAGTGCAATATGCCCTAAACACAATAACAAAAAACCAACTGGAGAGTCATATTTTTTCTTAAATTTTACTT
>OZ010604.1:15962033-15982033 GCA_963932145.1 Acanthosepion lycidas
ATGCC
The DNA here is from genome assembly GCA_963932145.1 of Acanthosepion lycidas. Lineage (NCBI taxonomy): Eukaryota > Metazoa > Mollusca > Cephalopoda > Sepiida > Sepiidae > Acanthosepion > Acanthosepion lycidas. The sequence goes on from OZ010604.1 coordinate 15,962,039, forward strand.
TTACTAGTGAGCAAATCAATGTACTATAGGCTGATCCGGAAATTCTCCTGATTTAAATCCAATCGAAAGTCTGTGGTCAATCTGCAAGGAACGATTTTGTGCACGGGGTTATGTTTTATTGGAAAAATACGAAAAAAAGTTAATAATAAAAATTCGTTTTGCTTCAATTAATTTGCACATAGGTGTAATTGTAATCTTTTTCAAAATCTTGGTGTTATAGACATTTTAAAACTTTGTTACTATATAAGGAAAAGAGTTGTTCCAACGAGATTAATTTGGAAAAAACCGCTCTTAGCCTGATGAAGGTCGAAAGACCCGAAACTCGTGTAGCAGAAATATGAAAAATAAAGTATATATATTTAAAAAATCTACAATAAAACCAAAAACGTTTACCACTTCTCTTATATATATATATTATATTCTCATATATATATATATATATATATAATTCAAGTTACAGTTGTAACCTTAGGATTTATTGGGAAAAGGCCCGACAGAATCATTGAAGGGATTCCTGGTAGCTCATGCGTTAATAAATACAAAAAATTGTACTCACAAGTACAGCTCAAACTTTACGAAGGGCTTTATCTATTTCAAATATGTGTGGTTGGAGGGATAATAATGATTAGGGAGGATAATAATGTTTAGGGGATAATATTGTTTGGGAATAATAATGATTGTGGTGATAATAATGTTTGGGGATAATAATGTTTGGGGATAATAATGATTAGTGGGGATAATAATCATTGGGGGATAATAATGATTAGGAAGCATTATAATGTTTTGGGGATAATAATGATTAGGGAGGATAATAATGTTTGGGGGATGATAATGATTGGGGGTAGTAATGTTTGGGAGATAATAATTATTACGGGGGTTAATAATGTTTGGAGGATAATAATGATTATTGTGGATAATAATGTTTGAGGGATAATAATGATTGGGGATAATAATGTTTGGTGGATAATAATGATTAGGGAGATAATAATGTTTTGGAGAATAATAATGATTGGGGATAAAAATGTTTGGTTGTTAATAATGATTAGTGGGGATAATAATGTTTTTGCGATAATAATGATTAGGGGGATAATAATGTTTGGTGGGTGATAATGGTTAGGGGAGATAATAATGTTTAGGTGGGTTAATAATGTTTGGGGTATAATAATGATTTGGGAGGATAATAATGTTTGGGGGATGATCATGATAGGGGGTAATAATGATTAGGGGGATAATAACGTTTGGGGAGATAATAACAATATTAATAATTTGCAGATAGTTAACATATCCTTACCTTCTAATTTTTATTTCTACTTTTTTAAACTGTTCAATATTTGATTTTGAATTGGTTTTAAATTTTAGAAACATTTATATGCGATTAAATGTAATTACTAATATGCTGGTGGGTTTGCGGATAGTGTTAGTGTGATGTCTGTCAATACGGCAAGCTGAATCACCGAGCCGAGTCCGAATTCCAGGCTAACCTACTGCATTCACTTTGGCAGAAATGCTATTGGAAAGGGCATATAGGCATGTCGTATCTCCCCATCTATGGGTTAAATAGCAGAGAAAATTGAATTTACTAGCCTTTGTTGGAGAACCAAATTGGACAACCCCTCCACTATTTATAAGATAATAAAGAAAAGGAATCTGTGGTGAGCCATCATCGCTTTCGTCCTGAATGAAGAAAGGCTACCCTGAATTCCAAACCGCGGAAATGGTAACAGGAAAACCACTCCACTATCTTTCCCGAGAATTTATGGCAATTCACAAATAATAAAGAAGCTGTGGAGAGCTATTATCGCTTACGTCGTGACTACTTTGAATTCCAAACCGTGGAACAAGGCAACAGGAAACCCCTCTACATTCCCAAGAAGTCATGATCTTTCCCAGAGGATAATATAATCAGCTTCAGTTGACCAAAATGACTCCATTTGGTGGGCAACTCGTGCAATAAAATGATAGTCAAATAATGATGGAAAATGTATTGTTATCGCCCTTCAGTTAGTGTCGGTGTGTGGGATTTTGAATGTGGGGATTTCTCCAAGCGTGAATTGTTCACTCTCTTCTCTCCCCTCATAGATGGGCGTTTATATATGTTGTGGTAGGATCCACCTAATTTGCATAGTGGAGTACCGACCATATAAATATGGTTGGTACCGGGTAGGAATCGAGAGATTGAACGAGAGACTCTGCCCGACTGCGACTCAGTCAACACATTCTCCAGGAACGGTCTTCCCAGGAATATACAAAAGACTATATGTAAATATTGTGTACACTTTCTTGTTTCAATACATTTTGTTCTAAGTACATTTTGTGTTGCATTATTATTCCATGCATTAGTCAAGTTTCAACAATATATCTATCCATCATTCAGCTTATCTCACATATGCACAAGCCAAGCGTATATGAATCGACTACATGTTTACATGCTAGTTGCAACCACTGACGTTCAGTGAGGCGTGGATATGCACCTGGTGCTTAGGAGGACATCCTTCATATCAATCCGCTCGTACACCTGACTGGGGAGATTTATCAAAGCCTGGATTCTACGTTCCCGCGAGAATATTAGAAATTTTCTATTCTTCCCTCACAGGCGGGTAATTATACATCTACCCATCATCCGGCTTACTCCACGTGTACATATCCCAAGTGTAGTTGGATCGACTACCCGCTCACAAGCTAAGAACAGCCAGTGACATTCTATGAGGCGCCGATCTACACCTGGTGGCTATGAAAGTGCCCTTCATTTCAACCCGATGATGCAGATGGATTTTGGATTTTCTTCAAGCTTGGCTTCAACGTTCTCACGAGAATTCAATTTCTTTTCTCTCCCCTCACAGGTGGGTGTTTATATACCTACTCATCAACCGGCTTATCGCACGTGTACACATTCCAAGCGCAGTAGTTGGGTCGACTACCTATTTATATGCTAGGAGAAGCTACTGACGTGCCGTGAAGCGCTGATCTTTGGCTGGTGGCTTTGGTGGTATTCTTCATATCAAACCGCTAACGCACCTAGCTTTGGGGTTTTCTTCAAGCGTAGATTCTACGTTCTCGCGAAGATTTTAAGGCACTGTCTCACAGGTGGCTGCTTATAAATCTTGCCATCATCCGGCTTATCCCACGTGTGCACATCCCAAATTGGGTCGACTGGCTGTTCACATATTAGAGCAGTGGTTCTCAAATGATTTTAAACCATGCCCCACTTTGGTATTTCTAAAATTCTGCCCCCCACCTGTAAATATGAATTCTTACATATTCAAAATTTTTGCTGCAATTCATGTGAAGGAATCTTTAAAAGTCCATTCTAACGAAAACTTCCTGTCTCTAAACAAGCCTCCAAAGACTATAGCGTCTATGAAAGGAGAAAAAATTTTTTTAAAAAGACAGTTAAATATATTGTTGTGGTGTCCTCCCTCTAAAAAGTCTATGTTGGACTCTTCTGCCTACTATAAGATTAGTAGGAAAGAAGGCCTTGGGGTATCATTCGACCAGACTGTTCGAAACCATCGAACTCTCTGCCTCGGCAGAGAGGAGCTCGGACGAAGCTTTGCCGCAGGACAAAGTTTTGTCCGGGGAGGTAGACAGTCCTTGAACCTATTTAGGCGGCTTCAAAGGGAATTTTTTGGCCGAGCCTACGGGCTCAGAGAACCCACGGTTAACTCGGCCTTGTGCCACATAAATCCTTCGTGGTGTGGGCTGTTAAATATTAACAGTCGCATAGATTGTTCATTACTGTCGAACTCTCTGACTTGAGCAGGGAGGAACCCGAACGAAGCTTTGCCGCAGGGTAAAGTTTCGTCCGGGGAGGTAAACAAGTCCTGAACCCGTTTAACAGGTTCTAAGGGAATATTTTTGGCCGAGCCTACGGGCTCGGAAAACCCACGGTAAACTCGGTCTTGTCCCGTATACATCCCTCCTGGGTGGGGGCTGTTAAATATTAACAATCGAATAGATTGAACGCTGGGTCATCCGACACACACTCACTCGTATAATATTCTTCTGCTGTACTTACTGTTTTATATATATATTTGTAACACGTGTTTCGTTGTTTCTTTCACCATTTACTTAATTAAAAATTAAGGCAAAAATGTATTGAAAGTGCCATGATCGGAGAAACTTCTATTGTAAATTTATGTCCAGAATCATATATTGTAATATATCTCCTTTCTATACAAAACTACAACTGATAATTAAAATTAAAAACAATTGCGATAAGTGATTAAAATAATTAAAATAAACAAGTTTGACTAAATTTAAGTATCTAGAGTCTAGATCAGCAGTTCCCAACTGATTTTGGGCCCTGCCCTACTTTCGTATTTCTAAAATCCTGGTGACCCCCTGTAATATTTGATTCTTACATATTCAAAATTTTAGTTCAATTCACATTAAGGAAGCTTAAAAGGCCATTAACTTGGTCTGTAAACAAGCCTCCAAAACCATGGCATCCATGAAAGAAAAAATTAAAAAGAAAAACAAGAAGACAGTTAAATATATTGTTGTGGTGTCCTCCTTCTAAGGAGTCTGTGTTGGACTCTTCTGCCTACTATAAGATTAGTAGGAGAGAAGGCCTTGGGGGAACAGTCGAATAGATTGAATGGTTACTAGTTGTGTAATACTCTTCTGTTGTACTTACTTTTTAATATATGATATATCTGTAACATATGTTTCGTTGTTTCTTTAACTATTCACAACATATATATAATTTCAAAACATATAATAGAGAACTGAAAGGAAGAAATATAAAATATTTGAATGAAAGCTTTTTCTGTAATATACTTTGATCATTTTAATCATGAAATTATTATGCAAAATGAAATTTGAGCTCACTAGAAAACAATTCACTATTAATAACTCATTCTGGAATTGCCACCTTATTCTGTTGGTATAATAAAGCAAAGGGTGCACATGTTACGCATGCCCCAACAAAATATTACTATAGCCCACCGGTGGAGCATGTGCCTCACGTTGGGAATCATTCTGCTAGAGGCAGCCACTGAAATTCCGTGAGGTGCTGATCTGCACCTGGTGGCTAGGTGGTTATCCTTCAACCCGTTCATACGGCTTCTTAGTTGAGTTTACATACTACAAAAAGATGCACTCTATTAAAATTTAAAAAAAATAAACCTAAAAACAGTGAATGTCGAAAATACCCAAGTTACGCCCTTAAGATCCCCTATGAGGTTCAGAATGAGTGAAAATATCTATTTTTAGTATTAAGCCGAAAAACCAAGCAATAGCACAACCCATCACGTGCGTGTAGGTATTTATCAATTCGTACACTCGAACAGAAGATGACACATTGTAGCGTGTAAAGTGGGAATCCTAAGCAAAATTGATTAGTCCCCACCCCCCGGCATTTCCCTTACGGAACGGGTCGTCAGTTATTTATTGATATTTGTTATTGTTTGTTTGCACGTTACCATGGCTACGGAGATAGGAGGCACTCTCAAAAGGTAGGCAATAGTAAAAATAATGGAAGAATGCTTCACGTGAAATCACATTATTTTTGTAGAAGTATTTTTAAGATGATTTGTAAAATTGCAGATATTATTTCGTTTGGCTTTTTATTTTTGCGTCTGCTTGTCTTGGTAGCCGCGGGGGACATTGAAACAAGAAACGATGGCGAACGATTGAGATATACAGGTATGTATAGATCGTAAAGAACACAATAGGAAAGAAAGAAAGAAAGAAAGAAAGAAAGAAAGAAAGAAAGAAAGAAAGAAAGAAAGAAAGAAACTGAGATATAAACAATGTAATATAATAGTTTTTGAAGATAAAAGATGAATGAGATAGATAGATAGATAGATAGGAACAGACTGAGAAAGAAAGAAAGAAAGAAATACACTGAGATGTAAACAGTGTAATAGATAGATAGATAGATAGATAGATAGATAGATCGATAGATAGGAACAGACTGAGAAAGAAAGAAAGAAAGAAAGAAAGAAAGAAAGAAAGAAATACACTGAAATGTAAACAGTGTAATAGATAGATAGATAGATAGATAGATAGATAGATAGATAGATAGAACAAAAAAAACGAGAAAGAAAGAAATACACTGAGATGTAAACAGTGTAATAGATAGATAGATAGATAGATAGATAGATAGATAGATAGATAGATAGATAGATAGATAGATAGATATGAAATGACCGAGATACATAGATAGATAGGAAAAGATTGAGATAGATAGATAGATAGATAGATAGATAGGAACAGACTGAGAAAGAAAGAAAGAAAGAAAGAAAGAAAGAAAGAAAGAAATACACTGAGATGTAAACAGTGTAACAGATAGATAGATAGATAGATAGATAGATAGATAGATAGATAGATAAGAACAGACTGAGAAAGAAAGAAAGAAAGAAAGAAAGAAAGAAAGAAAGAAATACACTGAGATGTAAACAGTGTAACAGATAGATAGATAGATAGATAGATAGATAGATAGATAGATAGATAGATAGATAGATTTAGTATCTTGGCTCCTGTCAAAGTTGACCCTAGATGTAAAAGGCTTTTGTCATTACTGACTGGATGGACAATTTAGTTATGGTAGACGGTTTTCTAAAATGCTCACATATCTCTTTTCTCTCTCAGTCTCCGAAACATTTTCTAAAGATATCCTGATGATGGCACAACAACCAAGAAACATTTTAATTCCCCAAGATAAAATATGTACTTGCCAATCAATCAATTATGTTCAAAATCCATGAGAGCCATGTATGACACAAGATCAGGGCATTTATTATTATTGAGCGTAACAGCTAGATAGCAACAAAATGACTTTAGATTACATTCTGTGTTCTGTATCTCTTCAGAATAATGGCCCTCCATAACTTCCTATGCCTTGTTGCTCTTAGAAGATTTTCTCCCTTTGATAATGCTCCTGCCATCTGTTCCGCCATCTTTTTTACACAAGCTTGACAGGAAAGTGACTCACTGCCTTCCCCCAACTCTCTTGGCCTCAATATGCCCCGTAACACCCACAGTTTATATATACCAAGCCCAGAATATTCATCATGGCGCCTATTCTCATAAGAGTATAACGGGCACATGTATCACAGCCAAATGTGTATAATATGGTGAATAAATATATAAACAGCGCATAAGTTTACTAGTTGGGCCCAGTTAGAAATAGCTTCAGCTCAGGTAACCCTCCCAAGTATCTAGATGTGTCTCCCAAGTCACCTTGGCTGCCTCATCCTTTAAACTTATAAAGACAAACCTATCGACCTTTCTTATTTTGCCTACCCAGGAACAGAGATGCGTAGTTTGTTAGCACCTCCTGATGAGGTGTTTACGGTCAGACTAGAAGATTTGTGCTACTGAAGAGGATATTTACTGACGCCATCTTAAATGGCTAAAACAAAACATTTCGATACTAATATCGAGAAACAATTAAGCCACGAGAAGCATCCTGATGTAGCACCAGGACATTTATTAATAATATTAAAGACTTCTCAGCCTGTGAAGTTCTTTCGTTGGACGTTGGCCTACACCGAGCAGAGAAATGCGCCATAGCCTTAACGCGCTGGTAGGAGCGTTTATGACACGCTTGGGCAATCATATCTCTTTTTTATGATCGTCTATGGGTAATAGAAGTGAATGTAAATATCCCGAGCCGTTATCCATTACACCATCCGCAAATTCAACCTTACAGCGCCTGATATTGACCAGACTGGACGTTGCTTAACCTCGGTGATCGAACGAGAAGCACTGTTTCAACGTGATATGGCCGTATGCCTGCCATGGTCAGGATCAAATTGACTATGGAAGACGAATTCTCAATTTAAGAAAACCAATCCTTCATCAAATTCTATCTACTGGCGATAATAAAGCAAATAGCTTTATCAAATTAAAAAACAAAACCAAATCACTTGAAGACTTCCAACTGCAGCAACAACGAAAATGGTTAGCACGTCTAAGTAGACGGGAAAATAATTCTGTAATGTTTACAGAGTCTGTCTATATTTCTAAGAGCTAATTATTTACACTATTTACATTGTTCGGACTGTTGTCCTCATCTTCGTTTCCATATTCACGACATTTCGGCCGTTGTACGCTCCGACCTTCGTCAGGTTTGTTTATATTTCAGAGATGAAGTATTGTAATTATTTACACCATTTACATTGTTCGGACTGTTGTCCCCATCTTCGTTGCCGTATTCACGACGTTTTGACCGTTGTACGCTACGGCCTTCTACAGGATCTGTCTATATTTCTGAGATGAGGTATCGTAATTATTTACATTATCCGTATTGTTGTCCTCATCTTTATTATCATATTCACGACGTTTCGGCTGTTGTACGCTCAAACTTCTTCAGGATCTGTCTATATTTCTGAGATAAGGTATCGTAATTATTTACATAGTTCGGACCGTTGTCCTCATCTTTATTGTCATGTACACGACGTTTCAGCAGATATGGATAAAAGCGTTGATTAAATTTAGTGACTTGACCCAAAGAATTGTGAGTTCAATATCTGGCCACGGCAGTGGTGAACAAAGTTTCGACGGATTTGCACCAAAATTTACATGCACATGCTCCAAGTTAGCGGGAAGGCCAAGACTGACTTTGCATTTCCCAACTCCCATCGATAGTGGAAGTAATCGATTTTTTCATGCTTCTACGGCAGTTTTCATGTAGTTTGCGGCCATTTTCTACTGGCCAGAGTGAGAGCCTATAGCTGGCTGCCACGAATAAGCAGTATGATTCTACTGGCCAGCGTGAGAGTCAACAGCTGACTGACACGAATGTTAACTTGCATGCTAGCATGCAAAAAAATCGATAGCTGCATTCATCACAAGTGGGGAAAAATTTAAATCTGCATGGCACTTTACTCCAATTGGCTCATTCGCTTGCTTAAACCAAACGTTGATTCTGATTCCGCAGAACTGGGTTGGGTGTGAAAAAGTATTTGTTATTAACATTCTTTTTTCATTCGGTTTTTCCAGTTACGAGTCCTTTTTTAAAGCTGATCGTTTTGTGTTCATTTTGTTTAGTTTTTTTTTTTTTTTTGTAATAGATTTAATATTTAGTATAGAGTTTAGAAAAAGTTCGCAGTGTGAGATAGGCAAGAAGTAAGGCATGTAGCAACATCAGCACGGCAAAGGGTACTCCTTTAAAGGCAAGGAAGGGCAAAAATATTTTAAGTCAAGTGATAGCGATTGCTGTATGAGTCGTACAATTTTTGAATCAAGCACGGGCAACGCCGGGCCATGCTGCTAGTAATATATATATAGTATGATATTAACGAAATATACAGTATTTATTATATACTAGTTCTAAGAGGACCCCTGATCAAGTTTAGAAAACAGCATTTTGAAGAAAGAATTTTGAATTCCTCAACTTCAACTCTGATTCGTGCTTAAATCCAATTCCGTCCTATTTGGGCAGAAACACAAATTCAGGAAGAAAATTGAATTCTTCAAATCACAAACCTCTTGGAACTACAAGTGATTTGAGTTCTTTAAATCACAAACTCTATGGAATTTCAAAGGCTCACGTCACGAAACCTATCGCTTTAATCCTGATTCGTTGGCATTTTGAAAAAACAAAATTGATTTCCTCAATTCACAAAGTTCTGGAAATATTTTAAACCAATTTAAAAAAAAAATTAAATTCACAAAGTTTTTCTGTTACTTTAAATTCAATATAAATTAAAACTTTTAAAATCACAATTTTTTTTTTTCAGTTATTTTAAAATTTGAATTTTCAACTCTTCCCTCTTCATTCGGACACAAATCCCAATGGATTTTCAAGCACCAGATGAAGGGCAGATTTTCAATCCTGGGATCATCTTGATTTCCCAAAACTTATAATATGTCTATGTAGAGCCAAGTGTGGCCCGCGTTAAAAGTGTTTCAGGTCCACAAACGGTCAGACAGAATTTGCCGTTTATTTATTTAGATAGATAGATGGGTAACTGTCGGCTTATATTTTATGTCTTGGGTTTGTGACTGCTTGTATCTCGTGTATGGGGTTCATGCGGGATGACAAGCACTTCTATGCAACTTGACCTTTCAGTGCTAAGACGCAAGGTGATTTCTGAGGGCATTTTTTCCAGGGAAAAATGCGTTTGAGCATACGGAAAATGCGAGATGTTACCTTACTACACTACCCACAAATAACGTTTACAGTGCAATGGTTTTAGGGGTACAAGTCATACTATTTCATTCACAGCTGCGGTGGGGGGCGGTGTGAAGTGGATTCATACCTTTGTGTGGAAGAGTGAACAAAGAAGCCAAGCTTCCAAGTTTACAGCACCTGATATGACCAAACGCGTATCCGGAACATTCGCCGTAAAGTTTTTTGCCGTAGGAAAAATCGCCTCAGGAATTTTCACTATAGGAAACTTCACCGTATAGGATATTTGCCGTAAGGCAAAAACGCCGCATTTTTTTTTTTTTTTTTTTTTTTATACCGTTATTTTTTAACGTCCATTTTCGAGTAGTGTTAATATGCGAAGTACCTTGTTGAGCATATTTTAATTATATAACAAGGTGGGATTTTAAATTCTTTAAATGTTTTGATGAATTGAATTAAACATATTGATATGTGTTTATTGATGGAAAATTGATGTAATGAATATGCATACACCTGGGTTCTCCCTCAATATAATATGATTGACTGGTGTCAGCCATAAATACAGACTGACGTGGAGGTACAGGGAAGACGCCTATAGACGACGCCTATTGCCTATCTCTACGACGAGGACCAGTCCATTACGGTTACTTCCTAGATTGTCCTACTCGGTTACAGTAGCCCAAAACCACTTTGCTACTTCGAACAAATATATCCCTTTCCGGGACATATCAAAAAAATATATGTTTTCCTTCGAATTAATTTCTACGTAATAAATTATATTTTTTGTAAATTTTGTAATTAGGCTGGCATTTATTAAACACACTTATTATACCATCAACTTTTATAAAATCCCTCACCCCAGAAACTAAGATCTGCTCAGCATAGTTGCAGTATAAACCACAGGTGGGCATTGTGGGTATTGAACAAACACAAATGTGCCTGAGCAGGCGTCTGCAACAGGGATTGGCTAACCGCCCTAATAGACAGACATACTCGGATACGAACGGCCGGCCTCCGTATGAATATCTGATACTCTAGTGTTCAGAAGATACGCCAACGTGTGAAAATCCTCACCGGAAGAAAAATAGATAAATAAATGGTAGCGAGTTGAAGACAGTTGTCTCGGGTGTCGGGTGTCGGGATGAAACAAGCTTGTGTTAACTTTGCATTTAAGTATCATGTCTCGATTCGAGGATTGCCATCGATCAGCACAAAAAGAAAGAAAAACTAAAAAAATTGAAAACGGTTTTGTTTATCAAAATAGATGTAGCAGTTCTGAGTGCCATTGTATTCGACTGGGAACGGCGGAACATAATTAACGAATTAAAAATTAGGAAGAAGGATCAAGATATACTTCTAAAAGGAGTTTCTCTTTGAAATCTTCCACGGAGGATGTCTGCCTCTTAGCCTCTATATCGCAATAAAATTTCCTGTGATATATATTTATATTATGAAATGGACAAAGTCCGACAATTATCTATAAAAAAGAATGTATAAACATAAAAATGTCTTTAAATATATTATGAAATGGACAAAGTCCGACAATTATTTTAAGACATTTTTATGTTTATACATTCTTTTTATAGATATAAATATTTAAGTAAATCCTCTGTTTTTATAATAAACAGTATTAAACAACATTTACCGGCCTGAATGTCCGAGAAATTTGCATAGAAAATTTTTGTCCTCCGACAGGAATCGAACCTGTATCCTATACGGAACCGTCATATAGCCTGACGTGTCTTAACCGATTTGGGCACAGAGGAGCGTTCGGTTAGCTAGGTCGACATAATATATATATATATATATATATATATATATATATATATATATATATATATATATATATATATATATATATATATATATATATATATATATATATATATAACATTGAAAAACATAAGGAAAAAAATAATTATTTTTAATAATATGTGAAAATCTCCGTCTTTTACCTGAAGACGGCCGCGAGACCAGAAACACGTGTAGTAAAATTATGGAAAATAAAGCATAATATTTTTTTTTTTAAATCCACGTTACAACCAAAAACGTTTGCGGCACCTCTCTTTTCTTCTTTTTAATATACACATTTTTCTCTCGTTGAAACCACTATAACCTCTTTTATATATATATATATATATATATATATATATATATATATATATATATATATATATATATATATATATATATATGGTATACCGTTATCCCATACGTTGGCACTATAGTTATTTGAGGCTTCCTATATTTTCACTCCATCGTCACTTTGTTGGTGTGCTACTTGCTCTCTCACTGAATAATAATAATAATAATAATAATGATAATAATAATAATGAAATATTTTTAGCATTACATAGTTTTGTTGATGGTATCAATTACATTGACGTCATAAGGTTATTGGTATTGACGTCATCAGGTGAAAACCGATACTAACTTCCGGACACACTATTTGGTCAGTATGGAGCATCTGCTTTGCGAAAGCTAATAAAATTAAATACGTGTGTCCGTCCGTGTGTAGATGAGAATTTAAGATGAATGTGTGTCCAAGGGAACGAAGAACTAGAGACACAACGAGTGAATATTGTCCCATGTCTGAGTGAGAAAAAATAAAACGGAAGAAGGAATTTACCGTGACTGGAAGAGAGAGACAGAAAGCGTGTGAGAGAGAGACAAAAAGCGGGGGAGAGAAAAAGCTAGAGAGAGAAAGAAAAACACCGAGAGAGAGAGAAAAACCAAGTGAGAGAAAGAGAGAGAAAGCGAGAGAGAAAGAGAGAAATCGAGAGAGAGAGAGAGAGTGAGAAAAAGAAAGCGAGTGAGAGAGAGAGAGACAAAAAGCGAGGGAGAGAAAAAACTAGAGAGAAAGAAAATGAGAGAGAGAGAAAAACCAAGAGAGAGAGAGAGAGAAATCGAGAGAGAGAAATCGAGAGAGTGAGTGAGAAAAAGAAAGCAAGTGAAAGAAAGAGAAATCGAGTGAGAGAGAGAAAACGAGTGAAAGAGAGAGAAAGCGAGTGAGAGAGAGAGAAAACGAATGAAAGAGATAGCGAGGAAGAGAGAGAAACCGATTGAGAGAGAGAGAAAAAAAAACGAGAGAGAGAAAGAGACAGATAAACCGAGTGAGAGAGAGAGAAAGTGTGTGAGAGAGAGAAACCGATGGAGAGAAATCGAGTGATAAAGAGAGAAAGAAAGCGAGAGAGAAAGCGCCCGAGAGAGAGAGAGAAAGCGCGAGTGAGAGAGAAATCGAGTGAACGAGAGAAAAATCGAGAGAGATAAACCGAGAGAGAGAGAAATTAACCGAGAGAGAGAGAGATTAACCAAGAGAGAGAGAGATCAACCGAGAGAGAGAAATTAACCGAGAGAGAGGGAGAGAGATTAACCGAGAGAAATTAACCGAGAGAGAGAGAGAGAGATATTAACCAAGAGAGAGAGATCAACCGAGAGAGAGAGAAAAATTAACCGAGAGAGAGAGAGAGATTAACCGAGAGAGAGAGAGAGATTAACCGGAGACAGACAGAGAGAGATTAACCGAGAGAGAGAGATAAACCGAGAGAGAGAGAAATTAACCGAGAGAGAGAGAGATTAACCGAGAGAGAGAGATTAACCAGAGACAGACAAAGAGTGATTAACCGCAGAGAGAGAGAGAGAGATAAACCGAGGGAGATAGAAATTAACCGAGAGAGAGAGAGAGAGATTAACCGAGAGAGAGAGAGAGATTAACCGAGAGAAATTAACCGAGAGTGAGAGAGAGATTAACCGAGAGAGTGAGGTTAACCGTGAGAGAGAGAGATTAACCGAGAGAGAGAAAGCGACAAAAAGAGAAAGAATGTGAGAGTGAGAGAGAAGCAGACAAGCACAAGATGGCAGAAAGACAAAGAATGTATAAAAGTCCACGACAGTTTTTTTACTAATGTTTCAGTATTTATAAAGTTCTGTTCGTTTCTCTCGTACTGGTTAAATTGTATTAAAAGCCCTGGCTCTCGTTCAGTCACCGAAGTTAAGCAACGTCAAGCCCGGTCAGTACTCAGTCGGGGCACTGCTTGGGAACACTGGTTGTTGTAAGCAAACTCCTGCAATCCAAATTATTATTTGCACTATTGCCCTCATTTTTTTGTTTTCGGACATTGTGTATGACCTCCGGCCTTCCTCAAGTGTGTGTATATGGATCTGGATAACATACAGAGAATTTCAAAATTAACCCTTTATTTAATCTGCCGGGGTAGACTGTTCTTGTTCCACTTCCAAGAACAAGACACCATATCCCTTGACATGAACAGTGGAATGCGGACAGTCTAAATTAAATAAAGGGTTCATTTTGAAATTCTCTGTATATTACCCAGATCGATTTACAGCTGAGGAAGGCCGGAAAGTGCAGCAGGCGAAACTTTGTGACAACAACAAAGACGAGGACAATGATCGGAATATAAATAGGGTAAATAATGATAACGTAAAATGCTCTAGTTCCACGCCTCTTTCGTACGTGTGGGTTATCTCCCTTTAACCCAACTCTCCATAACCTTGTTCACCACCGACGTAGCCAGGTATCGAACTCACAACTCTTTGCGCCTAGTCACTGGATTTAACCAACGCTTTTATCCACTGGGCCATGTGCCCTCAAGATCCAAAACGTTGTGAGTTCAATATCTAGCTATTATAGACTGGTCTGGAAACTCTCCTGATTTAAAGTCAATCGAGAATCTGTGGTCAATCTGCAAGGAACGACTTCGCATATGCACTGGATTATGTTTCATTGGAAAAATACGAAAAAGTAAATAACTGAATTATTCGTTTTGTTTCAATTAATTTGCACAAAGGTGTAGGTGATAATAGTCCTCCACATCTTCTTGTACAATTAATTTGCACAAGGGTGTATGTGTAAATTATGAAGACATCCCAAATAACTGGACACTTTCCAGATATAACTCGTAGAGAAATAGGCAGAAATTTCGCTACCATTCGTAATATTCTATCAATGCTATGGATAACTGCGGAATATTACTAAAAGACTTTTCTCTCTTTCATTCATTTTGTCTTGGTGTAATGGTTAACAAGATTGTCTCGTTAGAACAATTACGAATGAGTAGTGAGTTTGATCCTCACTGGGTGCTCCATACTTTCGGCCTTGTGCTACATCTAAGCCGCTCTTAGAAAATCATTATAGGGTACTTCGAGGAGATGTAATGGTTAACTAGCTTGTCTCGTTAGAACAATTATGACTGAGTTTGATCTTCACTGGGTGCCCCATACTGTCGGCCTTGTGCCACATCTGAGCTTAGAAAATCACCATTCTGCATTGATACTTTCTTCTACCATCGTGTGACTATCTACTCTCTCTCTCTCTTTCTCTCTTTCTTTCTCTCTCTTCTTCTCTCTATGTCCTTTTCTTTCTCTTCATCTCTCTCCCTTTCTCTCACTCTTTCTCTCTCTTCCTCTATCCCACTTTCTCGCTCTTCCTCTATCTCTCTCTGCCTATCTCTCACACTTTATCCCTCTCTTTTTCTCTCTCTTCCTCTCTTTCTTTATCTCTTTCTTCTTCTCTTTATTCCCTTCTCTTTCTTTCTCTCTTCTTCTGTCCTCCTCTTTCTCTTCCTCTCTCTCCTTTTCTCTCACTTTTTCTCTCTCTTCCTCTATCTCACTTTCTCTCTCTTCCTCTCTCTCTCACTTTCTCTATCTTTTTTCTCTATTCATCTCTCTCTCTTTTTTCTCTCTATTCCTCTCTCAAACTTTCTCTCCATCTCTTTCTCTCTATTTCCTTTTCTCTCTCTTTCTCTCTCACTCTCGCTTTCTTTTCTCTCTCTTCCACCCCCCTTTCTCTAAATCTCTTTTTCTCTCTATTTCCCTCTCTCCCTTTCTTTCTTTGTTTCTTTCTCTCTCTCTTCCTCTCTCTCTCTCACTTTATTTCTCTCTTCCTTTCTCTCTCTTTTTACTCTTCTTCTTCTATCTCACTTTCTTCCTCTTTCTTCCTCTCTTTCTCAACTCGTTTCTATTTTCTCACAAACATGGCCGAATATTCCCTTCTCTGCCGAGGACACACATTCAGCTGACAGACACATGTACACGTGGACACACGCATTTAATTTTATTAGCTTTCACGAAATGCATGCTGGATGATGACTAAACAATGTGCCCGGAAGTTAGAATCGGTTTTCAGCTGATGACGTCAGTGCTCATAACCTGATGACGTCAATACAATTGCTGACGTCAACAAAATTACGTGATGCTAAAAATACTTAATTACTATTATTATTATTATTGAGCGAGCTATCAACAAAGTGACGACGGGGTGCAAAAAAAATATACAACTCATGTGTATCACAATCAAAATGTGCCAAAGGTTCGTGATATGATTATGAGTTTTGGCAAAAGCAGCTCATAACCTTGCAGGTTGTGTTACCCAGTCCGTTCAGACTGTCTCCAGTTGACGGTGTTCCCTAGTATCTAGCTGTGACTCCCAAGTCACCATCGCTGCCCCACCTTTCAGACTTAAAACTTTGAGGTACGGTTGATAGCAGCTTGTTTTGTAATCTGTCGCACGTACATATTACAAGTAATAATAGAAAAACTTCAATGTAAAATAATAAACTATTTCACCAAATGCAATTTAAAAAAGTTAACAACAAAGAATCAACTGAAAGATTATTGATTACTTATTAGTTAATACATGACTACGTGGAGCTGCTAAGAAAAGTATTATTTCGTCTTGAAACATGGTACTGTCGACTTTAACGTCCGGGTTAACACAATAGTCAAACAAGTAATGGCAACCACCCAGTCAGTAGCATGATATCTCTATTTATAGTAAATGGCGGTCTACATTTCTATTGTCTAGAGATTCACGTTCAATCTCCAGTGTCAGCAGTGACACTGTTCGTTCATATATGACAGTTTGTGGAACCGGAGAGCCGAGTTCGAATTCCAGTAGAGATCACTGCATTCATTTACGGGGTAATACACTTGAGAAAGGTATGAATCCATGCATTCCCCCCATTTGCATCTAGGGGTAAATAGCAGGATGAATTGGGCCCTATAGCCTCAGTTTGCAACCAGTCTAGGAGAAGGAAAAATTTGGATTCAAAACCACCCTGAAGAGGGATGGGCTCCGTCAGGCTGTCTTGACAAATCACTACAGTAGATGTGGTAGCCTTACAAGATTCGTGTTTGTGACCCTCTCGACACCCGGTCCCAACTCTTGAATAAAGGTACACTGTGCATCAATCCATCGTGGCAAGTAAAACTGTCGGGTACCAAACGAAATATTTTCTGTAGCCCATCTTAATTCCCCAATGTTAACGCCTCCAATCAAGTATGACTTCACACAGGGATTTGCAGAACTAAGCAACGGGGACTTCTGAAGCGATGAAAGACTAGGCTTGATTTTCTTTATTATTATTATTATTATTATTATTATTATCATTTTTATTTTCTTTGCTTTCTGGCGTTTACACATTTCTTTCCGGGTCCCACCCAGGGACCTAAGGTTAGAAATGGCATCATGACACTTTTCACTGACAAAAAAAAAATAAAATAAAATGAAATAATTACATAGATAGAGCCCTTCGTAAAGTGTGGGCTGTACTTGTCAGAACAATTTTTTGTATCTCCTTGAGGCATGGGCTTCCAGGAATCCCTGCAATTAGTCTACTGCAATCTTTTCCAACCAGTCCTAGGGCTCCAACTACAACAGGGATTGTTGATGTTCCCATATGCCACATTTTCGAGACCTCTATTTCAAGGTCCTTGTATTTTGACAGCTTTTTGAATATCTTCAAAGATACATTGCAGTCAGCAGGGACTGCCATATCAATAAGGAGGCACCGTTTTTGTTTGTGGTCTTTAATAACAATATCTGGTCGGTTGGCCTTGATTGTTCTGTCAGTGTGAATTGTGTAGTCCCATAGAATTGTAACAGGTCCTTTCTCCGTAACTGGGTCTGGGTGGTGTTGGTACCAGTTTCTTTCAGTTTCCTTCCCGTAGAAGTTGCAGATTTTCCAGTGCAGATATTGGCCCACTCTGTCATGTCGGGTTTTATATTCAGTGGGTGCCAACATCGTGCAACCTGATACAAGATGATCAATCGTTTCTGGATATTTATCACAGAATCTGCATTTTGGGCTGACACAATATTTTAGTATATGTGCTTGATAATTCCTAGTTAGCAAGCATTGGTCCTGCGCAGCAAGGATAAAACCTTCAGTTTCCGCTTTCAACCCTGCACTGCGTAGCCACTGATGGGTACGGGTTTTGTCTACATCAGCTTGTTTGGTACGGGCAGAGTATTGGCCATGAAGCGGTTTATCTTGCCATCGCTTCTGTATCTGGTCGGTTGCATTCGTCTTTGCTGTCTTTTTCAAGTATTTTGCAGTTTCAGCCGGTGTATTGTGCTGTAGTTGCATCTCTACGCCCATTTGAAGCTCCAGTTTGAATTTGTTGGCTTCTTTCATTACAGAGTAAAGACGCTTACTACTTTCATGTTCCTTGACGCATACCATCATCCAGTCTTCTGTAGTTTCCAAGTATTTTTGGAGGCCAATTGTTGTAGTTTTGTTGGACAGTTCTAGTTGAACTAATCCTCTGCCTCCTTCGGATCTGGGCACATACAGACGATCAACATCAGCTTTGGGATGATGCATGCGATAGCAAGTGAGAAGCTTTCTCGTTTTGGCGTCCTTTCGCTTAATTTCAGCTATGGTCCAGTTAAGGACATTAAAGCTGTAATGCACCACTGGGACAGCCAATGTGTTTATAGCTGATATTCTATTTTTTGAGTTTAGTTCAGTATTTAGTATCAGACGTACACGCCTGTAGTACTCTTTTCTTATTTTTTTCTTTCATTTGGGGGTGTTGTATGCCATCTCCTTCGCTAATTCCTAGGTACTTATAAGCTTCTTCATGCTCCAATTCCCTAATCTTTGTGACAAAATCTAAATCTATTGAGGGTGTTTCTGTAATTCTACCTTTCTTGAATGTTACTTTTGCACATTTATCTAATCCGAAGTCCATACCTATGTCGTCACTAAAGTATTTTACAATATTGAGGAGGCCTTTCAACTTTGTTGTTGTTATTATTATTATTATTATTTGTTTATACTATGTATCCAGCTTTGTATCCTGTATAGCCGGGTCCAAACTATGGTCCTTAGGTTCTACAGGAGAACTGTTATTTAATTGATAGCACTTTTCTTAGTATATGGGATGTTCCTAGTAGGGCAATCTTCTGGGCAACTTGCATATTGATGTTACCTGAGATGCTGTTACTAAAATTGCCCATTCCTTTTCTCAAAAGACCCAGAGCTTCGATTACTATTGATACAATCTATTCTTCATTCCCCACATCCTGTTAATCTCGATATCCAGGGCCTTGTATTTGAACAATTTCTCGATAATTTTCATGGAAGTGTTTCTCTCAGATGGTACTGTTATGTCAGTAAGCATACACTTGCTGAATTTCTTGTGTTTTAGGCCAATATTGTCTTTATTTCTCCTGTCAGTTTGAATTGACATGTCCCAGAGGATAGTTACATCGTAATTTTCGGTAACTGTGTTCGGTTGGTGCTCATAACATCTCTCAGTGGTTTCGATTTCGTGCTTCTTGAATATCTTTCAGTGCACATATGACCTTGTTATGTCTGTGGGTTTATATACTGGACTCTCCAGACGTTTTTATTCAGTTCCTAAGAATCGACAGCCAAACACCTGCACATATAATTTGATTATAGTGGTGAAGGCTTTGTGCACACTTCTTGAAGGGCCGAATACAGAGATCTGGTGCACTGTATGCCACAAGGTCCCCAAAAAACCCTCCGCACGTTGTGAATTCAGAGTTGTCCTACTGCTAGACCTCTTGCCATTCAAGGCTACAGAACCCAGTCTGTGCTGCTATTGACCCATAGCTGGAGGGAGAAGAAGAGGATTCATATCTT
>OZ010604.1:15987033-15992033 GCA_963932145.1 Acanthosepion lycidas
TGTCACTGATGAAATAAAAAAACAATTGTTTGTACGGAAAGTAAGGACCTACGCACATGTGATTGTCTTTAAATTAAGTAGCAACAGAAGAATTATCGTTGAACTTTTAAAAGATAAGCTTAAATATATATGCAATACTAAAATGGAACGATCAGTTTTGAGTAATTCTGTAGTTTACTGCTTGTCTATTCCTCCCTACCTATTGTGATAAAGGCCCTCCGTAGGAACTAGCTTAAGTGCCGCTCGATGAGGCGGCTTTTAAGCTAGCTTTAAAATAATTCTGAATTAATGGTTACTGGGGATTTGGGCGGGAAGGGTTACTAGGTTTCCGCTGTTCGATACTTCGCGTCTAAAAAATGGTTCTTTCATCGCTGTCGTCATCTTTTTTCAGCCTTTTGCCGGAGATCAAAGTGTAGTAACTGAAGTATTGAACAACAGAAACCCAGTAACCCCCCTTAGAAAAAACAATACCCTGATGATGACATTATGCTAAAATTATGTCGAAAGTACTCTGAATATGTATCAACATAACTTATTATATTCGCCCTTCAAGTTCGTCTAAAGTCTTGGTTTGGTATAGTAGACTTGTTTCTTTAACCAATTCCAAAGAAAAAAGTTACAGGTTGTTAAGTCAGGACTCCTGGCTGTCCATTTATACATAAAATAGGGAGTTACTTTTCAATCACCCGTTTTGATCATGTGGAAAAGACATTCCGTGGTTTCAGTGATAAAATGAAAGAAAGAAAGGAAGAAGTGAGACACTGAAAGAAAGAAAGGAAGAAGCGAAGATAGATGTGGAGAGAGAGAATCAGATTAAGCTGCTGAGAACAGTTACTACACTTTGATCTCCGGCAAAATGCCAAGAAAAGAAGACGACAGCGATGAAAGAACCATTTTTCAGACGCGAAGTATTTTAAAATGTGGGGTGTGCTTTTCAATCAGCCTGTATATTGAAGAAACGTTCTAACTCTTGGCTCCAACTGGAACCTCCAGATATTACTGGTGAGAATACTGAACAAGAATACTGAGGAGAGTTCTGGAATACTGAAGAGACATGCTGTCACTTTATCCCTTACGATGACCCTCAGTTATCCGCGATCATAAAGATATTATCAGATTTGAATACGGAGGTGTGGTAGCCGACGTGTCGACAGATGTAGTTACACCAGACCATAAATCGAAAAATTGTTTTCCTTGCAGGCTGCATGTTATTGGTTTGTTTTGTTTTTGTTTTTTTATATTTTTTAATTTCTTGTACGAAATGAAACAAGATGCATAATTTATAATTTCCTGTTTATAATGTTACAGAAAACGGAAAGAGAGCGAGTGAATTGTGGGTATAAGGCGCTAAATGTTTCGCATCTTCCCTGTCCTCTCACTCTCATAGATCACCATCAACTGATATAGTGATTCCTCGCCTATACATTCCATGAGACGGGCACTGTGTTAAAATCCAGGAAACTGACTCGGGCTAACGTTGTCAGCCGACACGAAGTCGAAAACTATATCGAATTCATCGCTACGTCAGCCGCTATGAAAGCCGTTTCACAGTGTCGTGCGAGATAATTTTTCTCTCCAGAACCTAATATTTTTTATTCTGTGACCCGTGGTGTCGTAGGGGCATCATGTATTTACTGTAGCTGCAAGAAGTGGTGTTTCGTGGGCAAGGGAGCCTGACGGAGCCCAAACATCTCCAGGCTGGTTTTGAATTCAGAGTTTTATAGTATCTGTCTATATTTCTGAGATGAGGTATTATGTACACTATTTACATTATTCGGACTATTGTCCTCATCTTTGTCGCCATATTTATTACAACGTTTCGACCTTTCAGTATATGTCTATATTTCTGGGATGAGGTATTATGTACACTATTTACATTATTCGGACTATTGTTCTCATTTTGTCGCTATATTTATTACGTTTCGGCCTTTCAGTATCTATCTATATTTCTGAGATGAGGTATTAT
This sequence comes from Acanthosepion lycidas, assembly GCA_963932145.1. Taxonomy (NCBI): domain Eukaryota; kingdom Metazoa; phylum Mollusca; class Cephalopoda; order Sepiida; family Sepiidae; genus Acanthosepion; species Acanthosepion lycidas. The sequence goes on from OZ010604.1 coordinate 15,989,000, forward strand.
GTACACCAGTTATAATATTTGGGCTATTATCCTCATCTTTGTCACCATATTTATTACAACGTTTCGGTATAGACAGATACTGACGGATCGGGAAAAAAGCCGGGGCGTACAACGGCCGAAACGTTGTAATAAATATGGCGACAAAGATGAGGACAATATATATATATATATATATATATATATATATATATATATATATATATATATATATATATATATCAGTTAAACTTTTCTTTTGTTTTCTATGGTTGAATGGCGGATACAAGTATTTAAATTATGACAATTATTATAAAACTAGCTTAAAGCCGCCTTATCGGGCTGCATTTAAGCTAGGGGCTCTTGATTGAATGTTCGGCTTGTTCAGGAGTTTAATAGTCCCTAAGTATTTGCATATTCTCTGTATTGTAATGTATCATTACTGACGTTTGATCTGGGTTTTCATTTGCGCTGGGCTCTCTTCTCCTCACTGCGGCCTCCACACTTTTGGTTGCAATTTGGTCCTCTGTTGTCAGAGATTTCTTTTTCGCGACATACAGCTGCAGTATGAGATAGGCAATAATAAACTATAGAATAACTCACTACTGATCGCTGCAATTTAAGTATTGCATTAATATTTAAGCTTACCTTTTAAAAGTTTAACGATAATTCTTCTGTCGCCATTTTAATTTAAAGACAATTTAATGTACGTAGATCCTTGCTTCCCATACAAACAATTGTTTTTATTTTATGGGTGACTATCGCTGGATTTCGCAATTAATTTCGATTATTTACAAATTTATTTCCAAGTTATAAAACTTGTTATCAAACAAAAAATTCGTCGCAAAAATTCACGTAAAAAATCGCCGTAAACAATCGCAGTAATAAAAACTTGGGAATCCAAAATTTCTATAACATAAGCTATTGAAAGTTAGAGAGTTGTGTCCCTTTTATTCAAAAAGCATGACACAGTGACACACTGACATTCGCATTTATTATATAAATTTGCCTCAAATCTGCTAAGGATCTTCACCGAATAAAAATAAACGAAAAGAAATTTAATATCTAAATATATCTAAAATGGTTTAAACATTTCAAGGTTGGTAACATTTCCTTTAACAAGTGCTGAAATGTTCTCGGCCTGACACACTACCATAAATGTTTAATCACTGTAATGCTGAGTTTAGGAGGCTCCTTTTTATACTACTCTTCATTCAATACTAGATATAAGAGGCACTCAAGCTAGAGGAATACGGAATAATTATTTTACGAGGATTATTGTTAATTATTTTAAGAGGATGTTCACATTAATGAAAGACCCAAGAGACATAGAAGGTTACAAGGTAGAAGGATACAGAGTAAGAAGGTGTGGAAAATAAAGGTTAACCCTAGACATGACTAGGTTAAGTTTGTATTGATCGGGGAAGCATCATCTTGGGAGTCGATTCAAAAAAGATGCTATAAATATGAAAGTAAGAGGAGGAAGGAGGGAGTGAAGTTTATGAGGATTTGTGGAAAAGATAACGTTTTTTTAAGTCTAGGGCTTTACCGTCAAGTTTGTATTGATCGAGGAAGCATCATCTTGGGAGTCGGTTCAACAAAAAGGTGCTATAAATATGAAAGTAAGAAGAGGAAGGAGGGAGTGAAGTTTATGAGGATTTGTGGGAAAGATAACGTTTTTTTAAGTCTAGGGCTTTATCGTCAAGTTTGTATTGATCGGGGAAGCATCATCTTGGGAGTCGGTTCAACAAAAAGGTGCTATAAATATGAAAGTTGAGAAGAGAAAGGAGGGAGTGAAGTTTATGAGGATTTATGGGAAAGATAACGTTTTTTTAAGTTTAGGGCTTTACCGTCAAGTTTGTATTGATCGGGGAAGCATCATTTTGGGAGTCGGTTCAACAAAAAGGTGGTATAAATATGAAAGTAAGAAGAGGAAGGAGGGAGTGAAGTTTATGAGGATTTGTGGGAAAGATAACGTTTTTCTAAATCTAGGGCTTTACCGTTAAGTTTGTATTGATCGGGGAAGCATCATCTTGGGAGTCGGTTCAACAAAAAGGTGATATAAATATGAAAGTAAGAGGAGGAAGGAAGGACTGAAGTTTATGAGGTTATGCAGGATAGATAACGTTTTCTCGCTAGGCTTGAAAAGTTTACGTTTGTAGAGTTTGGTGAAGTCTCCTCTTCGGAGTCGTTTCCAGAACGAAGTGTTTTAAATATGAACGTAAAATAAAAATTATGGACTGAAGTTAGTGAGGATATATATGACAGATACGGATTGTCCCCGGACTTGAAGATGTTATGTCCAGGGAAGAACCGGTTCCGGAATTCACAGATTGTGGGTCGATTGAGACGTTTTCATCATTGCTGCATAAAATCCAGAATAAACGTCGATCAGTTTTCGATTATTTAAAAGGCACTGTAGTGGAGAACCTGACCAGAAGCACTTGAAGGTTTTTGTTTTTTGTTTTTTTTTTTTCGAAAGATACCATATAAAGATCATTACTTACGATGGACTGGAGCTCTTGGGAGATTTAAAAAAAAAACGAAAATATTTTTGAGACATTCCCATGTAAATGACAATCGATAATTTTCATTCAGGTTTTTCAGCTCTTGCCATGATTCTCCAGCGGTCGAGCAATATCCCTCCATCCCCACTCACGCTATTTATCGATCTAAAGAAACTGCAGAAAGCGATTAAATCATATTCCAAAGTGATCCAAGAAATTGGAAAGCTTTTCTGAAGGAAGGTTTTGGTTGGGAAATAGAAGAAATAAATTGACGTCAGTCCTTAACATCTGAAGAACCTTGAGGAATAGACGGGCTTCAAACAGTAAGTAATGGTTTTCTTCTTTGTGTCTGTGAATCCTTGAGATAGATAGATAGATAGATAGATAGATAGATAGATAGATAGATAGATAGATAGATAGATAGATAGATAGATATGAACAAAATTGGCGATAGATAAATACATAGACAGATAGAGAGATACATTGATATGAAGAAAATTGTAGATAGATAGATAGATAATGAACAAAATTGGCGATAGATAAATACATAG
>OZ010604.1:15994533-16062033 GCA_963932145.1 Acanthosepion lycidas
TGCTGCAAAAATAATGTCGTTTTCTCACATATGTTACTTTTATATATGATTTCTGAATTAATTCATTGATATATATAGCCATGTTATATATCATTTTGAAGCGCGTTTTTCGCTCTTCATTCATTGTTTTTGCAGGCTTTTCGACAGCATGGACAAAATTCAAATCCGCACGATTTTCTTGTTCCAGTTCAAACTAGGCCGAAAAGCTGCCGAGACAGCTCGTGATATCAATGATGCGTTTGGCCCAGGAACCACTAACGAACGTGTGGCACAACGGTGGTTCAAGAAATTTCGCAATAGTGACGAGAGCCTCGAAGATGAAGACGGTCGCGGCCGGCCGATTGCGGTTGATAACGAACATTTGAAAGCCTTAATTGAAGCCGATCCTCGCAAAACCACACGAGAAGTTGCTGTTGAACTCGATGTCGACCACTCAACTGTCGTTCGCCATTTAAAGCAAATAGGGAAGTCAAAAAAGTTGAATAAATGGGTGAACGATAATAAAAAAAATCGTCAAAAACGACATTATTTTTGCACCAACCTAATATATATATATATATATATATATATATATATATATATATATATATGGGTGTGTGTTTGTGTATGTGTGCGCGCGCACGAGTTAAAGAATTGTTGAAAAATTCAATCGATTTAATTAATATCACTAAAGCTCAAAATTAACTCATACATTTTGCTTATTTTTATCTTACCATTCTGTTGGATCCCGATCCATATCTACCCTACATTTGAACCCAAACTCTCATTTTTACAAGTATTTCTGTATATATAAATATTAGGGATTTATAATTATTTACTTAGTTACAACTTCCCTACGCTAACAGTAACTTACCTTCGTAGATATCATGTTACATAGAACCAATAATGACCTTTAATTAAACGTTTACCGAAAATTTACCAACAAGAATGACCTCAGTAACTTTTATTCTCACAACTGCAACAGAATAAAATTCAGAATGATTATAGGGTTTTATTTAAAAAGCACTAAGAATCTGTAGCACCCAATATCTAACTGAGGAAGAAATATACATAGAAAATTCCTTCAATATCCTCATTATTTCATCCTTAACACGAAGAAAAAGCTATACAAAATATACATTTGCAAAAATGATAATTACACTAAAAATGTACATAACATTATTTGCTAACTCTGTAATATCCAGTATCCAAAACAGTTTATACAATCTTAATTAAATCAAAATAATTACAACCACATCCAAATCTATTAAAGACAGGATCAGAACAAAAAACGTCTATAGCAATAATAATTCTGAGGCAGGTATATATAAAAGAAACTGTCACAGCTGCTCCTTACAATATATTGGGAAAACTTATAGAAATTTTAAAAAATATATCTATGAACACAAAAAGAATACATAACAATTTATCAAAAGCATAAGTCATTCATAGAAATAAATTCAATCACAATTTCGATCTAAAATACCATTAAGAGAAAATAACTTATTTAAACAGAAAGTTCTTGAGACTGTAACTATGGATTCTTGCCAAAATGTTAACTTACACCCTGGATTTTTTTTTTTAAATATCTCCTTTCTTAAAAGAAATAATCCTTTCCCAAGCTAACAAATATGACAACATTTTTTTAAAATTAAAAAACACGAACTTCTGTTATTTAAATTATATATATATATATATATATATATATATATATATATATATATATATATATATATATATCCATAAATAATTAATCAAATTAAAATAAAGTAATAAATAATAATTACAATAAAAAATAAATATATATATATATATATATATATATATATATAATAAAAAATAAATAAAAAATAAATATAGACATATATATAAAAAAACAAATATAAATATGTGTGGGTGTTTGTATATCTGTTAATATATGTGTGTATATTTGTGCATGTGTATTGTGCGTTGGTATGTATATGTATATATCTATGTATGGATGTGGGCATATGTGCATGGGTATATGTCAATGGAAAGTGCCCGAAAACCATAGCCTAGTGAGCGAAAGTGGGTAGACGGAACTCTTGTGACAGTTGATAGCTGTGCTAGCACGGTCGCAAGTCATCGTGGCCGAGGGCTTGGGCGTGCTGGCCTTGTTCAAATTGTTGATCACGCTAAATAACACGCTCTTTCCCAGAAACTGTAACTAAGGTCTGCTCAGTATAGTTGCAGTATAAACAGCAAGTGGGCTCTGTGGGTGTTGAATAAACACAAATGTGTCTGAGCGAGCGTCTGCAATAGGGATTGACTAGTCACCTTGGCAGAACGGTATCCTCGAATAGGAGTGGCCAGCTATCATATATATATATATATATATATATATATATATATATATATATATATATATATATGATGTATTATTTTAACACCTATACTCACGTGGCTTGGAAAAAAAACAGATAATAGAATTTGTAAATACATATATATTTGAGCAAACCGATATTACGTGAAAAATTTCAGTAAAAAAAGAAAAGACTAAGAACATCCGTGCCGGTTAAAAATGATCAATCAGCACTGCAATGTCTAGTCAAAAGAAAAAACACCGACAAAGTAGATTAAGTAAAAACGTAAAAGCGCTCAATACACTAAGTAGAGTAAAAACATTTATATATAAATGCGTGTGTGTATATGTGTATGCATATGTTTGTGTATATGTAGGTACGTGCATGTGTTTGTATATATATATATATATATATATAGATAGATAGATAGATAGTGATTTTCTCTGCGTAGCTTAGATGTGACACAAGGCCGTAAGTATGGGGCACCCAGTGAGGATCGAACTCACTACTCAGTCGTAATTGTTCTAGCGAGACAACCTTGCTAACCATTACACCGCCACGAGGTGCCCGAAGTGATTTTCCAAGCGTAGCTCAGATGTGGCACAAGGCCGAAAGTATGGGGCACCCAGTGAGGATCGAACTCACTAATCAGTCGTAATTGTTCTAGCGAAACAAGCTTGCTAACCATTACACCGCCTCGAGGTGCCCGAAGTGATTTTCCAAGCGTAGCTCAGATGTGGCACGAGGCCGAATGTATGGGGCACCCAGTGAGGATCGAACTCACTAATCAGTCGTAATTGTTCTAGCGAAACAAGCTTGCTAACCATTACACCGCCTCGAGGTGCCCGAAGTGATTTTCCAAGCGTAGCTCAGATGTGGCACGAGGCCGAATGTATGGGGCACCCAGTGAGGATCGAACTCACTAATCAGTCGTAATTGTTCTAGCGAAACAATCTTGCTAACCATTACACCGCCTCGAGGTGCCCGAAGTGATTTTCCAAGCGTAGCTCAGATGTGGCACGAGGCCGAATGTATGGGGCACCCAGTGAGGATCGAACTCACTAATCAGTCGTAATTGTTCTAGCGAAACAAGCTTGCTAACCATTACACCGCCTCGAGGTGCCCGAAGTGATTTTCCAAGCGTAGCTCAGATGTGGCACGAGGCCGAATGTATGGGGCACCCAGTGAGGATCGAACTCACTAATCAGTCGTAATTGTTCTAGCGAAACAAGCTTGCTAACCATTACACCGCCTCGAGGTGCCCGAAGTGATTTTCCAAGCGTAGCTCAGATGTGGCACGAGGCCGAATGTATGGGTCACCCAGTGAGGATCAAACTCACTATTCAGTCGTGATTGTTTTAGCGAGAAAAGCTTGTTAACCATTACACCGCCTCGAGGTGCCCAATTTATGTTTGTTTAATATGTGGTTGTTTTATGTATATGTTTATGTGCGTATTTTGTTTGCACGTGTGTGTTTGGCTGTTCGTGGTTATGTATATGTATGCGTATGCATGTGTATGTATATATGCGTGTGTATGTATATATGTACTTTTTCTTTGGTTTGTTTATAGCCCGATATGTGTATTTCAACTACGTATATGTATGCCTCGTACAAATGCATGTATGTGCACTTCTTATTTTTATTAGATCGTTTTATCTATATGTTTTGATGGTTTATTTGTATAGATTTATTAGTCCATATATATATATATATATATATATATATATATATTGAACAATAAAAAAATTAAAAAATTAAAATCTTCAGATACACTGGGTTGTAGATTAATATTCTTTCGTTTTTTTTATTATTATTCCATTTAGATTCCTCGACTAGTTTCGGCCGAAATGGCCATCATCGGGAGGAGAAATATTTCTGCTTGCTGCTAGCACTAAACTACAGAAATGAATATTTACTTAAAATAAATAGACATAAATATATATATATATATATATTAAGCGTTTCACCCCAAGCAAGGCGGGAAGCCACTAGGACGCAAGGGGTTACAAAAGATTTGGAGCAAGATTAGACAGGAGTGATAGAGGAAATGATGAGGAGAAGGGTAGTGGATAGATCAAGGCAAGTGGAGATGCCGATTGACATTACATTTCAATAGTTGGAGATTATAGCTATCAGGGAAACAGGAAAAGGGACGTTCCACAGGCGAGAGGTGCGCGATATGAAGCTATTGGAGTAGAAGAGACGGCTACATTTAACAGTTTCAACAGTGAAAGGGAGAGAGCGGGATGCCAGCCTCGTAGGGCGCTTGAATTCATGAAGTCTGGGAACCAGCGAAAGTAGCTCATCGGAGCAGTTACCATGAAAGTATTTGTAAAAAAGACAGGAAGGGGTGGCGGCACGTCTTTGAGAGAGCGACTGCAGACGAGATGCCAGATCAGGGCCAGTTACATTGCATATCAGTCTCTGGATCTTATCAAGAACCCCGAGGCAAGCAGAAGGGGCTCCAGACCATATATGGCAGCAATACTCCATATATGCTTGAATTTTGAAGTGTCTTTAGTAGCCCTCATTTCAATTTTCAAACATTTTCTTGAATTTCATTGGTTGTTAAATAAAAATAGCATCCGAGACGAAAAAATTAAATTCGAATGGAAATATGTTTTCTTAACAGAAAACATATTTCGATTCGTATTTAATTTTTTCGTCTTGGATGCTACCTGAATTTTACTAAAAACAAAATAATTTCCATGTCTGAAGATGACTGAATGTACAGTCGAAAGTACTTGCGTATTAAAGAAAGACCTTATACAGCTTATTATTTTTAAAAACAAGGATCATAACATTCATCGAGTGATTTGTCAAGTTAATTCACCGTTAAAATTTTGTTTGCGAAAGGATTTACCCATTTTATATCATTAACTTTACTAATCTACTTTTTGTAGAAATGATTCATTGTAATATATATATATATATATATATATATATATATATATATATATATATATATATATATATATGTATGTATGTATGTATGTATGTATGTATTCGGTTGTTCTTGGTTTGTCAACTCAGCATGGACTCAAATAAATGTATAGACAAGTAAGTCGCCGGTAGACTGAACTTTCGTCAGTTTCAGCTTAGTAAAAGACCAACAGGTAAATGAACATAGTAGAGATTAAAAAAAGATTAACCAGTCGTTTGACGTAATGTCAGGAAGTGGTAGGAGGAGAAGGGAGAGGAGACAGGAGAGAATCCAAGGATGGTCACTTTCCATTTGTTACCATGGCATCCGTTGGAACCAAGAGGAAGTCTTGGAAGGATATGAACAATGGTTTTCGCGTTGATAGCATCACGTACACAGAAAGGGAATTGGCAGACAGACTTTACATACATGACACACAGAGGCCATTTTGTCCCGACATTTTTATTTTTTTTTTTTTGCAAACGTGGCAGGAAGGTCTATTTATTTATTTATTTCTCTTTTTCTTTCAGGCAATTTTCAAATTATTACGAAAATCACTTTTTATTGAGCAAAATGTCGCTAGACTCATGCGAATTCAATAAATGTATTTAGAGATAGAAGTCATGTCAAACTATCAAATATACACCTATAATCCGGCATTATATAATCCGATAATTTCTTTAATCTGGCACTTTATAAATCTAACGCCATTAGTTCTTGGACACGCCATTCCAAATATGTAGAAACCTAATAGCGATTTTGATAGTTGAGATTTCTGCTCGAAAATACAGCAGATGTGGCACAAGGCTAAAAAAAAGAGGGAAATGGGTTGAGGCTGGTCGTCATTATCTTATATTAGGTTGGTGCAAAAATAATGACGTAATAATGTCGTTTTTTGACGTATTTTTAACATCAAAAAACGACATTATTACGTCATTATTTTTGCACCAACCTAATACTTAGATAATCCAATTCACGACCCATTCGAGATTTATTATTCGAAAATACAGCAATTTTGGCAAATGATTTGCATACTCATTGATAGTTTCTTCCAAATTCGACAACTTTTGATGATTTTAGTAGAAATTTACTACTGTATTATTTTGTGTTTTTAATCTTTTAAACATTACTTTTAATGCAATTATTTAAAAAGTATCACTCAACGAATATTTTAATCTAGATACACTAGAATCCGGAATATCCCGCATATCCGGACATGATTTTGATGTGTATAGTTGAACTCTTTGGGTGATATGTAACTGATTTGAAATTTCTGTTTTTCAGGAAATTTACTTTGGATAATTGCTTATGTTTATTTCACCCTAATGGCTTGTATTGGTGAAAAAGATGATGGGAATAAGAGGAAAAGTACAACTTTGGAGTTATGGCAAAAAGTGGCAATTTTAAACAGAACAGACGATGGTGAAAGTTTATTGTAACTAATGGCTGAGTTCAACATAGGAAAGTCAACATTGTATTATATAAAATCTTCCAAAGAAACTATTCTCCAGCGTTCACATTGTTACAATGAACAAGGAAATAAAACCTGGACTGAAATTGATAAAAGCTATTGAAAAGGTTGTCAGTTTTATGGAAAGAAAGCCAGCATTCAGCTATGACGATTGCAAAAAGCACGTAGAGTTAAAAAAAATGTCTTTCGTTTAAAAATTTCATGAACAAAAGCAAAACGAAATGCAGAAAAAGTTGCGAATGACATTAGAAGAGAAAGAATCATCATGCAATAGCGATTAAAAAATCCTCGTTACATTATTTGTTTTGCATACGTGGCATACTTAATTTAATGAATTTTCATTAACATTACATAATTTATTTATTTTTCCTTAAAATCAATTCCGTTATATTTCACTCACCATTAGCATATTTTGTTTACTATAAAACATTAAAAATAAATGTTGAACCTGATTTCAGTTCTTTTATTTTAATCTAAATACAACCCCTCATATCCGGACTTTGTAACCATTTCCTCATATCCGAAAGGCCTTCTTAGTTCGGTTATCAGGGATTCTACTGTATATATATAATTCGACATGTTTTTTGACTGCAATATATATAAAAATGTTTTAGAGTTATCTCCCTTGAAATTAAATAAATAATTACAAGAAATTATAATCATATATGGCATAAGGTTGCACTGTCATAATAAAAAATAGAAAAATATTACAATTTAAAAGTTATCTCCCTTGCACTGACGTAAATATGGATATGGCAACAGTGTTCAATGCACGACGAATGGTAGATTTGTAAATATGCCAGGTGACTTCTTACGAGAAAGGTTTTCTGGTACGACACAGTGAGACAACATTCCTTGCAATAGATGCAGCTATTGATTCAATGTAGTCGCCCCACTTCAAGTCAGTTAAAAACGTGAAGCCAAGAAGGCGCAGTGTGTTGCTCTCCTGGAGTCCAGCACCAGCCATTCTGATGGTAGACCGAAAAGGTTATCTGTGGTGTTTAAATGAAAGCAGTTTTATTTTGGAGGCGTTCAAATTTACAAGTCATTTCTTGTCCCAGTTAACCACTGATTGAAGGTCCTTTTCGAGGGCAATTGCCAGGTTTACCTTGTCAGCTGTGACGGATTTTCTATTGAGACAGGTGTAAATGGCAGTGTCATATGCATAAATGCCTAGTTGGGAACTGATTACATCGGGGAGATCATTGATGAAAATCAGAAACAGCGTAGGATCTAGGATAGAGCTTTAAGTTAATGGTGAGATGTTAATAGTGAAAACAAAATATTATGTTTAGGTTACAAAATATTCATAATTTAGCAAAATGCATTATCGACAGACGAACCCAAATTTGATAGTTTGGTTTGTTTTACGGCGTATCAACCTCAACGTGTTATTTAATGCAGATAAAAAAATTTTTGCTGTTAATATTTTTTTTCAAAAAAGTATTGCTGGTAATATATTTTTACCTTCAAAAATCTATTTCTGGTAATTTTTTTTTTAATGTATTGCTGGTAATATTTAATAACAAAATTAATTTAAAAAGAAGATAACCTAAATGAAATCAGTTATCTCCTGTCAATTTCCCTCTGAAAGTTCTCCACTGCCTTAACTGGGTATTGAACTCACACTCTTTGATTCCTGTCACTAGGAGCTAACTAACGCTTTTATCCACTGTGCCATATGCCCTTGATTAACAGGGGATAACTGATAACTAACATCCATTAAACATAGCACATGGAATTAGAACAGTCTACCCCAGTGAACGAAATAAAGGGTTAAGTTCGACATTCCAACTACCTGAAGAAGGCCGGAGCGTACAACGACCGAAACGTTGTAATAAATATGGCGACAAAGATGAAGATAATAGTTCGAATAATGTAAATAATGAGTAGTATTTTCTTAAAGAATCCTTCGACAGGAATTGCGTTAAATTCATTGAAAGGACACGGAATCTTGGCTGTCGTCGATATATCTTACAAGTTCAAAAGCCAAAAAAGCATCGGTGTTTCTATGAACATCTTCCGAGGGACATCTTCAGAGATGAAATGGCGCTCGGAATTTCTGGGGAAAATGCCAAGACGCTAGTGACCAGTGGGCAAAAGGTATTTAATCTATGACAAGGATTTGGCGCTGGAGCATCTTGGCAGTCGAAAGTATTGCTGGTAATATTTTTTACCTTTAAAAATCAATTTCAGGTAAATTTTTTTTTTTCAAAAATGTATCGCTGGTAATATATTTTCCTTCAAAAATCTATTTCTCGTAATTTTTTTTTCTTTAAAAATGTATTTCTGGTAATATTTGATAACAAAATTGATTAAAAAAGAAACAAAGATAAACTAAATGAGATCGGCTAAATTACATATTTTACCTAAATTACATACCGTAATTTCTCGAAAATAATATGCATTTTTTACTGTAAATTACAGGTGATAGTAGGGGTGCGTATTATAAATAGGTTTAAACAAAAATATTTTTTCGTTATTGATTTATAATAATAAATACGTACTTGTTATTTTCAAATAAGAAAGATATTATCCCAATTTTCATTTTAAATCCAACAATAATAATTGTAACATATTTTTGCCAATAAATTTATGTTTATCAGTAACCGCATTTTTTATTTATTTGTCGAAAAAATAAGTCATGGGTGTTTGGCCAGCATTTCAAATACAGTCTAAAGGATAGTTGTGCTTTTTTCTTAGCTGAATAACAAAACGCTCAAAAATCAAAAACTTATCTTCGTAGATATCAGACATGCGCTGGGCTATGGATGTTCTCCTGATATATCAAATCTCTACATAAGAAAACAACAGTTTGCTGAAGCTTTAAATGTCTTTCCAGGATACATGGTTTTCAAAAGTTCTTTTGCCTTCATCTTTCTTTCCACAGTACTTATGGAAGATACACTTGATCGTCTTTCTTTCACAAATTCAGCTAAACTTTGTTCCATATCTGGATATTGAGCTTTTCTTCTTCTGCCTATAGCTTTGACACTTCATTTACACTTTTGTAGTTCATTTTTATTCTTTCTCCATAAACGTATGTTAGCCTCATTCAACTCATTTTCTCCAGTTGTAGTTTTGTTTTTTGTTATTTCTTCTAATTCTATGACTTTTTGGTTAAAATTTGCACTATAACTCGCACATTTTGACGACATTTTGGCGGTAAAATAAAATATTATATTTATCGGGATAACCGCCTGGTAATTTTCGACATTATTTTAACCGCTTAGTTTCAATTTTATTCTTAATGTCAAAGTCGACAAAATGTCTTCGTCATTATTTTTTGTTTTTTTATTAACAAAATTTATAGATGCGTATTATGCATAGGGATAGATATATTTCATAATTTTTTAATCATTTGTTGGGGTGTACATTATTTATGGTTGCGTATTATTTTCAAGAAATTACAGTATTTAAAAAAAAAATTAAAAACTTAAATTTAAAGTTTCGGCGTCCTCTCTCTCCTTCATGCGTATGTGTAATAACATCACCACGAACATCACTTTAATTGACTGAAGCCCTACAGAACAAAACGCGATACACGAAAAAAAAATTTCCCTGTTGTCATCGGTCAGTTAATGGCCGATGTGTTGTGAGATTCTTCCGCTTCATGGCTGACGAGGAAGGGTTCCCCACCCACCGCGGTAGGTTGCCATTTCTTTATACGGTAGACTGGTTGACAACCAAATATATAGACCCCAGTCTGTGATGCTATTTAACCCTTAGCCTGGAGGAGACTAGATTCATACCTTCCCCAAGGGTATGTGCGTATTGAAGAGTGGAATGAATCAATATATATTGTCGTAATCAACTCGACTAAGAATTCGAACCTAGCTCCCCAAATTATCATCCCAAGCTCGATAACAATTACCCCACAACACACATCTCATACTGTCCTGAATTTTCAAATAAAATGTATTCATGCTTGAAGCTTAAATTAAGGAGGAATTTTCCTGATTATTTAATAACAGGGGTGGTTGGAATAAAGATGTACCGAGTGGATTTTTCTCATAAAAAGAATAATCGTCCTGGCCCATCTATTCGAAATACAAAGGTGAGTAGCATTTTCTTAAAGAACACGTCGACAGGAATTGCGTTAGAATCATTGAAAGGACACGGAATCTTGGCTGACTTCGTTATATTTTACGAGTTCAAAAGCCAAAAAAGGCATTGGTGTTTCTATGAATGGTGGGACATCTTCAGAGATGAAGTGGCGCTCAGAATTTCTGGGGAAAATGCCAAGGCTAAAATGTGGCGCTAGTGTCCAGTAGTCAAAAGACAAGGATTTGGCGCTGGAGCATCTTGGCTGTCGATCCATTTACGAAAGGACAACGAAAGAAATCCACTTACGGCACGAAAATCTTTTTTTTTTTTTTTCTGTTTCCTTTATCGTTTTTATCTTTTACTTCGAGTTTTCTTTTGTTTTTTTGTTTTTTTGTTTTTTTTTTGGAACTTTATTTTTCATCCAAATTTCATCTTTCTTCCTTCTTTCGTCCCTTTCTTTCTTCCTTCTTTTCTTTCTTCCTTTCTTTCTCCCTTTCTTTTTCTATACCTTTTTCTTTCCTTGTTCTTTTCTTAACTTTTTCTTTCTTTCTTTCTTTCTTTCTTCTTTCCTCTCTTTCTTTCTTCCTTCTTTTCTTTCTTCCTTTCTTTCTCCCTTTCTTTTTCTATACCTTTTTCTTTCCTTGTTCTTTTCTTAACTTTTTCTTTCTTTCTTTCTTTCTTCTTTCCTCTCTTTCTTTCTTCCTTCTTTTCTTTCTTCCTTTGTTTCTCCGTTTCTTTTTCTATTCCTTTTTCTTTCCTCCTCCTTTTAACTTTTTCTTTCTTTCTTTCTTCTTTCCTCTCTTTCTTTCTTCCATCTTTTTTTTCTTCCTCCTTTTCTTTCTTCCTTTGTTTCTCAATTTCTTTCTTTCCCCCTTTCTTTTACTATTCCTTTTTCTTTCCTTCTTCTTTTTCTTTGTTTGTTTGTTTCTTTCTTCCTTCTTTTCTTTCTTCCTTCTTTTCTTTCTTCCTTTGTTTCTCCGTTTCTTTTTCTATTCCTTTTTCTTTCCTCCTTCTTTTAACTTTTTCTTTCTTTCTTTCTTTCTTCTTTCCTCTCTTTCTTTCTTCCTTCTTTTCTTTCTTCCTTTGTTTCTCCCTTTCTTTTTCTATTCCTTTTTCTTTCCTCCTTCTTTTAACTTTTTCTTTCTTTCTTTCTTTCTTCTTTCCTCTCTTTCTTTCTTCCTTCTTTTCTTTCTTCCTTTGTTTCTCCCTTTCTTTTTCTATTCCTTTTTCTTTCCTCCTTCTTTTAACTTTTTCTTTCTTTCTTTCTTTCTTCTTTCCTCTCTTTCTTTCTTCCTTCTTTTCTTTCTTCCTTTGTTTCTCCCTTTCTTTTTCTATTCCTTTTTCTTTCCTACTTCTTTTAACTTTTTCTTTCTTTCTTTCTTTCTTCTTTCCTCTCTTTCCTTCTTTTTTCTTTTCTTTCTTCCTTTGTTTCTCCCTTTCTTTTTCTATTCCTTTTTCTTTCCTCCTTCTTTTAACTTTTTCTTTCTTTCTTTCTTTCTTCTTTCCTCTCTTTCTTTCTTCCTTCTTTTCTTTCTTCCTTTGTTTCTCCCTTTCTTTTTCTATTCCTTTTTCTTTCCTCCTTCTTTTAACTTTTTCTTTCTTTCTTTCTTTCTTTCTTCTTTCCTCTCTTTCTTTCTTCCTTCTTTTCTTTCTTCCTTTGTTTCTCCCTTTCTTTTTCTATTCCTTTTTCTTTCCTCCTTCTTTTAACTTTTTCTTTCTTTCTTTCTTTCTTCTTTCCTCTCTTTCTTTCTTCCTTCTTTTCTTTCTTCCTTTGTTTCTCCCTTTCTTTTTCTATTCCTTTTTCTTTCCTCCTTCTTTTAACTTTTTCTTTCTTTCTTTCTTTCTTCTTTCCTCTCTTTCTTTCTTCCTTCTTTTCTTTCTTCCTTTGTTTCTCCCTTTCTTTTTCTATTCCTTTTTCTTTCCTACTTCTTTTAACTTTTTCTTTCTTTCTTTCTTCTTTCCTCTCTTTCTTTCTTCCTTCTTTTCTTTCTTCCTTTGTTTCTCCCTTTCTTTTTCTATTCCTTTTTCTTTCCTCCTTCTTTTAACTCTTTCTTTCTTTCTTCTTTCCTCTCTTTCTTTCTTCCTTCTTTTCTTTCTTCCTTTGTTTCTCCCTTTCTTTTTCTATTCCTTTTTCTTTCCTCCTTCTTTTAACTTTTTCTTTCTTTCTTTCTTTCTTCTTTCCTCTCTTTCTTTCTTCCTTCTTTTCTTTCTTCCTTTGTTTCTCCCTTTCTTTTTCTATTCCTTTTTCTTTCCTCCTTCTTTTAACTTTTTCTTTCTTTCTTTCTTCTTTCCTCTCTTTCTTTCTTCCTTCTTTTCTTTCTTCCTTTGTTTCTCCCTTTCTTTTTCTATTCCTTTTTCTTTCCTCCTTCTTTTAACTTTTTCTTTCTTTCTTTCTTTCTTCTTTCCTCTCTTTCTTTCTTCCTTCTTTTCTTTCTTCCTTTGTTTCTCCCTTTCTTTTTCTATTCCTTTTTCTTTCCTCCTTCTTTTAACTTTTTCTTTCTTTCTTTCTTTCTTTCTTCTTTCCTCTCTTTCTTTCTTCCTTCTTTTCTTTCTTCCTTTGTTTCTCCCTTTCTTTTTCTATTCCTTTTTCTTTCCTCCTTCTTTTAACTTTTTCTTTCTTTCTTTCTTTCTTTCTTCTTTCCTCTCTTTCTTTCTTCCTTCTTTTCTTTCTTCCTTTGTTTCTCCCTTTCTTTTTCTATTCCTTTTTCTTTCCTCCTTCTTTTAACTTTTTCTTTCTTTCTTTCTTTCTTCTTTCCTCTCTTTCTTTCTTCCATCTTTTTTTTCTTCCTCCTTTTCTTTCTTCCTTTGTTTCTCCCTTTCTTTCTTTCTCCATTTCTATTTCTATTCTTTTTTCTTTCCTTCTTCTTTTCTTACCTTTTTCTTTCTTTCTTTTTTTCTTTCTTTCTTCCTTCCTCCTTTCCTTTCTTTCTTCCTTTGTTTCTTTCTTCCTTTGTTTCTTCTTTTTTTCTTTCTTTTTTCTTCCTCTCTTCCTTCCTTCCTTTTTTCTGACTTTCTTTCTTTCTCCCTTTCTTCCACTCTTTCTTTTTCTATTTCTTTTTTCTTTCCTTCTTCTTTTCTTTCTTTCTTTCTTTCTTTCTTTTTTCTATGTTTCTTTCTCTCTTTCTTTCTTTCGTTCTTTTTTCCGTTCTTCCTTCCTTTCTTCCACCTTTCCTTCCTTTGTTTCTTTCTGTCTTTCTTTTTCTTTCTTTCTTTCTCTCTTTCTTTCTTCCTTTTTCTTTCTTTCTTCCTTTCTTTCTTTCTTTCTTCCTTCCTTCATTTCTTTCTTTTTTCCTCTTTCGTTTATTTCTTTCTTTCTCTTTTCCTCCTTTTCATTCTTTCTTCCTTCCTTCTTTTCTTTCTTCCTGTCTTCTTACCTTTCTTTCTTCTTTTCTCTCTTCCTTCCTTTCTTTCTGTTTTTCTTGCTGTCTTTCTTTCTTACTTTCTTCCTCCCTTTCTTTCTTTTGTTCTTCCGTCCTTCTTTCTCCATTCTTTCCTTTCTTTCCTTTTCTTCCTCTTCTGCTTTTTCTATTACTTATTTTTCTTCTCCTCATTTACCTATCCACTTCCTTTTTGTCTTTCCCTATTTCCTTTTATTTCTTTACCTTCTTTGTCTTGTTCTTTCTTTCAAATTTCCTTTTCGAAATTTCTTTTTCATTCCTATATTCCTCTTTCTTTCTTTCTTTTTCTGTTTTTGTCTACTTTCCTTCTTTTTTCTTTCTTTCTCCCTTCCATTTCTTCTTCCTTTCCTTCTTCCTTCCTTCCTTCCTTTCCTTCTTTCTTTCTTTTTTCCTTTCCTATCTCCGTTTCGTTCATTCATCATTCTTTCCCTTTTTACTACTCCCCCGCCTCTCCTATCATTTTTTTTTCATACTTAACTATTAGGTTGCAAAAATAATGACGTAATAATGTCGTTTTTTGGCGTATTTTTTAACGTCAAAAAACGACATGATCACGTCATTATTTTTGCACCAACCTAATATTTCTCTCGATTAATTTCCTTAGTAAATGATTTTCAGATCTAGTAGCATCGAGGAGGCACGATGGAGTAATGGATAGCGGCCCGGCTTGAGGAATCGGGCAGCCGAGTTCGAATTCCAGTCGAATCCATTGCATTCATTTACGTGCTAATATTAGGTCGATGCAAAAGTAATGTCGTTTTCTCACATATGTTACTTTTATATATGATTTCTGAATTAATTCATTGGTATATATAGCCATGTTATATATCATTTTGTAGCGCGTTTTTCGCTCTATCGAATCGTGTTATCCGTTACCATTCATTTTTTGCAGGCTTTTCGACAGCATGGACAAAATTCAAATCCGAACGATTTTCTTGTTCCAGTTCAAACTAGGCCGAAAAGCTGCCGAGACAGCTCATGATATCAATGATGCGTTTGGCTCAGGAACCACTAACGAACGTGTGGCACAACGGTGGTTCAAGAAATTTCACAATGGTGACGAGAGCCTCGAAGATGAAGACGGTCGCGGCCGGCCGACTGCAGTTGATAACGAACATTTGAAAGCCTTAATTGAAGCCGATCCTCGCAAAACCACACGAGAAGTTGCTGTTGAACTCGAGGTCGACCACTCAACAGCCGTTCGCCATTTAAAGCAAATAGGGAAGTCAAAAAAGTTGGATAAATTGGTGAACGATAATAAAAAAAACGTCAAAAAACGACATTATTTTTGCACCAACCTAATACATTTGGGAAAGGTATGAATCCTCTTCTTCTTCCCCTCAGCTATGGGTAAATAGTAGGACAGACCGGATTCTTGGATGTCAACTGGTCTACCGCAGAGAGAAATGGCAAACTACTGCGGGAAACAAATCTGCCTCGTCAGTCATGTATCACGCATGGCACATAACTGACTGAAATTCACTTCGTGTTAATACCTTTGGGAAAGGTATGAAACCTTTTCTCCCCCAGCTATGGGTAAATAGCAGGGAAGAGCGGGTTATATACCCTTAGATTGCAACTGGTCTACAGCAGAAAGAAATTGCGGTGAAAAATCTGTCTCGCCAGTCATATATCGAAAGATACATCATTGCCTAAGTGTGTATCCCGCATGGTACATGACCGACTGATAATACAGACCGGAAGTAACCGCCTCTTATTGCTCTATCGTTATTTAAATGGTAAGTGCTCAGACGAACTACAATACAGAGTTCCAGCAGTTCGAATCTTCATGCTAAGATCCACCTAATGTTTTCGTTTTCCATTGGATGGAGGTATGTTGACCATGTTCACCATAGTCTATGAATATAGAATACAGCGCAGTACGTAATCTGTTCAATGAAACAACGTTAAAGATTAACACTCACGAGTCAGACACTCTACTGAATCTGACTATATCGCCAATACCACCAGCAGCTGTTCCGTAATTCTTCAGTCTTCGATATCAAAGGCTGGCCGTGAGTATTCAGGAAAAACATGGCCGCCTTTATACACGTCGCACTGAATATTTTGAGCCTTCTGATTGGTTAACCCTTCTATTGGTGAACTATAAAATGAGTCAGCTCATTTTGGCTGACTCACTAGTACACCAAGGTACCCAAAAATTTCCACAAGGTAAATTCCACTCGAGCAACTTCTTCCCACGTATCGATTGCCAGGATTATGCTTCCTTGATCACTACAATCGCACCCTGTTCAAATATAGGGTTAACCTTTATACTCTCTACATATCCGTATAAACTCTACTTCTTACTCTGTAACCCTCTAACTCGAGTGGCTCCTGGACCTTGTGCAGGGTGAACAACATTGTAAAAAAAGACTGAAGGAAAGAATTATATATATATATATATATATATATATATATATATATATATATATAGTGTAACCCGGATATAAGAGAAACCCATATATAAGAGAGATTTTATCTGGTCCCAAATTAGAGCCATACTTACCTAAACAAAATAACCAAACCCGGATATAAGAGAAACCCGGATATAAGAGACTTTTCAGTTCCCGACATCTCTCTTATATCCGGGTTACACTGTATATATGTGCGCGCGTGTGTGTGTGTGTGGTGCTCCCGCTGTTCGCCTTAAGGTCCTCGACAAATTCCAGAGACGGATATGCAATATGATCGGTCCTGATCTTGCATCTCGTCTAAAGTCACGCGCTCACAGTCGTGCCGTCGCTTCCGTCTGTCTTTTCTACAAATACTTTCACGGTAACTGCACCGACGAGCTATTTCGCTAGTTCCCAGACTACATGAATTTAAGTGTGCTACTAGGCTGGCCTCTTGGTCCCACTCTTTCACAGTCAAAACGGTTAAATGTGGCCGTCTCTTCTATTCCAATAGCTTCATGTCTCGCACCTCCCATCTGTGGAATTCCCTTTCTATTACTTTTTTACCTGATAGCTAAAATCTCCAACTATTCAAATGTAATGTCAATCGACGTCTCCAGATGACCTGACCTATGGCATGTCCTTCTCTTCACCCTTTCCTCCATCACGCCTCTGTATTATCGCTCCTACTCTGTAACCCCTTTGGTGCTAGTGACATCTCGCCTTGCTTATATATATATATATATAAATATATATATATATATATATATATATATATATATATAAAGAAAAAGAAAGAATTATATATATATATATATATATATATACCATTATCTAGCTTATATAGATATGTGTTTCTCTCTCTCTCTCTCTCTCTCTCTCTCTGTATATATATATATGTATATATATATATATATATATATATATATATATATATATATAGTGATTTTCCAAGCGTAGCTTAGATGTGGCACAGTGTGAGATAGATAGTAGGAACAGTGTGAGATAGATAGATAGATAGATAGATAGATAGATAGATAGATAGATAGATAGATAGATAAGGAACAGTGTGAGATAGATAGATAGATAGATAGATAGATAGATAGATAGATAGATAGATAGATAGATAGATAGATAAGGAACAGTGTGAGATAGATAGATAGATAGATAGATAGATAGATAGATAGATAGATAGATAGATAGATAGATAGATAGATAAGGAACAGTGTGAGATAGATAGATAGATAGATAGATAGATAGATAGATAGATAGATAGATAGATAGATAGATAGATAAGGAACAGTGTGAGATAGATAGATAGATAGATAGATAGATAGATAGATAGATAGATAGATAGATAGATAGATAGATAGATAGATAGATAGATAAGGAACAGTGTGAGATAGATAGATAGATAGATAGATAGATAGATAGATAGATAGATAGATATGAAAAGACTGAGATCGATAGATAGATAGATAGATAGATAGATAGATAGATAGATAGATAGATAGATAGATAGATAGATAGATAATGAAAAGACTGAGATAGATAGATAGATAGATAGATAGATAGATAGATAGATAGATAGATAGATAGATAATGAAAAGATTGAGATAGATAGATAGATAGATAGATAGATAGATAGATAATGAAAAGACTGGGATAGATAGATAGATAGATAGATAGATAGATAGATATGAACAGACAAACATAAGCCAAACGTCGTCCTTAATTATATACCAAAAGGAATTCTTCAGATGCAGAGAGGCTGAACATTAAATTCGAAATTTTAATTTCGAGAGTTAGTTCTATCTAGACATACAGTCTAACCAAATTCATTCAGTTTCCCAATGCTCGTTTGGGTATGACGATAAACTACATCCAGCAGCAAGGTCTTTGCTCGAAAAACTGAAGGTTTTAAGAAATGTGGATCCACCCCTCCATTGCTTTTGTTCCCAGTTCCGCCCTGGCCCGGAGTGGTAGCACCTGTTAAGGTCCAAGCTATGAGCAAAGAGTGAACATCCAAGCAAGAACAAAACACTATGAAAATATAAAAATAACTTTTTATAATAAAAATACCAGAAATACATTTTATATGGTGAAATTATCAACAATACCAATTATAGCAAAAAATTATCAACAATACCAATATATAGTAAAAATTACCAAGAATACATATTTACAATAGACATTACCAACAATACCTATTTATAGTAAAAATACCAACAATACCTATTTATAGCAAAAATTATCGACAATAACTATTCATAGTAAAATTACCAGCAATACACATTTATAATAAAAATTATTAGCAATACATATTTATAGTAAAAATTACCAACAATACCTATTCATAGCGAAAATTATTGACAATACCTATTCATAGTAAAATTACCAACAATACCAATTTATAATAAAAATTACTAGCAATACCTATTTGTAGTAAAAATTACCAACTGTACCTATTTATAGCAAAAATTGCCAACAATATTTATTTATAGCAATATTCCCAACGGTACCTATTTATAACGAAAATTATCGACAATACTTATTCATAGTAAAATTACCAACAATACCTATTTATAGTAAAAATTACCAATAATACATATTTATAGCAAAAATTGCCAACAATACTTATTTATAGCATAAATTACCAACAAAACCTATTCATAGCAAAACTTATCGACAATACCTATTCATGGTAAAATTACCAAAAATACACATTTGCAATAAAAATTACCAACAATACCTATTTATAGTAAAATTGACAATAATACCTATTCATAGCAAAAATTGCCAACAATGCCTATTTATAGTAAAAAAAATCACCAACAATACCTATTTATAGCAAAAATTATCGACATTCCTATTCATAGTAAAATTACCAACAATACCTATTTATAGTAAAAGTTACCAACAATACCTATTCATAGCAAAAATTACCAACAATAACTATTCAATGCAAAAATTATCAACAATTCCTATTTATAGCTAAATATATATTAGTTGGAGGTATATAATTGCGTTCAAAATATATTTATTTGAAGCCATAAAATATTTAGATTTGCCAATACATAACCCATAGAGGTGTTGATATGCCGCTAAACAAAACCGACCAACCAAGCAACACAACATTCGTGTTTTTCTTTTCTGATGCTTTTTTAGTTATCCGACATTATGGTTGTAAAAATTTTTATTAAGAAAAGTGAAAGGTTGTACAAACCTGGACAAATTGTTACCTTGGAAAATTTAGAAATATGTAAACATTTTCGCCGCAGTAAATTAGTTTCATATTTAATTAAAACTAGTGTTAACAAGCGAAAATCTCACCTATTTTAAATTTTTGAATTTTAAGCTCATGGCGAATTCTACAGTAATAAACTATCCGTATAAATTCCCTTATCGAATAGATAACTGATTATTACAATAATAATGATAAATATGAATTCTGGTCATTATTTTAAGAAGTAAGGGGGTACAAATGAAAAGATTTGAAATTGATGACTTTTTTTTTATTTTGCTGAATCAGCCATCAAAAACTTTTGTCTTTCTTTCTTTCATTTTCTAACTGAAACCAAGTAGCGTGTGTCTTTTGTTTTTCTACTCAATCAAAAAGGGAATAGTCCATTATTTATGAGGTATTGGCAGGAGATATTAAACAATTCTATCTTCCCTTCTTTCTTCCTTTCATAGCTAAATCCCCGCCTTACGAACATTTCTCTTCATAATAATTTGAAAATAATTCAACAGGTGATGCTATTTTATTTATGGTAATTGCACTTTTGGCGATTGTCTTACTCGGTTTGCGTGATTCGATACTGTGCGTCTGAAAAATGGTGTTTAAAGGCGATCGCCATTGTTTTTCGACCTTTTAACTCGGGGAAGTTGGAATAATTTTAAGACTAAGCCCCAGGCAGTACCTCTCCTTCGGGAAGGAGTTCGGGTTTATTGCCGGCGCGTAAGGCATCCTCAAAATAGAATTGTACAGAAAGGGCTGGAACAATTTTACCACGGTATTGTGAGCTTCTCTATCAGATGTGTGTGCTTGAAAACAATGTAGCCGGCAAGAAGAATTATAAGAAGAAATAAAATTTCATGGCTTTCCTCTTGTAATATTCGGATGAATATTAATTCTTAAGTTCAGGATTGAATAAGCTTATGGCAAGTTCTACGACAATAAAATATTTATAGAAATTTCCCTATCGCATCGTTAAATATTTGAGCTTAACAACTTTAACAAAATATTGCAATAACTTCCATAAATATGAATGCTGGTCTTTATTTTAAGAAGTAAGGGGATACAAATGAAATTTTCTAATAAAACAGACGTAAAACTCTTCTATATACTCTTCTTTCTTTCTTTCTTTCTTTCTTTCTTTTTCCCACTGAAATCAAGTTGTGTCTTTCCCCCTCTTTCCACGTGATCAAAAAGAAATAATCCATTATATTTGAGGTATTGGCAGAAGATGTTCAATACTTTTATCTTCCCTTACTTCTTTAATTTCTTTCTAGACAAATCCCCGTCTTACGAACATTTCTCTTAATAATAATGACCCGAAATAATAATAATAATAATAATAATAATAATAACTAGTTTTAACGAGTGAAATTTCACGGTTTTTAAAATTTCTGGTGAATCTTAATTCTTCAGTTAATGATTAAATAAGTTCTTTTCGAGTTTTATGACAATAAAATATCCGTAAAAGTTCCATTATCGCATCGTTAAATATTTGAGATTAATAACTTTAACAAAATATAGCAATAACAATCATAAAGATGATTGCTGGTCCTTATTTTAAGAAGTAAGGGGGTACAAATGAAAATATTTTCAAATTTCACTGAAACAGACGTTAAACATTTCTACCATCCCTTCTTTTATTTTCTCACTGAAACCAAGTAGCGTCTCTAATATGTCTTTTGTCTTCTCACGCACTCAAAACGGAAGAGTCCATTATTTATGAGGTGTTAACAGGAGACGTTAAACACTTCCATGCTGCTTTCTTTTTCTCTACTGAAACTATCTCTGATAAGTCTTTTGTCGTTTGACGCGATCTAAATGGAATAGTCTATCATTTATATGGTATTGGCAGGTTGTAATTGTCGCGCTACCTAACGAAGGGAGAAACAACCACAATTATTATATGATTATATTCGGTTTCGTATGGTTTGGTTTATTTTTTTGTATGGTTTTTATTTTTTTTATAACCCATTGTGGTGTATATGAACACCACAATGGGTGTATATCAACATGCCGATAAGTTTCTTGGGATAGGTTCGCATGAATAGAATATGCATTAATGTTTTTTTGGGGAGGGGGTTTCAAGAATATATTGCTGGTAATATCTTTTTCAAGAATGTATTGCTGGTAATATTTTTTTTTAAATGTATTGCTGGTAATATTTTTTTCAAGAATATATTGTTGGTAATATTTTTTTCAAGAATGTATTGCTGGTAATATTTTTTTTAAAAATGTATTGCTGGTAATATTTTTTTCAAGAATGTACTGCTGGTAATATTTTTTTCAAGAATGTATTGCTGGTAATAGTATTTTTCAATAATGTATTGCTGGTAATACTTTTTTTAAAGAATATATTGCTGGTAATAGTTTTTTCAAGAATGTATTGCTGGTAATATTTTTTTTTAAATGTATTGCTGGTAATATTTTTTTCAAGAATATATTGCTGGTAATAGTTTTTTTTTTCAAGAATGTATTACTGGTAATAGTCTTTTTCAAGAATGTATTGCTGGTAATACTTTTTTTAAAGAATATATTTCTGGTAATAGTTTTTTTCAAGAATGTATTGCTGGTAATATTTTTTCAAAAATATATTGCAGGTAATATTTTTTCAAAATGTATTGCTGGTATTTTTATTATGTCTACTTTCATAGTGTTTTGTCTCATTTTGGGGCTTAACTATTTGCTCATAGCTGGGATCCTAACAGGTACTACCACTCCTGACCTGGGAATGACAGCAGTTAAGGCGTGGTTCTACGCTCCTCAAAACATCCCGATGAGAGACTTTCAGCTTATCGTCATATCCAGGATGGTTTCATATATTTCTAGTTAAATTCCCAGAAGTCTTACCTATGTTTTTGCTGTGCATATATTACAGCTTAGAGTATAAATTCATGCTTCAGTTTTCAGAATGATATTATTTGGTTTTAATTACATTTCGATAAATTACTTCAATTGTAGTCGTTATTTGATTGGTAGGCAGTATTCTGTGCCTAAGCAGTGCTTGAACATTAACTAAAATCCGAGAGTCTAAGCTTGATGGACACAACCCTTGGATGCTGAGATCTATAATTAACATCTTTTGGTGACAACATCCAACTACATCACAGCTCTATGGACCTATCCCTGATATTTCTACAATCTTATGTGAACGCAGAATTTGCTTTTCAGGATTGACCAAGCTGGATGTTGCTTAACTTTGGTGATCGTACGGGAACCCGCGTTTCAATGTGATATGTCCTTAAGCCCTTTATACCACCCATACATCCAAGCTTACAGCAGCTGGTATTCCCAAATGGTCACCCATCTAGGTACTGATCAGAGTCGACGTTGCTTAACTTTGGTGATCGTACAGGAAACAGCGTTTCAATGTGATATGTTCGTAAACGCTTTATACTACCCATACATCCAAGCTTACAGCACCTGGTATTCCGAAGTGCTTACCCATCTAGGTACTGACCAGGTTCGACGTTGCTTAACTTTGGTAATCGTACGGGATCCGGTGTTTCTATGTGATATGGCCGTAAGCCCTTTATATCACCCATACATCCAAGCTTACAGCACCTGGTATTCCCAAATGGTCACCCATCTCAGTACTAACCAGGTCCGGCGTTGCTTAACTTTGGTAATCGTACGGGAACCGGCGTTTCAACGTGATATGGCCGTAAGCCCTTTATACTACCCATACATTCAAGCTTACAGCAGCTGGTATTCCCAAATGGTCACCCATCTAGGTACTGATCAGGATCGACGTTGCTTAACTTTGGTGATCGTACGCGATCCGGTGTTTCTATGTGATATGGCCGTAAGTCCTTTATACCACCCATACATCCAAGCTTACAGCACCTGGTATTCCCAATGGTCACCCATCTCGGTACTAACCAGGTCCGGCGTTGCTTAACTTTGGTAATCGTACGGGAACCGGCGTTTCAACGTGATATGGCCGTAAGCCCTTTATACTACCCATACATCCAAGCTTACAGCAGCTGTTATTCCCAAATGGTCACCCATCTAGGTACTGACCAGGATCGACGTTGGGTAACATTGGTGATTGTAACGGGATATGACTGTAAGTTAGTGAGAGAGAGGGGGAGACAAGAAGAGATAAATATGAAACATCAGTTATAAATGAAATTTTAACATGCGGAAATTCAAAGCAGAATTTCCCTGAGTACATTAGGGTTTTTTTTTAAATCTAGATGCAAATTCCATCAGTTTAACATGGGCTACATTTTTTTCTGACAGTCTTTCTCCTTTAAATTATAAATAAATGCATGCTAATCACATATTTAATCCACTTCCGGTTGCCATATGCATCATAAAAACAAAAGCAGAACTCACTTTTGGGATTTCGCTTTTATTTCAAAGAAATTATTATTATACGCGTTACGTTGACATTTTTTGTTTGCCTTTCTTCTTTCTTTCAAGCGCGGTTTTGTCCCTGGCGCATCTGATCCAAAGGTCAGCAAAGCGTTCCTTTCCTGCTGTTTTTACAATCCATTTACAACACTAACATTCAAATCGATCGTACGGATCAACATTCGATATTCCTGCTCTCTTCCTTTTCTCTCTTTACTCGAAGAAGTTACTGTTATCGGCTGAAGGCCCCGACGCCAATTTGCTTGTTTCTTGTAAACGATTTTTTCCCACTCCTGCCAGGACCCATCCGGATCCCGCAGCGTCTTACACTTCATCCGCCATCTTAGTTTCAAATCAGATATAATAATCTCTTGCTCTCTTTCACTGGTAAATCCTTATCACAGTTTTGCCAAATAAAGCACGGTTCGCCATTACGTCAAACATTGTACATTAGCAGATACATGCACCTTTCGTTCGCTCTTAATGGAAAATTACCATTTGGCAAGAGATAATGTTCGGCTGATTGACTACATCAGCAGGCTGGTTTTCGCAACACAAATATTGATTACCTTTTGTCTGTTAGAATCTATGTGGATCATGTGACGCTCAGAGAAACAAAAACAAAAACTGCTTTTATTTAATCACCTCAAAGAACCTTTTCAGCCTGCTATCAGCATGGCTGATGCTAAACTCCAGCAGAGCACCACTTTACGTCTTCTTGGCCTCACGTTTTCTACTAACGTCAAGTGGGGCGACTTTATCGAATCAATAACTGCATCGACTGCAAGAAAAGTTGGATGACCGTGCCGTGCCACAAGTTTTTCTCTTGATTATACATCTTGTACATTTTCAAATCTACCATTCGCCCATATATTGAATACTGTTTGCTATATCTTATCCGCTTCTCCTGAGGTACATCTTGAGATTCTTCACAAAATTCACAAAATTCAAAGAAGGATCTGTAATGCAATCTATCCTGACCTGGCATCTCGGCTTCAGTTGCTTTCTCATCGACATGATGTAGCTTCCTTCCGTCTTTTCTGTAAATATTTTCATGGCTACCGCTCAGACGAGCTTTTTTTCCTGGTAGCCAAAATAGATGAATTTAAGCGCGCTACTAGATTGACAGAATGCACTTTGCAGGATTGACCAGGCTGGATGTTGCTTAACTTCGGTGATTGTAAGAAAAACGATGTTTCAACGTGATATGACCGTAAGCCCACATACATCCAAGCTTACAGCTTACATAAATGATAACCTGCAATGTAATGCAGATTAATTTGTGTATTCTTTAATAAGTGCAAGAAAAATCTGCTTTATTGCTAAATTATATCTATATAGTAAAGTATAGACTATGGAAAAATGAGGGGACCTATTGCTATTGAGACATGTTGTTGAGAGAACTCATTCTTAAAATTTTTGAATCCCAACACTGTCCCTTTGTAAATATTTTTTTTTTTTAGAGAAGTTGGACAATATATTAGGTTGGTGCAAAAATAATGACGTAATAATGTCGGTTTTTGACGTATTTTTTTTTAACGTCAAAAAACAACATTATTATGTCATTATTTTTGCACCAACCTAATACATTAAAATTTCAATGTCATATATATATATATATATATATAATTCACTAAAATACTTAATTTTCCATGATATTAAAGAAATGAACTGGATGTTTAGTCATTGTTTCTTTTTCTAATTTCTATTTCAAAACTTGTTTTCCAATTTTTTGTTCTAAGTGTATTTGATAATCTTGCTGTTTTAAATAAGAGGTTTTAAAACTGAGTAAAAATTTCGGAAAATATGTACTTGTGTATAATATGACCATCCTTCATTAATTTTCATTCAAAATTTCTTATCCTATGTACAAGAAAAGATGGCATACATTGTCACTGATAATAGTTTATGGCAATAAGGTATGGCTGATATTTTCTATTTCAAACTTAACATTAGTTGGTTGGTTGGTTGGGTTTTATGGCATATCCACCACTGTGGGTCATTTAATGCCAAATTAAGGTATATATATATATATATATATATATATATATATATATATACACTCACACACACACACACATATATATATATATATATATACACACACACATATACATACATACACATATACCTATAAATATATTAAATATACAGTACTATCAAACATATAGCTGGCAACATTATTTTTTGAAAAACTCATAACTGGCAACATTATTGTTTCAAAAACACACAGCTGGCAACATTATTTTTCCCAAAAACGTATAGCTGGCAATATTATTTTTTCCAAAGAACGTATAGCTGGCAACATTGTTGTTTCAAAAACGCATAGCTGGTTAACATTATTTTTACCAAAAAACGTATAGCTGGCAACATTATTGTTTCAAAAAACGCATAGCTGGCAATATTATTGTTTCAAAAAACGCATAGCTGGCAACATTATTGTTTTAAAAACACACAGCTGGCAATATCATTTTTTCCAAAAAACGTATACCTGGCAACATTATTGTTTCAAAAACTCATACCTGGCAACATTATTGTTTCAAAAACGTATAGCTGGCAACATTATTGTTTCAAAAACGTATAGCTGGCAATAATTATTTTTCCAAAAATCGTATAGCTGGCAACATTATTGTTTCAAAAACGTATATCTGGCAACATTATTTTTTCCAATAAAACGTATAGCTAGCAACATTATTGTTTCAAAAACGTATAGCTGGCAACATTATTTTTTCCAAAAAACGTATAGCTGGCAACATTATTTTTCCGAAAACATTATCTGAAGCCTTGATGTTGGACGTAGTTTATCGTCATACCCAGGACGCGGATGTAGTTTATCGTCTTACCCAGGACGCGGATGTAGTTTATCGTACTATCCAGGAGGCTTAACATTTGTAAATAAAATCTAAGTACAAATATCTCTGTAAAAAGTCAGGGATCGATTTGATGTTGTATTTATATTATGAACAGGACCCCCTTTTAAAATGATAAAAATATTTCAATATTTCTTGTTTCTGATAAATGCTGTAACCTGAGGAGGCCTAATGAAGGTAAATCTACAAAAACTGTTGCACCCCACACAAAAAAAAATATTATTCCCTCCAATTTTTTCCCTACTTTTTTGAGTCCTCTTCTATTGCTCGACCCGTTTCAACAGTGTCCAAGTACACATTTTCCAGACCAGGGTTACTAAGTGACCAAACTCACCAGCCAACGGATTAATCCATAAGGCTACTTCGACTTGGACTGGGTAATAACAGCTTGGGAAATAATTAAGCAGTACTAAATAAAGATGTAAACCAGAGATTCCTAGACATGGATACTAGAACAGGAACAGTCTATCATCGTAGGTTAAATAAAGGATTCAGTACGAAATATTCTTGAAAGGTACCCGGATCAACAGGGTACCCTTCAGATGGAAGATAAGACCACATATAAGTAATGATAACTCCCCATCACAGAAATTCAGGCAGAAAAAGTCTGAAAGAACTGGCCAGGTGACTTCAACGATCTCCTAGATTTGTCAACAGAGCTTGGTAGGATACTCACGTGATCATTGCAGCCATTAGACCAACTAATATCGTCTATGGTGTATTGTAAAATTACCTCTTCCATGTACAGAAGTGAGAATATAGGCGAGACTTTCTTCTCGAGGGACTTGGCAGATTAGCTTGACGATCTCTTCAATCATAAAGCCAATCCATATCTTCTATGGTGTATTGTAAAACAACTTCATCCAATAATTGATTAGTTTTTTTATCACTTATCAACCTTTATTTTAAAGCCAGAAATATATTTAAATAGTAAGAATTTTTTTTCTGGGGAGTTATAATAATGGTTTAGTGATTCAAGTCGTACTAATTAACCCATAGCATGAGGGAAAAGCTATTTGCACGTAAGTGGTCTTTACAGCCATTAGATTAATTGATGTCTTCTACGGCGTATTATAAAATTACTTCTTTCATGTGCAGAAGTGAGAATATGAGCGCTACTAAGTAAGCTTTCTTCTCGAGGGATTTAGAAGATTAGCTCGAGGATTTCTCGAATCATAAAACCAGCGCATATCTTCAACACTGTATTCTAAAACTATCTCTTCCATAGAGTGATTGATTCGTTGTTTTTCAGGTTTATCAACACTTTGCAATTTATTTAAAGCCAGAAAATATTTTTAGACCGTAAGTTTTTTTGTTTTTTTTTTGTTTTGTTTTTTTGAGATTATAATGGTTTAGTGATACAAGTCTTACTAATTAAGCCATAGCTGGAGGAGAAGTAATAGATTCATGCCACCTCGGGAGTATTTGAGCGTAAGTGAATGTATCGAACTCAGCTGGAATTGGAACTCGGCTCTCCGATTAACATTTCCTACCCATTATCATTTACACCACCTGCACATCCAACCTTAGAGCACCTGGTATTCCCAAGCGGTCACTCTTCTAGGTATTGGTCTGACTCAACTTTGCTTAACTTCGCCGATTGTACGGGAACCGGTGTTTCAACGTGATATGTCTGTAAGCCATTTCTTCCGTGTGCTTAAGTGAGGATATGGGCGCTGCTAAGTAAGCCTTCTTCTTGAGGGAGTTAGCAGGTTATCCCTATTATTTTTTCTATTATAAAACCTACCCATATATTCTACCACGTATTATAATATTGCCCTTTCTATGCTTCGAGGTGACCGTAAACATTCACATGGGCAGGTAAACTCTCTTCTCCTAGGCACATTGTGAAGGTCTCGAAACGGTACGTATGAACGAACGAACCCCTTGTTCCTGAAACACATATTTGGACGAATAACACCGAATACTACGTGTTTCATATATTTAGAAGGGAAACGCTAAATTGTTACTGGAAATGCCATGAAGGGCCCAGCAGGATACAGCAACAATGCTTTAATATTAACGCAGGCAGCCGGCGTACCTAACCGCGACCGACCATCTGTTTTGTTAATGGAATATAGTAGTTAAACTGTGATGAAAAACCTTTCCACGCAGACCAGCTGAAACTGGACAAATACAAAATCAATCGTGAAAGCTTTCAAGTGAATTAATCATTTATTGTGTTCAGGTCATCAGATCGATAGGTTTTCCCTCTTGTAATCGTTATATCAGCGGCAAAAGTAGAGGCTACGTTTCTCGCCTGAAATTAAATAAAAAACAATTCTGTTAGGAACACCATATTAGTCTATAATGTGTAGTCCAGTAATAAGTGCTAAGGTGGTACGATCACGGTTCAAGGAAAAGAGTTGATCGCTTACGAACAGCAGGTATTCTAAACAGCTTATGTCCTTATACCAAACTTGACAAATTTTATTAAATAATCTATATTTCGACTTATTTTAAACTGCTTCAACGCTTATACTAGACTAGAGAAAATTTACGAAATAATTTAGTCAAAAGAGCTTGATAAGGTACATCACAAAGAATTGCTAGGTAAACCTTGACAAGGGAAGTAAATTAGAATAATCCAGAAACTATACTGACGACAAACCGGTCATCGAAGACTGCAGCACATGATACTGGCAAGCGGTCACTCATCTAGGTACTGACCACACTCAACGTTGCTTAACTTCGGTGATCGTACGGAAACAGTTGTTTCAACGTGATGCGGATTAACAGATTCCAGTGTAAATGAATGTAACGAATTTGACACGTAAACACCAACTGATATTAACAAATGGTGACCCATCTAGTTACTGACCAGACTCAACGTTGCTTAACTTCGGTGATTATTCGGGAACAGGTGTTTCAACGTGATGCGGATTAATAGATACCAGTGTAAGTGAATGCAACGAATTTGACACCAAACTAACAGCACCTGATAATGTCAAGTGGTCACCCATCTGGTTACTGACCAGACTCAACATTGCTTAACTTCGGTGATTATTCGGGAATAGGTGTTTCAACGTGATACAGATTAATAGATACCAGTGTAAGTGAATGTAACGAATTTGACACCCAAGCTAACAGCACCTGATAATGTCAAGTGATCACCCTTCTAATTACTGACCAGACTCAACATTGCTTAACTTCGGTGATTATTCGGGAACAGGTGTTTCAACGTGATACAGATTAATAGATACCAGTGTAAGTGAATGTAACGAATTTGACACCCAAGCTAACAGCACCTGATAATGTCAAGTGATCACCCTTCTAATTACTGACCAGACTCAACATTGCTTAACTTCGGTGATTATTCGGGAATAGTTGTTTCAACGTGATACAGATTAATAGATACCAGTGTAAGTGAATGTAACGAATTTGACACCCAAGTTAACAGCACCTGATAATGTCAAGTGGTCACCCATCTAGTTACTGACCAGACTTAATTGCTTAACTTGATTGGAACGTAAACCAGTGATGGATTCATAGTTTTCCGAAGCGTATTTGCGCGTAACTAACGTATTCGACACGCGAGCTAACAGCACGTGATATTGACAAGTGATCACCTTTCTAGGTACTGACCAGACTCAACATTGCTTAACTTCGGTGGTTATACGGGAATCGGTGATTCAACGTGATGTAGATTAATAGATTCCCCAGGAGTATTTGCCAGTAAGTGAATATAACGAATTTGGCACCCAAGCTAACTGCACCTGATATTGTCAAGCGGTCACCCATCTAGGTACTGACCTGACTTAACGTTGCCTAACTTTCAACGTGATGTGGCCGTAAACCAGTGATGGATTTATAGATTTCCCAAGCGTATTTGCGCGTAACTATAATGAATTTGGCACCCAAGCTAACAGCACCTGATATGGACAAGCGTTCACTCATCGTATGAGAAACGATTTTTCGACGCGATAGGGCCATGAGCTCGACTGAATCGAATACGTCTAATTATTTAAAAGAGGAATGCAAAAATCACAATATTCTGACAAGTACCCCTCAGGGTTCATTGAACAATCAAATCACCATAATTGAATTATTGGTATTACGCTATCAATTGTTAATTGTAATTAGGTTGAATATAATTGCTTATTGAAGGAGACTCTATAACAATAATAGACAAGATTATATTTAAATGATTCGTCATCTGAGGTACCCGTCACTGCCTTCCATCAATATGGCTGATGCTATCCTACAAGAAATTGACTTATTGCGCCTTCTCGGACTAACGTTCTCAGCTGACATGAGATGGAAAGACTACATTAAATCCATTGCCGGATCAGCTGCCAAGAAAGTCGGTTCACTGTGTTGAGCGAGACAATTTTTCTCTCCATAATCTATGTTGTATAAATATAAGTCTACGATTCGTCCATGCTTAGAATATTGCTGCCATATATGATCCGGCGCCCCTGATATTTTCTTGAAGCTCAGCACAAATCGGTTTCATCACAAATTTTAAACTAAAACTCCCTCAATTTTCAAGCAATCTAATACAAACTGCACTCAATAAGTTAATTGTTTAAGTCATTTAACTTGATAATTGAGTCCACCTATATAGTGAATTTTCCTCTTACATTTTAGAATGTATGTGTTAAGTTTGGTCAAAATGTTTTAGATAGATAGATAGATAGATAGATAGATAGATAGATAGATAGATAGATAGAAAATGAACATATTTAGAAGGGTATATATTTGTGTGTGTGTGCGTAGGATGAACATACTCACAGATAGATAGATAGATAGATAGATAGATAGATAGATAGATAGATAGATAGATAGATAGATCTCTTCCGTAAATGGCTTCGATTATGCAAAACGCGAGAATTTTCTGAGTAAATTATTCATGTCTGTTTTCTTTTTTTATTTCCTTTCAGTGAAACTAGCCGGCCATTCATTACAGTCTCTTGGAATATTCGGACGATATCCAGACCGGCTCCCTTCATTTATTTAAATCTTACGTTTTTATCCGATCACGAACAAAATCTCGTTTCCTCGTCTTATTTGGACTGCCAATATTATTTAAATCTCGCAAAACCCAAATCGATGTTATTCCTGTGTTATAACAAGGAACATATTTGTCTGCATCATGGTACAATCAGTTCCTCAAGGTACAACCATGAATTCGATAATCCCAGTGAGGTGATTCTGAGAGAATAAGAAGTTCTACCAGGATTCAAAACTGGCGATAACAATCTTAACAATTCAAAATTAGCGGTAACAATCTTAACAATTCAAAATTAGCGGTAACAATCTTAACAATTACAAAACTGGCGGTAACAATCTTAACGATTCAAAATTAGCGGTAACAATCTTGACAATTCAAAACTGGGGGTAACAATCTTAACGATTCAAAATTAGCGGTAACAATCTTGACAATTCAAAACTGGCGGTAACATTCTTAACAATTCTAAAACTGGCGGTAACATTCTTAACAATTCTAAAACTGGCGGTAACAGTCTTAACAAATTAAAATTAGCGGTAACAGAGGGCAAAAAAGTGCGACAATGTTTTCTAAAATAACCCAAGCTTTCAGTTCATATTTACTGTTACAAGGAGTTTTGTTGATCTCTCGCTCAACACGTAATAATCAAGGGAGTTGCCAGATGTAAGAGATGAGGTGGTAGAAGAAATTATCTGACAGACATGGCTGGATTCTCCTGCTTGTGTGACATTGTACAGAGTCCTGTTGTCAGACATAGGGTCTTCTAACAGCCACCCTCCTGACCCAATGCTGCACTACCTCCTCAAGGAACTTGATGTAGGCCTCCGTGTTGAGTCTGAGGCCTGTGGGTAGATGAATGGAGGTATAATGTCACTATCACTAGTGATCACTCCAAACACCTTCGTAATCACCATTAGACTCATCCAACTCTTTCCGAATCATCTGCAGTCCTCAGATTGACACCCTAACACTTAGAATTAAGAAAAATTTGGTTAGAAACAAAGAAATGAGTATTGAACTATTATACAATATCAATCCTCCTATATGACATAGAATTCTGGACTATATCCTCACAGACGAAGAAGAGACTTGTTACAGAAATGTAGCTCTGCAGAAAGATGCTGAGAATACCATAGGTCGAATATATGCGCAACGACTCTTTAGAGAAAATGGAAACAAAACGGATACTTGATATCTGAAAGACGCAGTTGAGATGTAAATTTCTAGGACACATAGGGAGGAAAGAGGGCTTGGAATGTTTGATACTCACAGGACAGATTGAAGACGAGAGGTAAAAACGAAAGTAACGCATAACCTCCCTAGCGGGCTTGAGTAAATGGATAGCAGATCAGGGTCTGGAAAAGATCTCCAGTAAGTAGCTGACTCTTCATGCTGTTGTCTATCTTTATAAGAGCCAGATCCGACCAAAAATGGAGGACTGTTGTCATATTTTGGCGGGAGCTAATCAGTCCTTATTTTCCAGTCTTGACAAGAGTCCAAAAGCGCCTCCGAATCCTTGTGGGAGAGAGAAGAATTATTTTCCACCCTCCAAACTCTCTCTCTCTCACACACACAGGCGAGATGTAGCGAGTCTCTCACTGCTCTCTCGCTAAAAAAAAAACTACATTCCTTGGTTCGTCCAGGTCTAACCTTCACGGCTCGGATACGCCATGACACTTACATCGTAGCAAACTACCTTCATTCCCTCTGTGAATAATAGAATTATCGGCGAGAAGTTCCAGTCAAACAGCTTCTACCTGCGAAATACTGCTCTGTGGAACAGTCTCCCAAAAAGATGCTTCCCTGATCACTACAATCTTAACCTGTTCAAGTCTAGAGTCAAACGTTATATCCCCTCCTATCCATATAAACGAGCCCTTAACGTAATTCTCTTCCTAGAGTGGCACCCGGGCCTTGTACAGGTTGAATCTTACTTTGTCAACAACAAAAAAAGAAAAAAAAAAGAGAAAATTTATTGAGGGATAAAAAAGACAGGGAATTGTGGAGAGCCATGATCGCCAACGTCCT
The DNA here is from genome assembly GCA_963932145.1 of Acanthosepion lycidas. NCBI lineage: Eukaryota > Metazoa > Mollusca > Cephalopoda > Sepiida > Sepiidae > Acanthosepion > Acanthosepion lycidas. The sequence continues at coordinate 16,028,519 of OZ010604.1, forward strand.
GAGGGGAGGCGGTACAAAAAAGGAGGAGAAGGACGACGATGAGGAGAAGAAGAAGAAGAAGAAGAAGAAGAAGAAGAAGAAGAAGAAGAAGAAGAAGAAACTGCAGGACGAGGACGGGGAGAAGGATGAAGATGAGAAGAAAAAGTAAGAGGAGGAGATGGAGGACGACGATGAGAATGAGAAGGAGGAAGAGGAGAAGGGGAAAAAAGCAATAGGAGGTGGATGGAATGGAGAAGGAGGAGGAGAACAACGACGAGAATGAGGAGGAGGAGGAGAAGGGAATGAGCAGCAGGAGGGGGATAGAAAGAAGAAGGAGTATGACGACGACGAGAAGGAGGAGAACGACGAGAATGAGGGGGTGAGGTGGAGAAGGGGAATGAGCAGCAGGAGGAGGATGGAAAGAAGAAGAAGAAGAAGAAAGAGGAGGATGACGACGACGACGAGAAGGAGGAGAACGACGAGCAGGAAGAGGAGGAGGAGAGGGGAACGAGCAGCAGGAAGAGGATGGAAAGAAGAAGGAGGAGGAGGATGACGATGACGAGGAGGAGGACGACGACGAGAATGAGCAGCAGGAAGAGAATGGTATGAAAAAGGAGGAGGAGAACGACACGACGACGACGACGAGAATGAGCAGCAGGAGAAGGATGGGAAGAAAAAGGAGGACGAGGAGGACGACCACGACGACGAGAAGGAGGAGGACGATGGGAATGAGCAGCAGGAAGAGGATGGGAAGGAGGAGAAGATGGACGACGAAAATGAGAATGAGGAGGAGGAGAAGAGGAATGAGGAAAAGAAGAACAAGAACAAGAAGAAAAAGAGGAAGGTAGGCGTAAAGGAAGCTGCCATTTTTCTCTATACCAGAATCGTGTGAAAAACCACCAAATGCCTGCTCGCATTTATTCCGGCTGTTCTAAGAAGAATGGTCGTTTACGATAAAAAGCCGATTCTTTGCAAGTTCTCGCCATTTAATTATTATGCATCGATCCGTGTTCAATATTAGATTTCAAGCATTAATTTTTGTAAGACGAGATAAGCCGTCGACGAAGAAAGTGATCATCTGTGATTCCGTCGCGATGAAACCATAACGAATGGCCTCTTAAAGAAAAACCTGTTTCGTAATCGTCCAGGATTTGGTATCACGTGGCCAAGAAGTGGCATTTTAGGGTCATGACCGTTGACCTCTTCGTTCAGTTAGAGGAATTATGCATTAGAATAAAGCTTGATGCGTTGGCAGTTAATTTCAGAGAGTTTTTAGGAAAGAAAGAAGAGGAGAAAAGAAAAAGAAAAATAGAAAAAGGAAAAGGGAGAGAAAAGATGAATATTAGAGACAGAAAGAAATTAAGTATTGAGATTAAAAAGAAAGAAAGAAAGAAAAAAAGAAATTAAATATTGAGATTAGAAAAAAGAAAGAAAGAAATTAAATATTGAGATTAGAAAAAAAGAAAAAAGAAATTAAATATTGAGATTAGAAAGAAAGAAAGAAAGAAAGAAAGAATTTGAATATTGAGGTTAGAAAGAAAGTCAAAGGAAGAAAAAAAAAGAAAGAAAAAAGGAAGAAATTAAATATTGAGATTAAAAAGAAAGAAAGAAAGAAAGAAAGAAATTAAATATTGAGATTAGAAAAAAGAAAGAAAGAAAGAAAGAAAGAAATTAAATATTGAGATTAGAAAAAAGAAAGAAAGAAATTAAATTTTGAGGTTAGAAAGAAAGAATTTGAATATTGAGGTTAGAAAGAAAGACAAAAATAGTAGAAAAAAGAAAGAAAAAAGGAAGAAATTAAATATTGAGATTAAAAAGAAAGAAACAAATAAAGATAGAAAGAAAAAAAAATAATTATTGTGATAAGAAAGAAAGAAAATAAATATTGTGATTAAATACAGAGAAAGAATGAAATGATGAAGAGAAAAATGAAATTCGAAACAAGCAAACAGAAAATATATATATATATATATGTGTGTGTGTGTGTGTGTGTGTAAGCAAATATGTAGATATAGATCCGACAGTATGAAGAAAAATATGGAAAAACAAAAATCCGAATATACAAGTATGCTGTTTTAATGTTGTTTCAATGTCGACGTCAGACGTTTCGGTCTAGTAGACCTTCTTCAGGACATAGTTATTAGGTTGGTTCAAAAATAATGACGTAATAATGTCGTTTTTTGACGTATTTTTAATGTCAAAAAACGACATTATTACGTCATTATTTTTGCACCAACCTAATATTAAAACATAATTAAAATTAGACGATATTCAAGTCAACATGAAAAGACGATAGACATAAGACTGGTATTTATTGGTACAAAAAGTACAAATTGTGGCACGAGGCCAATAAAAGGGAGGGGTAGAGGCTGGTCAACACTGACTATCTTATACCTAGCTAATCAGATTCGCGACCCATTCGTACATTACATTTTACCCATTCACCAAAAGAACTCGTCCATCACCAAACAATCCTTCAACCACCATAATACCACGTGCTCTCAAGGGAGACCTACCAAAATCGCGCCCCATACCATGAAAATTCTAATGAGGATATATATATATACAATTCTAATAATGATAAAATGAGAGGGGAGGGAAATGAACCCAATAATAAACTTAAAATAAACACAAATACAAACTAAACATAATTGATGATAGACATAAGACTAATCAAAACAGAATAACTGAATTTTTTAAGATCAGCGTTCCGTTTCGTAATATGATGACGTCGGCGTCACGTGGGCGATGTTGTGAAAACGTATTCCTAAAACAGAGTATATTTTAAATGAAAAAGAATTTTATTTTAATCTAAAATTTATAAGTACGTTTGTCCAGCATTAATCTTGCCAGAAAAAGGGGAAATACTAAAGAAGCTGTGTTATTACAACAGCATACTTGCATATTCGGATTTTTGTTTTTCCATATTTTTCTTCATATATATATATATATATATATATATATATATATATATATATATATATATATATATATATATATATATATATATATATATATATATATATAACCGTTTTCTTTTCATTTTTAAAAGTTTTATGGTCATGTATGTTGATTAGGGTAAGGAGCATTTCTTAGAGGAAAGGAGATATTTATAAAATCTGGGAGACAGTTTAACATTTTAGTAAGACCCTATAGCGGCACTCTCAAGAACGTCTAAGTTACTTTCTCTTTTAATAACCACAACTTCGATCTAAAGAATGCCACATCATATTTTTAAGCATCCTCTATATCGATATATATATATATATATATATATATATATATATATATATATATAGATATATAGATATATATATATATATAGAGAGAGAGAGAGAGAGAGTGAGTGAAAGGGAAAGTGGAAGGGGGAGTGCGAATTTGTGTATTCAGCCAGCTATCCATCTTGTTTCATTGAACAAGACTGACAAGGTACTTTTGTTTAGTTTTCTATTGTTTTTCTTGGAATCCAACCAAGCGTGTTTTTTTTTCTTTTCTGGAGTTAAAAAATGTACAAATTGTCCAAAAACTTGTGGGTTACGAAAATAGATAGATAGATAGATAGATAGATAGATAGATAGATAGATAGATAGATAGATAGATTATGAACAGAGTAAGATAGATATGAAAAGCATGTGATAGATAGATAGATAGATAGATAGATAGATAGATAGATAGATAGATAGATAGATAGATTATGAACAGAGTAAGATAGATATGAAAAGAATGTGATAGATAGATAGATAGATAGATAGATAGATAGATTATGAACAGAGTAAGATAGATATGAAAAGCATGTGATAGATAGATAGATAGATAGATAGATAGATAGATAGATAGATAGATTATGAACAGAGTAAGATAGATATGAAAAGCATGTGATAGATAGATAGATAGATAGATAGATAGATAGTGCGAGCATAGATTGTCGTCTAAATTACCCCAAAATGAAAATAACACTGACATCTCATTTTAACAGATATATTTTACAAAATTAAACCAGAATACCTTGAAAGAAATAGAGAGTAAATTTATTCAATAAAATCGCCATTGGATTCAACCACGGCTTCCAGACGACTTCGAAATCGTCTGCATCTCTCCAGGACGGTCTCTTATTTAAGTTGATGTATGCTGCCATAATCATATAAGATAGAAACACACTGAAGTGTAAACAGCGTAACAGATAAAGTGATAAACTGAAAGAAAGAAAGAAAGAAAGAAAGAAAGAAAGAAAGAATAGAGTTAGATATAAAGAACAGACTGATAGATAGATATATAGATAGATAGATAGATAGATAGATAGATAGATAGATAGATAGATAGATAGAAAGAAACACATCGAGGTGTAAACAGTGTAACAGATAGATTGATAGATAGACTGAAAGAAAGAAAGAAAGAAAGAAAGAAAGAAAGAAAGAAAGAAAAAAAAAGAAAGAAAAAATGAACAGAATCAGATAGCAAGAAAGAAACGCACTGAGATGTAAACAGTGTAAGAGAAAGAAAGAAAGAAAGAAAGAAATGAATAGAATGAGATCTAAAGAAAGAAATAACAGACTGATAGATAGATAGATAGATAGATAGATAGATAGATAGATAGATAGATAATGAATAGGCTGAGATAGATAGATAGATAGATAATGAATAGGCTGAGATAGATAGATAGATAGATAGATAGATAGATAGATAGATAGATAGATAGATTATAAAACCTGGAATGTCTTCGTGATATCAAATTTTGCTTACATTTTGACTATCGGCAACGTTTCAACGTAATCCTCTATTGAAGCTATGCACTTTATGAGACAATGGAGCCATTTCTGAAAAGATTCTTGGAACCCAATTTCAGGAATAACTGTTATTAATGGGGTCACTTGTTGCTGGATGTCAGTTAGCTCAGCTAATTTGTCTTTCTGGGAATCCTTCACTTATACAAATAACCGAAAGTCACGCGGGTGGCCGGGCTAAGTCTATTGAATAAGGCGGGTGGTCCATTTTTCCGTTTAAAAATTGCCATCTCCTATCGTATGTACATTGTTCGGACTGTTGTCTTCATCTTTAAAATGTCATATTCTCAAAGTTTTTTGTTGTTATCGTTGTTGTTGTTCTTTCTGCTGTAACAAGAGATTGAACTCAGAACTTTTGGGGGTCAAGTCACTTTTTTGGATCACTCAACCAACGCTTTTATTCTCTGTCTACAGATCAAAAAACTTGTCGATCTGAGATATTAAGAAGGATTAACTCAATACAAAGGCATGGCACGTGGAATTAGAAGAATCTACCAACGTAGTCTAAATAAAGGTTGGTTGGTTGTTTTGTTTTATGACATATCAACCTCAGTGGGTCATTTAATGCCAACAAAATTTTTGAAGTAGATTCATAGCGATATTTTGGAAAAAAGATGTGTAGGTATACATATGTTGTAGAGTGAACGAAAGTTTTTCTTCCTCCGTATGAATTCGAATACCTCGTCCCCAAGTGTGTTATGGAGTGATTTCACAGTGGAGGCTTGTATTTCACTAAGTCGGTCCTAAAATAGGTTCGACGTACAAAACGTTAGGAACTTGATATAATAGGTAATGATGCAGCGAAATCTAGTGCTCGTCGCTGATACTTTAGTATCCGACTAACGGTCGTCCGACATCGACTGACTGACCGAACCACTGAGCGACTGGCGACTGACTCGTTACTATTACTACTACTACTTATTATAGGTGGGAGAGTCTATTAACTATAGAATAGGTGTGTTCCACTATAACAACATATACATTTGAACCATTTTTTCAATTACTCACATAGTACAATCCAAGAATGTATAGCTGTTTGTATTGCTGCTATTTTTTTTTAAGTATTGCTGATAATAATTTTTCCTTCAAAAATTATTGCTAGCAATAATTTTTATTACAAAGTATTTCTGGGTGTTTGGGTGTTAACTATTTGCCCATAGCTGGGACCCTAACAGGTGCTACCACCCCGAGTCAGGGTGGACTTGGGAACAACCAGATGTGGTTCCACACTTCTCAAAACCTCCTGATCAGAGGCCTTGCTGTTGGACGTAGTTTATCGTCTTACCCAGGACGCGGATGTAGTTTATCGTCATACGAGACTAAATAAAGAGTTCGGTTCGAATTTCCAAATACCACCTGAAGAAGGCCAGTGCGTACAACGGCCGAAACGTCGTGAATATAGCAATAAAAGTGAGAAGAACAGTCTGAACAATAATGGTTACTCTCATTCCCAAATCCTACCGCATTTTACCTGTTCATATACAGTTCCTCTTAATGTACTCTGCGTACATTTGCTTTACGCTGCCCACTACTTGCGTCCTCATAAAAATCTTCTCGCGCTTCCTCAAGCCTGCCTGTGCCACTCCAAAAACGCTGGTCCCATGGTCACCAGAAGCAAAATTACTAATGCTAACGTTTCACGCGTAGTTTTGCCAAACTTACCACAAAATCCTGATGAATCTCTCTATATTTCTGAAATGAGGTATTATGTACAGTATTTACATTAGACGGACTATTGTCCTCATCTTTGTCGCCATATTTGTCACAACGTTTCGGCCGTTGTACGCTCCGGCCTTCTTCAGGTGGTTGGAATTTCGAACCGAACCCTTTATTTCGCTCACTGAGGTAGACTTTTAGTTCCACGTCCCATGTTTAATGGATGTCAGTTATCAGTTATCTCCTGTTAATTCCCCTCTCCAAGTTCTCCACTGCCTTAACCAGGTATTGAACTCACACTCGTTGGGTCCTATCACTGGATCTAACCAATCCCTTTATCCACTGTGCCAGGTGTCCTTGTGCATGAATTTCTGGGTATTATAAACCTAATGTTTTCAGCAACCATTTTTACCAGTGCTCATATTGCAATTTTGCTGTTATCATTACATGTTTTTACCAGAGCTCATATTGCAACTTTGTTATCATTGCTTTTCTCTGGCACTCCTTATTACTGGTTCCCATATTGTATTTATTTCTATGCTTGGTCGGCTCAGAAGATTTTTGTGGCCTAGCATATCCTGATGTTAACCTGCTTTTCAAAACACCTTTCACGCGTCAATATTACATGAACACATACAACTTCCTCTATTGCTCGGCAACGAATGCCTCATCTGTCCTATGTCTCAAAAAAAATCGGAAAGTTGGAACATGTCCAGATGTGCTCGGGTACTAATGGTCGCCTAACTCTTTACCCCAGCAATATGCTATGGTTATTTCGGGAATGAAATTGTAAAACCGCGTGTTCGCTGTGTGTAAGTGTGTCTTGAAAATGGGACTTTTAGAGCTCGTCCGATTGTTAATTCAAGAAGCGATGCTTTTTATCTTCATAAATCCATCACCAATGGTCTTAAAACGTAGAAATGTAAGCAGAATAGAAAATCGATTGTAAGCCTATAAAGCAGGGGACATAAGACAGATGAAAACGATAAGAGAAGAAAAAAAAAGCGGGAAAAAATGTTAAAGGGGTAACAATGGAAGCAAAGAATAAAAAGGGGGCGAGGCTACGAATAATAATAATAATAATAATATCGCCCTGATATCGTGATCAAAGAACACAAGAACAAAATGTTCTTTTTATTGACATGACAATTCCTGCAGATTATAATGTACCTTTGAAGATTTTCAAAAACTATCAAAACGCAAAAATCTTGAAGTGGAAATCTAAGAAATAATGGCGCATGAGAACATCAGTAATTCCAGTTGTAGTTGGAGCACTCGGCTTGATTGCAAAATGTCCCGAAGTGATTCCTAGTAGCCTAAGCATTAAAGAAATACAAAAGATTGTACTCACAAATGCAACCCACACTTACAAAAATACTCAATGGAAATTATCATGATGCTATTTCTGATCTTAGGTCTCTGGTTGGAACCCGGAAGAAAATGAGTAAACACCAGAAATCAAAGGGAATAATAATAATAATAATAATAATAATAATAATAATAATAATAATAATACGTGTTTCTTAAGTCAAATAGTAAAAAAGAAAGACATTATTTGGAAAACTATTTCTGCTTACGTGTGCACGAAACAAAACACAAATACGCACTATGCATTCTTTTCGAGTATTTTGAATTACAATCACTCGTTAACCATAACAAAAATATTCGTGAGTTCCTTCCAAGGTTCAGCTCTTCACAGCTGCGAAGTAAATTTATTTATAGCAAGATGATATTTTTCAACTTTACTCCTAGAGGCCGTTGCCCAACATATACCATTTTGGAATCAGGACGACTCCGTGAGCAAATTAAAACCATTCCAGGCTGGATCCAGACCCCGTAATCCTGAAATTTTGGATTTCCAAGTTTTCATTATTGTCATTGGTTTCGGCGATATTTTACTTGATTTTTTGCGACGAATTTTTTTTTTTTTTTTTTTTTTTTTGTACAACAAAAAAAAATAATAACAGACATAGAGAGCCAGCTTTGAAGGCAAAACTTCTGCGAGAAATGAAGGAAATCAGATGTGAGCTTTCTATATTAGATGAGCTCACCAGAAACGCAAACGTCTCCACACACAAATGCAAGAAGATCAAGAGGAATATAAAATTAAATCCCTAATTGAATTTACATCAATCAAAGTAACGCTGAAACAGAAACTTCAGTTAAAAGCACAGAGAACAAGACTTTTTGCGACGAATTTTTTTGTACGATAACAATTTTTTATAACTTGGAATCAAATTTGGGAATAATCGAAATTAATTGTGAAATCCAGTGAAATTCTCCCAATAATAATTATTCGTACGGAGACTAAGGACCTACGTACATCAAATTGTCTTCAAATTTAGAAAGATTATCGTTGAACTTTTAAAAGTTAAGCTTAAATATTAATGCAATATGAAAATTTCTCAGAGTCAACCTGTAGAAAAGACAATATTTATAAATATAAATGACAATAGGAAAATTGTAATAGTTGTCGACGCGTTTCGTCCAATGTGGACTTTCTCAAGGCAAAAGACGAAATAAATTTATTTAAACAAAGTAACTAATAATAACAAAAACAAAATGTCCTTAGTAACTGGAAGAATTTATAGGCAGCTCTCCCAAACAAACATACACAACAATATCGTGAAATCAAAAGAAAATGGTTGAAACCGTCAACACAACAATAATAACAATATCTCCACACGTGACAGTAATTGACTTAATTTTCAGTTAACAATATAAAAATAGCGTTCTCTAAATTTTATATTTAAAAATTAATGCAATACTTAAATGCAGCTATCAATTTTTCTTCTGTAGTTTATTGTTGCCTATCCTATCTACTGGGACGAAGGGTCAATCAAGAACCCTCCGCAGAACCTAACTTAAATGGTGACTTTTAAGCTATTATATATATATATATATATATATATATATATATATATATTATGAAATGAACAAAGTCCGACAATTATTTTAAGACATTTTTATGTTTATACATTCTTCTTATAGATAGAAATATTAAGTAAATGTTCTGTTTATAATAAATAGTATTAACAAATTTTCATAGAAAATATCCGACAGGAATCGAACGTGTATCCTATATGGAACCGTCATATAGCCTGACGTGCTTTTATCGATTTAGGCACAGAGGAGCGTTCGGTTAGCAAGGACGATTTTACTGTTTTTAAACTACAATTCTCCATGATTTTCACTCGTACATTCCTATCTGCTCAATGCGTATCCAAATGTAAACAAATGACATTACACATTAGGAAATGGACAAAGTTCGACAATTAATTTAAGACATTTTTTATGTTTATACATTCTTTTTATGCGTCTTTATATATCTATAAAGATCGTATAAACATAAAAATGTCTTAAAATAATTGTCGGACTTTGTCCATTTCTTAATTTATATATATATATATATATATATATATATATATATATATATATATATTGATAATATTAGTGGTTAATATACACATACATATGCAATCATATATATATATATATATATATATATATATATATATATATATATATAGATTGATAATATTAATGGTTAATATATACATACATATGCAATCATATATATATATATATATATAGATAGATAGATAGATAGATAGATAGATAATATTAGTGGTTAATATACACATACATATGCAATCATATATATATATATATATATATATATATATAGATTGATAATATTAATGGTTAATATACACATACATATGCAATCATATATATATATATATATATATATATATATATATATATATATAGATTGATAATATTAATGGTTAATATATACATACATATGCAATCATATATATATATATATATATATATATATATATATATATATATAGATAGATAGATAGATAGATAGATAGATAGATAGATAGATTGATAATATTAGTGGTTAATATACACATACATATGCAATCATATATATATATATATATATATATATATATATAGAGAGAGAGAGAGAGAGAGAGAGAGATTGATAATATTAATAGTTAATATATACATACATATGCAATCATATATATATATATATATAGATAGATAGATAGATAGATAGATAGATAGATAGATTGATAATATTAGTGGTTAATATACACATACATATGCAATCATATATATATATATATATATATATATATATATATATATATATATATATATAGATTGATAATATTAATGGTTAATATACACATACATATGCAATCATATATATATATATATATATATATAGATTGATAATATTAAGGGTTAATATACACATGCATATGCAATCATATATATATATATATATATATATAGATAGATAGATTGATAATATTAGTGGTAAATATACACATACATATGCAATCATATATATATATATATATATATATATATATATATATATATATTAAAAAGAAGAGAACCCGCGAACGTTTTTGATTGTAATGTGGATTTAAAAAAATATATATATTATGCTTTATTTTTTTTTTTTTTTTAAATTCACATTACAACCAAAAACGTTTGCGGGTTCTCTCTTCTTTTTAATATACTCACTTTTCTGTCGTTGGAACAAGCCTAACCTCTTCCTACACAGGAATTACCATGTTTCAAAAACCGAAGCTAAAAACTTCAAATTTAATTATATAATTAAATTAAAAGCATTAATTATATAATTAAATTAAAAGCATTAATTATATAATAAAATTTAAAGTATTAATTATATAATAAAATTAAACGCATTAATTATATAATTAAATTAAAAGCATTAGCTCTGTTTCATTTTCAAGCAAATTTTTCTATGAACGTCTTTCCGTACATAATGGTTTCAAAATTCACTTGAAGCTGAAACAGAACCAATGCTTTTAATTTAATTATATAATTAATGCTTTTAATTTAATTTTTATAATTAATGCTTTTAATTTAATTATATAATTAAATTTGAAGTTTTTAGCTTCGGTTTTTGAAACATGGTAATTCCTGTGTAGCGAAGAAACCATATTTTAAATCAGTTAATTTATAATATTTATGTTCTGCAAATTTTTACATTGAGCACTGTTTTGTAAAAATTAAAATATCAATAAGAACAACGGATTATATATCTTACTGTTCTTTCTTTTCATTTTTTCATTATAATATATATATATATATATATATATATATATATATATATATATATAAAACTCCAAATGTTATTTTTAATGAATACCCCTATTTGAGTAGAACGCACAATTTTAAACAGTATTTATTTCGTCTACCGGCGGATACCTCAAATTTGTGACCAAGCTAAGTAAATATAAACGTCTTGTCATGCGTAGCGGTTAACGAGCTAATCTGGTGTTGTGATTTCAGTTCTATCTGGATTCTTTAAAGCTGTAGACTTTTATTATTGAATTAAATAAAAATTTATATGAACGTTTTGTTGTGCGTAATGGTTAAGGAGCTCTTAATGTGCAGTGATTTCACTCCTTTCGGCCTTGTGCCAGACCAAGCTCAGTAAATATTAATATAAAAATGCTGTATCTGTCTATATTTCTGAAATGAGGTATTATGTATACTATTTACATTATTTGGACTATTGCCCTCATCTTTGTCGCCATGTTTATCACAACGTTTCGGCCGTTGTACGCTCCGGCCTTCTTCAGGCGATTGGAATGTCGAACTGAACCCTTTATTCCGCTGAATGGGGTAGACTGTTCTAGTTCCACGTGCCATGTTTAATGGATATCAGTTAGCAGTTATCTCTTGTTAATTCTCTCCAAGTTCTCCACTGCCTTAACCGGGTATTGAACTCACACTCTTTGGGTCCTGTCACTGGTTCTAACCAACGCCTTTATCCACTGTGCCATGTGTCCTTGAGGGCATCTGTGTATGAATTTTGTGAAAATGTTGTAATGTGTAATGGTTAACGAGCCAGTTTAATAAGCTATCAACAATGTATAGTGAATTCCTTCCTAGTTTAGTTTCCTCACATTTGTGGCCTTATGCCAGACTTGCCATACTTCGTCTTGTAAGCTATCATTAATGTATATTTAGTTTAGCCCTAGGTTAGGTACCACAAACTATTGGCCTTTTGCCAGACCAAGATAAGTATAGATGTATTAATATGAATTTGTCGCCATGCCTAATTATGAACTTGTCTAATAAGCTTTATACTACTGTGTCGACATGACAAATGACGGTATCATAAATTTGAGGCCTTGTGCCAGACTAAGCCAAGTTTATTAAATTTCTAAGGATGCCTTGTAATTGGTAATATTTATCGTATTCGTCTGGCAAGGTGTTCCAACTGTGTTGTCATTTCCATCCTCAGCAGGTACCTCATATTCTGTATAAATATACATCACAAAGAAATGTATTTTTTGGCACGCAATTTCGTTCTGCTTACAAAACTTATTCAAGCTATACAGTGAGGTGATTCTGATAGAATTAGAGGTTCTACCAGGATATTAGATAATAATCCAAAACCTATACTGCAAACCGCCTGCATTCAAATAGTAGAAGAGTCCAGTAAATATACAAAAACAGAAAGGGGTGTAAGACAAGGATGGGTCTTCTCACCGGACTTATTCAACCTAGACAGTGAGGCGATTATGAGAGAATTACAGGTCCTACAAGGATATTATATAATAATCCAGAACCTATACTGGAAGCAAACCCCCTGCATGCGGATAGAAGAGGAGTCCAGTAAATATACATAAATTGAAAGAGGTGTAAGACAAAGATGGGTCTTCTCACCGGACTTGAATAAGTTCAGTGAGAAGACGCGTCCTAGACAGTGAGACGATTATGAGAGAATTACAGGTCCTACAAGGATATTATATAATAACCCGGAACTTATACTGGAAGCAAACCGCCTGCATGCGGATAGAAGAGGAGTCCAGTAAATATACATAAACTGAAAGAGGTGTGAGACAAGGATGCGTCTTCTCACCGGACTTATCAACCTAGACAGTGAGGCGATACTGAGAGAATTTCAGGTCCTACCAGAATTCATTATTGACGGCCATAATCTTAACAACATTGGATATGCAGATGATACAGTGCTGTTAACAGACACAGAAAGGAAACTGGAAAAGCTCCCACAGAAGGTAGTGAAGGATAGCAAGAAGAAAGGACTAAACATCAATTGCAAGAAAAACAGAATGCATAGTTGTTAGCCAAAGCAACAGGCCAATATTCAAATCAAACAAGTACAAAAATTTAAAATCCGAAGGTGAAAGATACCTTCCAAAAGCTAAGCAAAGTAATAAGAAACAGAAAAACTTGTTTAAAAACAAAGAAAAGTGTACTGAATTGTTATGCAATATTAGTCCTCTAATATGACAATGAATGCTAGACAGTATCATTACAGATGAATAAGAGACTTGAAGTAACAGAGATGTGATTCTACAGAAGGATACTGAGAATATCAAGTTCGAGTAACAATAGAAACAAAGAAGAAACAATATCAGAAAGAGACATTTGAAATTTCTTGGGCATATAATGAAGAAAGAGGGCTTGGAAAATTTGGCACTCACGGATTGAAGGCAAGAGGGGCAAAGGACTACAACCTATAAGCTTCCTAAAATCATTAAGAGACTTGATATTTCTAGGATACATAATAAGGAAAACGGCTTGGAAAATATAATACTCACAGGACAGACTGAAAGCAAAGAGCTCACAACAATGTGCAACGAATTCATTTCTAGTTTAGTTTTCTCACACTCATGGCGTTATATCAGACTTGCCATATTCCGTTCTGTAAGCTATCATTAATGTGTATTTAGTTTAAACCTAGTTTAAGTACCACAAACTATTTGCCTTTTACCAGACCAAGATAAGTATAGATGTATTAATATGAACTAATATACTACTTGGCAACCGTCCTGGGTATGACGATAAACTACATCTGCGTCCTGGGTAAGACGATAAACTACATCCGCATTCTGGGTAAGACGATAAACTACGTCCAACAGCAAGACCTCTGAACATGAGGTTTTGAGAAGCGTGGAACCACCTCTTAATTGCTGGTGTTCCCAGGTCCAACCTGACCCGGGGTGGTAGCACCTGTTAGGGTCCCAGCTATGGGCAAATAGTTAACCCAGAAACTGAAGTAAAAAGCATTATAAAAGTGTAAAAATAGGTTTTAATATCAGAAATACTTTGTAAAAAATTATTACCAGAAATGAATTTTTGAAGAAAAAAAATATATATGACCAGATATACGTTTTTGAAAAAATATTACCAGTTATACATTTTTGAAGAAAATAATTATTAATAGAAATAGATTGACAAAACAAAAATATTACCAGTAAAAAAAAAAGTTGTCAGCATTAAATAACCAATTGAGGTTGATATGCCGTAAAACAAAATAAACCAAACCAATCTAAACCAAAGAATACATATTCTATTCATACGAATCTATCCTAAAAATGTTGTCAGCATTAAATAACCAATTGAGGTTGATATGCCGTAAAACAAAATAAACTAAACCAATCTAAGCCAAAGAATACATATTCTATTCATACGAATCTATCCTAAAAATGTTGTCGGTATTAAATAACCCACTGAGGTTGATATGCCGTAAAACAAAATAAACCAAACCAATCTAAGCCAAAGAATACATATTCTATTCATACTAATCTATCCTAAAAATGTTGTCGGTATTAAATAACCCACTGAGGTTGATATGCCGTAAAACAAAATAAACCAAACCAATCTAAGCCAAAGAATACATATTCTATTCATACTAATCTATCCTAAAAATGTTGTCGGTATTAAATAACCCACTGAGGTTGATATGCCGTAAAACAAACCAAACCAAACCTACTTGGCAAGTTTCAGTGAATGGATGGCGGGACAGGGTTTGGGAGAGATAGCAAAAACGATAAAATTTATTAAGACAGGAAGTTGTGGAGAGATATGATCGTCAACGTCCTGAAAGGACAGCATATAGAAGAAGAATTGCGTTGTTTTTCTAGAAATTATAGAAATCATATTTTTCATTTTATCTTTATTTGATTACTAAAAGTCGATCTTCAGATAAAGACACGATTTTTCATTGGACAATTTAAAAAAGATTTTTTTCTCACTGGAGTAAATTTAAGGACTGTTCTGTGTGTTAGTAGCTTTCCTTTTGATAGATTGAATAACATAAGGCCAGTTTTTCCTTCCATTGAGCTGTAAGTGCTAGATCAAAGAGATCAGCTGCCAGATTTTGGTAATCTAGGTTTTTGGAGGTGCACCCAGAAAATGTGGTATCATTTGGATAGATATTTACTAAAGATCGGAGAATGTTCTTAGGCAGATCGTTGATATAAAGCAGAAAGATGACAGGGCCAAGGCGAGAGCCTTTAGTAACACCAACATTAATCTGGTATGTTTTCAAAGGACTGGCCATTAACGATGAATTCGCCGAGAATCTTTTGCATTCCTACGAGTGTTGTATATTTTAATATCTAAAGTTCTATGTAACGCTAAAGTAAAAAATAACTTTTCTGATAGCAACAGAAAATACTAATATAGTGTAACCAGGTTGCGTGGCCGATAAAACTTTTTTTTATTTCTTACATATTATTTTTACAGTCAGGTTCACTCTATAAAAGTCCTAATAGCCACTCGAGGTAGAGGGTTATGTTAAGAGGTAGTTTATATGGATAGGAGGGGAACAGGTTACGTTTGTACTGATCGGGAAACATACTCTTGGGAGTCTGTAATGTAGAGCTGTGGTACGCAGGAAGAAGTTTTTGAGTGGAACTTACTTTGGAATACGGGGTGAATGTGAGTGGCTTGCGCGCACTTAGACAATTAATACATTTTTTTTGGGGGGGGGTCAAAATCTCAAAAGAAAACATTTCATTATTTCTGTAAAATTATATTTGGCGCCGTACAGTCTTTTATGATATAACTTTGTCGTCTGCGATAATAGAATAGTCGAAAAATGAATGCGTTCTTTTCGTAATGAGCGCGGGGATTCTCTCGGGGAACACAACTAAAATGCCCTTGTGCCAGACTTGGTATTTTCGAAACTCATCAATAAGTGATTAAGACGAAAATGGAATAAATGTATAAATAATATTTTTCAAAACGAAAACGAATTATGTGAAGCTGAAAATAAAACCGAGCAATAAAATTTGTTTAAAAAAAAAACATATGTAAAAATCTTTTACTTACCAGGTATGATCAATAGACGGGAGACTGATTCTTATTCGCTTTGAGGAGATCAATATTTTTTTTGGTTTGATTTCTTGTTTTAAATTTTTCTTTTCTGTTGTTTTTTTTTTTTTTCTTTTTTAGTTGGGTTTTACTGTTTTTATAGTTCCTTTGTTTGTTAGTTGTTTTTTTTGGGGGGGGGTATTTTTTATTATTCTTAGCGTTCTTCTGTACGAGTTCTTAACCGAAATATAATAGTTTTTAAAGATAAAAGATGAATGAGATAGATAGATAGATAGATAGATAGATAGATAGATAGATAGATAGATAGATAGATAGATAATGAAAGAAAATGAGATAGGTATAAACTGAACAAGATAGATAGATAGATAGATAGATAGATAGATAGATAGATAGATAGATAGATAGATAGATGGGCCGACTTTGAAGAGTATGAGAGTTATTTAAAGAACAAGAAAGAAAGAAAGAAAGAAAGAAAGAAAGAAAGAAAGACGGACAGACAGATTAAGGAACGATGAATTATATCACAGTCACTTTTACACCAGGGTGAATTGCTTTTTTTTCAAATTAGTGGGCGGCCTAAAAATCGAACAGTCCCTTCAGACATGGTAACCCGTAGTCATATTATCGGAGTCAGTTAAACAATACAAGTTATATTCACAATGCGAAGATGACGTTCTTTTTTAATCAGACATCGTATGTTCCCCCTTCTGTAAACGACCGAATAAGCGTGGGCAATTTAGTGTCCAATGTCCAGTCTCAGGACGAATCAGGTGTGAAGTGTCTTTTACACATCAATCCCATGTGTCGGCAGTCGAGAATGCAGTGGGCTTTTTGCGGAGCATCTGTATTGATGTTATTTGTTACGGAAGCGCAAATAGAGACAACCTGGCTCTAACACTACTACTACTACAAAAATGTTTCCTCTGAATTTACGGACGGCATTGCCATATTTATTTACACTAAAGATCGTTTGTGGCTTTCGCTTAAGAAGATTAAGCGACAACAAGTCTCTCCAATAATTGAGCATTCTTCTCACAACTGTCTGTATCATTTCAATACTTCCTTGCATTGTTTAAATCGTCCTTTTTGCCAGGATTCTGTGCAGGGCCGGCGCGTACTAGCCCAGACTGGGAGGGGGCAAAATTGGGGTCCCAGACAGTTACAAATTAAACGAAGCACAATTGACTACCAATGGGTCCTTTTTGTCCAAATTCGTGAATTCTTATATCTATGTTAAGTCTCGAAAAAAAAAAGAACATATAAAATTCACTATTTTTCATCCATAATATTCAACGTCTATATTTTGTCTATATTTTTGAGATGAGGTATTACGTACACTATTTACATTATTCGGACTATTGTCCTCATCTTTGTCGCCATATTTATTACAACGTTTCGGCCTTTCAGTATCTGTCTATATTTCTGAGATGAGGTATTATGTACACTATTTACATTATACAGACTATTGTCCTCATCTTTGTCGCCATATTTATTACAACGTTTCGGCCTTTCAGTATCTGTCTATATTTCTGAGATGAGGTATTATGTACACTATTTACATTATTCGGACTATTGTCCTCATCTTTGTCGCCATATTTATTACAACGTTTCGGCCTTTCAGTATCTGTCTATATTTCTGAGATGAGGTATTATGTACACTATTTACATTATACAGACTATTGTCCTCATCTTTGTCGCCATATTTATTACAACGTTTCGGCCTTTCAGTATCTGTCTATATTTCTGAGATGAGGTATTATGTACACTATTTACATTATTCGGACTATTGTCCTCATCTTTGTTGTCATATTTATTACAACGTTTCGGCCGTTCAGTATCTGTCTATATTTCTGAGATGAGGTATTATGTACACTATTTACATTATTCAGACTATTGTCCTCATCTTTGTCGCCATATTTATTACAACGTTTCGGCCTTTCAGTATCTGTCTATATTTCTGAGATGAGGTATTATGTACACTATTTACATTATTCGGACTATTGTCCTCATCTTTGTCGCCATATTTATTACAACATTTCGGCCGTTCAGTATCTGTGTATATTTCTGAGATGAGGTATTATGTACACTATTTACATTATTCGGACTATTGTCCTCATCTTTGTTGCCATATTTATTACAACGTTTCGGCCGTTCAGTATCTGTCTATATTTCTGAGATGAGGTATTATGTACACTATTTACATTATTCGGACTACTGTCCTCATCTTTGTCGCCATATTTATTACAACATTTCGGCCGTTCAGTATCTGTCTATATTTCTGGGATGAGGTATTACGTACACTATTTACATTATTCGGACTATTGTCCTCATCTTTGTCGTCATATTTATTACAACGTTTCGACCCTTCAGTATCTTTCTATATTTCTGAGATGAGGTATTATGTACACTATTTACATTATTCGGACTATTGTCCTCATCTTTGTCACCATATTATTACAAC
Source organism: Acanthosepion lycidas (assembly GCA_963932145.1). Taxonomy (NCBI): domain Eukaryota; kingdom Metazoa; phylum Mollusca; class Cephalopoda; order Sepiida; family Sepiidae; genus Acanthosepion; species Acanthosepion lycidas. The sequence continues at coordinate 16,047,554 of OZ010604.1, forward strand.
ATTTCGGCCGTTGTACGCTCCGGCCTTCTTCAGGTTGTTGGAATGTCACACGAGGAGAAGTGGAAAAATCAGGCGTGACTGACCACATGTGGCGAGAAAAGGGAGATCACTCCCTCTGTTGGATTAGGTTGAAATTATAGACAAAGAACATCATTGGAAAATTCATAAACTTAAGGAATCAGCACGTATGCTAGGCCACAAAAATCTCCTGAGCCGACCAAGCATAGAATAAATACAATATGTGAACCAGTAATAAGGTGTGCCAAAGAAAAGCAATGATAACAACAAAGTTGCAATATGAGCTCTGGTAAAAACATGTAATGATAACAGCAAAAATTGCAATATGAGCACTGGTAAAAAATGATTGTTGAAGACAATAGGTTTATAATATCCAGAAATTCATACACAGGTGTCCTCAAGGACACATGGCACAGTGGCGGTAGTTAGATCCAGTGACAGGACCCAAAGAGTGTGAGTTCAATACCCGTTTAAGGCAGTGGAGAACTTTCAGAGGGAAATTAACAGGAGATAACTGACATCCATTAAACATGGCACCTGGAACTAGAATAGTCTATCTCAGTGAGCGAAATAAAGGGTTCAGTTCGACATTCCAACCACCTGAAGAAAGCTGGAGCATAAAACGGCCGAAACGTTGTAACAAATATGGCGTTGTAATAAATATGGCGACAAAGATGAGGACAGTAGTCTAAATAATGTAAATATTCAACTTTTTAAAAAGAAAACTCTCAAGTTGACGTTAAAAATTGCCGCGAAACGTTGTTGAGTTATGTAAGACTAACTTAAAAGACGCCCTATCGGGCAGCATTTAAGTTTAATGGTCATCTAACTCAAAATTGATCGCTGCAATTTAAGTATTGCATTAATATTTAAGCTTACCTTTTAAAAGTTCAACGATAATTCTTCTGTCGCCATTTTAATTTAAAGACAGTTTGATGTACGTAGGTCCTTACTTTCCGTAAAAACAATTATTTTTATTTCATGGGTGACTTTCATTGAATTTCGCAGTTAATTTCGATTATTCCCAAATTTATTTCCAAGTTATAAAAATTTGTTATCATACAAAAAATTCGTCGCCAAAAATCACATTAAAAATCGCCGAAAACAATCGCAGTAATGAAAACTTGGGAAGCCAAAATTTCAGGGTTGGTGGTCTGGATCCGAACCGGAATGTTTTTAACTTTCTCACGGAGTCGTCTTGATTTCAAAATGGTATGATATATTGGGCTACGGTCTTTAGGAGAACAGTTGAAAAAGTGTGACACACTGACACACTGTTATTTGTCATTTTTTATATAGAGAGAATGATTTATTATGGAATGTCTTTCATTTGTATTAAGATATATTGCATTTATTTTCAATTTTTCTTGTTGAATTGTTCACCTATATTGCATATGATTCATTATTGTATATAATTAGGTTACCATAAAAATTTGTATTTTATAAGAATACTACCTTATAAAAAACTGAGATGTAATAGAGTTGGGGGGGGGTATCATAGATTGGGGAGCACGAGACATTGAAACGACCCTGATTCTGGGACTACTTGTTCTTCATCTTCTTCTTCTTTGTCCCTTCAAGACATGGGAGATTATAACTTTTCAGTTTCCTATCATATAAAGGCAGGACGGATAGTAATAGATAATGGCTCGGATTGATGAATCGGAGAGCCGAGTTCGAATTCCAGTTGAATCTATTACATTCACTTACGTGTTAATACCCTTGGGAAAGGTATGAATCCTCTTCTTCTCCCCGCCCCCCGCTATGAGTAAATAGCAACACATACCGGCTTCTATAGCCTTGGATGGCAACTGGTCTACCGCAGAAAGAAATGACAACCTAATGCGGGAAAAAATCTGCCTCGTCAGTCATGTATCGAAAGATACATGATCGCCTAAGCGAGTATCACGCATGACACATAACTGACTGAAATTCACTTACGTACTAATACCCTTGGGAAAGGTATGAATCCTCTTCTTCGACCCTCCAGCTATGGGTAAATAGCAGGAAAGCCTTGGAGGGCAACTTTCTGCCGCAGAAACAAAAGGCAACCGACTGCGGGGAAAAATCTGCCTCGTCGGTCATGTATCGAAAGATACATGCGCGCCTAAGCGTGTATCACGCATGGCACATAACTGATTATATAAAGCACTTGGCAACGTTTGTTTATTTACTACCTTTCCCACTCACAGTGAGGCGCCTCGGCTTTTTGATAATGGTTAGGGAGGCTTTATTGGTTGAACATTACTACTGAAAGAGTTCGATCCTCACTAGGTGTCCTCATACAAGATTTGAAATTAAATAACAAGGGTTGACATATAAAATCAACCAACTAATGACCAATTCATTCTTCTGCAGTCGATTAACACAAACTCGTTTGGCAGAAGACGCGTTTTGCCTTCCGTATACGCTGTGAGTATCAAATTCTGAAAACCTTCTTTCCTCATAATGTTTCAAATGTCGCTTTCTGGTTTTATGCACAGGTGCCCTTTTCTTAAATCGTCTCATTCATGATCTTCCCAGTATCGTTCCCTAAGACCAGGACCTTTTACTCTGGTCTAGGGCAGAAAGAAATGACAACCTAATGCGGGAAAAAAATCTGCCTCGTCAGTCATGTATCCAGCATTCATTGTCATTTAGGAGGACTGATAATAAATAGTTTAGCACACTTTTCTTTGTTTCTAACGAAATTCTCCTGTTTCTTAATACTTTGCTTAGCTTTTGGAAGGCTCCTTTCGCTATCCCAATGTACGTTTTCCTTTATTTCTAACGAAATTCTCCCGTTTCTTAATACTTTGCTTAGCTTCTGGAAGGCATCTTTCGCTATACCAATGTGCCATTTCCTTTGTTTCTAACGAAATTCTCCCGTTTCTTAATACTTTGCTTAGCTTTTGGAAGGCACCTTTCGCTATCCCAATGTACCTTTTCCTTTGTTTCTAACGAAATTCTCCTGTTTCTTAATACTTTGCTTAGCTTTTGGAAGGCATCTTTCGCTATACCAATGTGCCTTTTCCTTTGTTTCTAACGAAATTCTCCTGTCTCTTAATACTTTGCTTAGCTTTTGGAAGGCACCTTTCGCTATCCCAATGTACGTTTTCCTTTATTTCTAACGAAATTCTCCCGTTTCTTAATACTTTGCTTAGCTTTTGGAAGGCATCTTTCGCTATCCCAATTTACCTTTTCCTTTGTTTCTAACGAAATTCTCGCGTTTCTTAATACTTTGCTTAGATTTGGAGGGCATCTTTCGCTATCCCAATGTACCTTTTCCTTTGTTTCTAACGAAATTCTCCTGTTTCTTAATACTTGATATAGCTTTTGGAAGGCATCTTTCGCTATCCCAATGTACCTTTTCCTTTGTTTCTAACGAAATTCTCCCGTTTCTTAATACTTTGCTTAGCTTCTGGAAGGCACCTTTCGCTATACCAATGTGCCTTTTCCTTTGTTTATAACGAAATTCTCCGGTCTCTTAATACTTTGCTTAGCTTTTGGAAGGCATCTTTCGCTATCCCAATGTACCTTTTCCTTTGTTTCTAACGAAATTCTCCCGTTTCTTAATACTTTGCTTAGCTTTTGGAAGGCACCTTTCGCTATCCCAATGTACTTTTTCGTTTGTTTCTAACGAAATTCTCCCGTTTCTTAATACTTTGCATAGCTTTTGGAAGGCATCTTTCGCTATCCCAATGTACGTTTTCCTTTCTTTCTAACGAAATTCTCCCGTTTCTTAATACTTTGCTTAGCTTTTGGAAGGCACCTTTCGCTATCCCAATGTACCTTTTCCTTTGTTTCTAACGAAATTCTCCCGTTTCTTAATACTTTGCATAGCTTTTGGAAGGCATCTTTCGCTATCCCAATGTACCTTTTCCTTTGTTTCTAACGAAATTCTCCCGTTTCTTAATACTTTGCATAGCTTTTGGAAGGCATCTTTCGCTATCCCAATGTACCTTTTCCTTTGTTTCTAACGAAATTCTCCCGTTTCTTAATACTTTGCTTAGCTTTTGGAAGGCACCTTTCGCTATCCCAATGTACCTTTTCCTCTGTTTCTAACGAAATTCTCCCGTTTCTTAATACTTTGCATAGCTTTTGAAAGGCAACTTTCGCTATCCCAATGTACATTTTCCTTTGTTTCTAAAGAGATTCTCCCGTTTCTTAATACTTTGCTTAGCTTTTGGAAGGCATCTTTCGCTAACCCAATGTACCTTTTCCTTTGTTTCTAACGAAATTCTCCCGTTTCTTAATACTTTGCTTAGCTTTTGGAGGGCATCTTTCGCTATCCCAATGTACCTTTTCCTTTCTTTCTAACGAAATTCTCCCGTTTCTTAATACTTTGCTTAGCTTTTGGAAGGCACCTTTCGCTATCCCAATGTACCTTTTCCTTTGTTTCTAACGAAATTCTCCCGTTTCTTAATACTTTGCTTAGCTTTTGGAATGCAACTTTCGCTATCCCAATGTATCTTTTCCTCTGTTTCTAACGAAATTCTCCCGTTTCTTAATACTTTGCATAGCTTTTGGAAGGCATCTTTCGCTATACCAATGTACCTTTTCCTCTGTTTCTAACGAAATTCTCCCGTTTCTTAATACTTTGCATAGCTTTTGAAAGGCAACTTTCGCTATCCCAATGTACATTTTCCTTTGTTTCTAAAGAGATTCTCCCGTTTCTTAATACTTTGCTTAGCTTTTGGAAGGCATCTTTCGCTAACCCAGTGTACCTTTTACTTTGTTTATAACGAAATTCTCCCGTTTCTTAATACTTTGCTTAGCTTTTGGAAGGCATCTTTCGCTATCCCAATGTACCTTTTCCTTTCTTTCTAACGAAATTCTCCCGTTTCTTAATACTTTGCTTAGCTTTTGGAGGGCATCTTTCGCTATCCCAATGTACGTTTTCCTTTGTTTCTAACGAAATTCTCCCGTTTCTTAATACTTTGCTTAGCTTTTGGAAGGCATCTTTCGCTATCCCAATGTACCTTTTCGTTTGTTTCTAACGAAATTCTCGCGTTTCTTAATACTTTGCTTAGCTTTTGTAGGGCATCTTTCGCTATCCCAATGTACCTTTTCCTTTGTTTCTAACGAAATTCTCCTGTTTCTTAATACTTGACATAGCTTTTGGAAGGCATCTTTCGCTATCCCAATGTACCTTTTCCTTTGTTTCTAACGAAATTCTCCTGTTTCTTAATACTTTTCTTAGCTTTTGGAGGGCATCTTTCGCTATCCCAATGTACGTTTTCCTTTGTTTCTAACGAAATTCTCCCGTTTCTTAATACTTTGCTTAGCTTTTGGAAGGCATCTTTCGCTATCCCAATGTACCTTTTCCTTTCTTTCTAACGAAATTCTCCCGTTTCTTAATACTTTGCTTAGCTTTTGGAGGGCATCTTTCGCTATCCCAATGTACGTTTTCCTTTGTTTCTAACGAAATTCTCCCGTTTCTTAATACTTTGCTTAGCTTTTGGAAGGCATCTTTCGCTATCCCAATGTACCTTTTCGTTTGTTTCTAACGAAATTCTCGCGTTTCTTAATACTTTGCTTAGCTTTTGTAGGGCATCTTTCGCTATCCCAATGTACCTTTTCCTTTGTTTCTAACGAAATTCTCCTGTTTCTTAATACTTGACATAGCTTTTGGAAGGCATCTTTCGCTATCCCAATGTACCTTTTCCTTTGTTTCTAACGAAATTCTCCCGTTTCTTAATACTTTGCTTAGCTTCTGGAAGGCACCTTTCGCTATACCAATGTGCCTTTTTTCCTCTGTTTCTAACGAAATTCTCCCGTTTCTTAATACTTTGCATAGCTTTTGGAAGGCATCTTTCGCTATACCAATGTACCTTTTCCTCTGTTTCTAACGAAATTCTCCCGTTTCTTAATACTTTGCATAGCTTTTGGAAGGCATCTTTCGCTATACCAATGTACCTTTTCCTCTGTTTCTAACGAAATTCTCCCGTTTCTTAATACTTTGCATAGCTTTTGAAAGGCAACTTTCGCTATCCCAATGTACATTTTCCTTTGTTTCTAAAGAGATTCTCCCGTTTCTTAATACTTTGCTTAGCTTTTGGAAGGCATCTTTCGCTAACCCAATGTACCTTTTCCTTTGTTTCTAACGAAATTCTCCCGTTTCTTAATACTTTGCTTAGCTTTTGGAAGGCATCTTTCGCTATCCCAATGTACCTTTTCCTTTCTTTCTAACGAAATTCTCCCGTTTCTTAATACTTTGCTTAGCTTTTGGAGGGCATCTTTCGCTATCCCAATGTACGTTTTCCTTTGTTTCTAACGAAATTCTCCCGTTTCTTAATACTTTGCTTAGCTTTTGGAAGGCATCTTTCGCTATCCCAATGTACCTTTTCCTTTCTTTCTAACGAAATTCTCCCGTTTCTTAATACTTTGCTTAGCTTTTGGAGGGCATCTTTCGCTATCCCAATGTACGTTTTCCTTTGTTTCTAACGAAATTCTCCCGTTTCTTAATACTTTGCTTAGCTTTTGGAAGGCATCTTTCGCTATCCCAATGTACCTTTTCCTTTGTTTCTAACGAAATTCTCGCGTTTCTTAATACTTTGCTTAGCTTTTGTAGGGCATCTTTCGCTATCCCAATGTACCTTTTCCTTTGTTTCTAACGAAATTCTCCTGTTTCTTAATACTTGACATAGCTTTTGGAAGGCATCTTTCGCTATCCCAATGTACCTTTTCCTTTGTTTCTAACGAAATTCTCCCGTTTCTTAATACTTTGCTTAGCTTCTGGAAGGCACCTTTCGCTATACCAATGTGCCTTTTCCTTTGTTTATAACGAAATTCTCCTGTCTCTTAATACTTTGCTTAGCTTTTGGAAGGCACCTTTCGCTATCCCAATGTACCTTTTCCTTTGTTTCTGACGAAATTCTCCCGTTTCTTAATACTTTGCTTAGCTTTGGAAGGGCATCTTTCGCTATCCCAATGTACCTTTTCTTTTGTTTCTAACGAAATTCTCCCGTTTCTTAATACTTTGCATAGCTTTTGGAAGGCATCTTTCGCTATCCCAATGTACCTTTTCCTTTCTTTCTAACGAAATTCTCCCGTTTCTTAATACTTTGCTTAGCTTCTGGAAGGCATCTTTCGCTATACCAATGTGCCTTTTACTTTGATTCTAACGAAATTCTCCTGTCTCTTAATACTTTGCTTAGGTTTTGGAAGGCATCTTTCGCTATACCAATGTGCCTTTTCCTTTGTTTCTAACGAAATTCTCCCGTTTCTTAATACTTTGCATAGCTTTTGGAAGGCATCTTTCGCTATCCCAATGTACATTTTCCTTTGTTTCTAACGAGATTCTCCCGTTTCTTAATACTTTGCTTAGCTTTTGGAAGGCATCTTTCGCTAACCCAATGTACCTTTTCCTTTGTTTCTAACGAAATTCTCCTGTTTCTTAATACTTGGCATAGCTTTTGGAAGGCATCTTTCGCTATCCCAGTGTACCTTTTCCTTTGTTTCTAACGAAATTCTCCCGTTTCTTAATACTTTGCTTAGCTTCTGGAAGGCACCTTTCGCTATACCAATGTGCCTTTTCCTTTGTTTATAACGAAATTCTCCTGTCTCTTAATACTTTGCTTAGCTTTTGGAAGGCACCTTTCGCTATCCTAATGTACCTTTTCCTTTGTTTCTGACGAAATTCTCCCGTTTCTTAATACTTTGCTTAGCTTTTGGAGGGCATCTTTCTCTATCCCAATGTACCTTTTCTTTTGTTTCTAACGAAATTCTCCCGTTTCTTAATACTTTGCATAGCTTTTGGAAGGCATCTTTCGCTATCCCAATGTACCTTTTCCTTTCTTTCTAACGAAATTCTCCCGTTTCTTAATACTTTGCTTAGCTTCTGGAAGGCATCTTTCGCTATACCAATGTGCCTTTTACTTTGATTCTAACGAAATTCTCCTGTCTCTTAATACTTTGCTTAGCTTTTGGAAGGCATCTTTCGCTATACCAATGTGCCTTTTACTTTGTTTCTAACGAAATTCTCCCGTTTCTTAATACTTTGCTTAGCTTTTGGAAGGCACCTTTCGCTATCCCAATGTACGTTTTCCTTTATTTCCAACGAAATTCTCCCGTTTCTAAATACTTTGCTTAGCTTTTGGAAGGCATCTTTCGCTATCCCAATTTACCTTTTCCTTTGTTTCTAACGAAATTCTCGCATTTCTTAATACTTTGCTTAGATTTGGAGGGCATCTTTCGCTATCCCAATGTACCTTTTCCTTTGTTTCTAACGAAATTCTCCTGTTTCTTAATACTTGATATAGCTTTTGGAAGGCAACTTTCGCTATCCCAATGTACCTTTTCCTTTGTTTCTAACGAAATTCTCCCGTTTCTTAATACTTTGCTTAGCTTTTGGAAGGCACCTTTCGCTATCCCAATGTACGTTTTCCTTTATTTCCAACGAAATTCTCCCGTTTCTTAATACTTTGCTTAGCTTTTGGAAGGCATCTTTCGCTATCCCAATTTACCTTTTCCTTTGTTTCTAACGAAATTCTCGCATTTCTTAATACTTTGCTTAGATTTGGAGGGCATCTTTCGCTATCCCAATGTACCTTTTCCTTTGTTTCTAACGAAATTCTCCTGTTTCTTAATACTTGATATAGCTTTTGGAAGGCATCTTTCGCTATCCCAATGTACCTTTTCCTTTGTTTCTAACGAAATTCTCCCGTTTCTTAATACTTTGCTTAGCTTCTGGAAGGCACCTTTCGCTATACCAATGTGCCTTTTCCTTTGTTTATAACGAAATTCTCCTGTCTCTTAATACTTTGCTTAGCTTTTGGAAGGCACCTTTCGCTATCCCAATGTACCTTTTCCTTTGTTTCTAACGAAATTCTCCCGTTTCTTAATACTTTGCTTAGCTTTTGGAAGGCACCTTTCGCTATCCCAATGTACTTTTTCGTTTGTTTCTAACGAAATTCTCCCGTTTCTTAATACTTTGCATAGCTATTGGAAGGCATCTTTCGCTATCCCAATGTACCTTTTCCTTTCTTTCTAACGAAATTCTCCCGTTTCTTAATACTTTGCATAGCTTTTGGAAGGCATCTTTCGCTATCCCAATGTACATTTTCCTTTGTTTCTAACGAAATTCTCCCGTTTCTTAATACTTTGCTTAGCTTTTGGAAGGCATCTTTCGCTATCCCAATGTACCTTTTCCTTTCTTTCTAACGAAATTCTCCCGTTTCTTAATACTTTGCATAGCTTTTGGAAGGCATCTTTCGCTATCCCAATGTACCTTTTCCTTTGTTTCTAACGAAATTCTCCCGTTTCCTAATACTTTGCTTAGCTTTTGGAGGGCATCTTTCGCTATCCCAATGTACCTTTTCCTTTGTTTCTAACGAAATTCTCCCGTTTCTTAATACTTTGCTTAGCTTTTGGAAGCCATCTTTCGCTATCCCAATGTACCTTTTCCTTTGTTTCTAACGAAATTCTCGCGTTTCTTAATACTTTGCTTAGTGGACAATAAAAAAAAAGGAATTAAGAAGACGGACGATAACGATTGACATTACATTTAATTTTCTTTTGAAATCTAAGTTGAGGGGAAGCCGAATGAGTTCCATCGAGAAGTGTAAGAGAAGAAACGTATAGCATAGAACTTACGGTTACATCTAACCATTTCAACTGTAAAATGATGAGACCTAACTGCCATTCTAGTATCGCGTTTAAATTCGTAAGGAAGTCAAGGTAACAAAAAGGAAAACTGCTTCAGAGTTGGTTGGAAGTGAAAGAAAGTCAACGTAGAATAAAGTGACTTTGGCGTGAATTTGTTTACGGTGGACCTCGACTTCCCCCTAAGTGACCCACACACTTGATTTCATGACCTTCCTCTGAAGCACATATCAATGAGACATGCAGAATTCAGTTATGAAACGGCAACGGGCTGCCGCTGGCTACTACTGATGCCTACATGCTATAGAAGACGTCATTTCGAACGGCGCCTTCTATAACATGTCCGTTCTGCGTAGCCCTCTTCATCTTCTGGTCCAACCGTTGTGACCTGTTGTAATCGTTATCCGCGTGTTCCACCATTTTGGATCTTTGTATCAGAACAATCGCCATGAAAATATTTATAGAAAAGGCTACTTCAATAATAATAGCAAGCCAAACGTTTCTACGAACCACCATTATTCCGCGCCGTTGTCCCATGTCTCTCTGAAGATAACAAATCGAATCAAAATGTTACTTTAAACAAAAAAACTTTCCTCAAAATGGAAATATTTCCTTGGAATAGGATTTTTGTTTCAATTCTACGTTCGTCTAGTGTAGTGGTTATCGCAGAGAATTATGAAACACCGTCAGCGTTAAGGCATGCAACTGAAACGTGCTTAATATTTCATTCGTTTTGACTCATTGATTACCACTACGGCCGTTTCTTTTTTTTTTCTTTTTTTTTTTTCATTATAATTTTTTGTAGATTTATATATTTCTATATATCTTTAAATATAACTTGAAGACAGACATTCTGTCGAAATATTATTTAATATTGTGCTTTTTTTTCACTTCTTAAATCGCACTCTTCTCTTAACCATTGTTATTATTATTATTATTATTATTATTATTATTATTATTATTATTATTATTACAGTAGAAGTCCTCATATACGAACTTCTCAGTGTTCCCAATTAGATGTAGGAATATGCTACGTTCTAATATTTTTTCTTTTCATTGCTGATAATTGTTAGTAAGTTGAAATATCTCAAACCATAATGTCTCGATCAAAAGAAACTTCAACTGGAAGAAAAAATAATAAAGAAATTTCGCTTTAAGTCAGAAATTAGAAATTATTGAAAAACTGGACAAAACTTCTACTTCGTTGAATTTGCAAATAAACAAACAAGGATTGCAGAATCTGAAGAAAACACTAAAACTCGCACTTGAAACTAGACCCACTGCGCGTGAAGATGATCCACTGCAGGTAAAGATGATCCACTGCAGGTAAAGATGATTCACTGCGCGTGAAGATGATCCACTGAGCGTGAAGATAATCCACTGCAGGTAAAGATGATCCACTGCGCGTAAAAGATGGTCCACTCCGCGTGAAGATGATCCACTGAACGTGAAGATGATCCACTGCGCGTGAAGATGATCCACTGAACGTGAAAATGATTCACTGTGCGTAAAGATGATCCACTGTAATGTCAACGAATACCTTCGACTAAATATATCCTGAAGATATATCCAGAATCCGCCGACGTATTTTTAATCATTTCGCCCCAAGCAAAGTACCAAAGTACACACAGGCAGTTACTGAATGAGAAAGAATATAATTTAAAAAACTTATCAAGGAGTGAGAACAATAAAAGAAGAAGAATTAAGTAGACAGGGGATAGCGATTGACATTGCATTTAAATTTTTGAAGATCAAACGTGACTGGAAAGCAAGAGGCCGGAAGAGGGTTCCACAAGCGAGAAGAAACTGTCAGCATAGAACTTCCGGTTATATATAGCTATTTTAACCGTAAAATGATGAGATCTTGCCGATAATCTAGTAATGCGCTTAAATTCATATACGCGAAAAGTATTTATAGAAAAGGCATAGAGAAACTACATTACGACGGTAGGAAATTAACTGGAGCCGAGGTGACAGGTCAGGACCACGGACATTGCATATTCTTTTTTATGTTTTATCAAGGATCTCTGCAGGAGCAGTACCATACGTGACAGAAATATTCCAAAAAAGGTCGACTGGCTAACTTGTAGATATGTAAAATTGTTTAGTATGACAAAGAGAACCAATTTTCTGAGCGGCAGAACTAGCAATTGATTCAATATAATCTTTTCACTTCTCGTCAGCGGGAAACATTAGCCCGTGAAGGCGAAACGAGTCACTGTCCTGGAGGTTAGCTTCAGCCATGCTGATGGAAGTCAGAAAGGTTTCTTTCAGACGATTAATAGAGATGGTTTGGCATTAGATGTGTTAATATTAACAAACGATTGTCCCAGTTAACAGCAGAATGTCGCTGTTTTTTTTTTTGTTTTTTTGTTTTGTTTTTGTTTTTTTTATTCTTTAGATCAGCTGCTAACTTACCCTTATTGAACCTGTTAAGCGTATGGTGGCAGAACAAAGAAGAAATAACAAATGTTTAAAAAAAATAAACAATTGTATTAACAACAAAGATATGTGCTGTGAAACAATGAAAGTGCTTTAGCTGACAAAACTGTATGGAAGTGGTTTGGTAAGTTTAGAGTTGGTGATTGTAGCCTTATTGATGAAGAATGCTCAGGTTGACGCCCCTCCCCCTCACTACAGACGATGACCAAATCAAGACATTGATTAAGAATAACTCACATTACACAATGCTGGAATTAGTAGAAAGACCAGATTTATCAAAATCCACCATCCATGAGCACATAGTGAAGCTTGGGTACTCAAATTGTTACAATGTTTGGGTACCACATGATTTAAGTGAAAAGAATCTTTTGGATTTCATTTCATCTATGATTTGCTGTATAAATGCAATGAAAATCCACACTTTTTTAAGAAAATTGTGATAGGTAATGAGAAATGGGTTGTTTATAGCAATGCTCAGTGAAAAAAATCCTGGGGTAAGCAACATGAGCCAACTTTAGTCACCTCAAAAGCTGGTCTTCATCTTAAGAAAGTCATGCTGTGCATCTGGTGGGATGTGAAAGGAATCCTGTTATTATATTAAGCGTATGATGGCAAAACAAAGAAAAAACAATGAAGGTTTAAAGAAATAAACACTTGTATTAATGTAAAATACAACAAAATATAATTTGGTTTAAATATGTTTCATTGAAAACAGGAGACAAGCGGAGTTGTAAAAGGCATCTGCAGAGGCGTATGGAAGGATGATTTGTAACTTATTGGGGTAATGGCATTTGGAGAGCTGTCTCTTGGAAATGGGAAGTCACTTTCCAACAGTCTGTGTACCTGGGCCAAGATGCCATCCAACTGTCCCTTTGACGTGTTTTTATGTCCTTTCTTAGGCTAAAACCAGCTCCATTTTTATTTTGTTTCTTTTAGGTGGGAGTGAGTGCTATTGGGTAGAAATCCTGGATTTATATTGCTTATCAAGCAGAGATATCGAATCAAGTTTTGCCAAAAGTTTGCTGATACTCAAGTTCATACCACCAAAAAGATTCTGCAGGCCTTTGATAATGATGAAATTTGATGTTGCATTTAAAATAAAAGAAGATGGAGATTGATGCTGTTATATTAAGCGTCTAGCAGCAGAACAAACAACGGTGGTTTAAAGAAATAAAAAATTGTATTAACGTAAAAATACAACAAATGATAAATCAGAGTAAATGTCTCCACTTGAAAAAAGGAGATAACTGAAATTGTAAAAGGCGTCCCCGCAGGCGTCCCCGCAGGCGTCCCCGCAGGCGTCCCCGCAGGCGTCCGCGCAGGCTTAAGGAAGTAGTAGAGGATAAGTTGCAACTTACTTGGAAGACGATAAGCTGTCACTTACAGATGGAAGGTCGCTTTCCGACAAAGTCTGTGAACCCGGGACAAGATGCCATCCAACCGCTGAAGATGTCCCTTTTCTATCCTTTCTTATCCTCAAATCAGCTCCGGTTTTTATTTTCCTTCTTTAGGCGGGAGTGATAGGTATTGTGAGGAAACTCTCGATTGTATTACTTATGCTTTCTTTGAGTGCATGAGTAAAAACGGAAGGTATGTGCGAAGCCTTGCACAGTTCACGGAATTTTACTTCGGTTTGAGTGTTCGGTGCATTCACTTCCGGCCAGTGGTAGAAATTAGTGTAGCATTAATCAAAAAAAGACCCGCCTTTTGGAAGAACGTAGCAAATCGATCAGACTTACTATTAAGACAGGAGACATATCCTAACTAACGCCACACCCTGAAGGAAAGAACAAATGACAATAATGTTCCATGAGATGTATACTTAACTTGGATTAATGATTCTTACTAACTAATCAGCTAATGGAAAATTTCAAGATGAATTCCCCATTAAACTACACACATTTCAGTTGCATTCCATTCACGCTGTCCACGTTTCATTCGCATTGTGTCGTTGATTACCAGTGCAACGGTATCTCGCAAGACAAGTGACGTTTGTAAAAAGATCTTTTAATATTGTGGTAACAGATCTGTCAAGAATGGTGAAATGTCGTAAGAACCTTGACGCAGATTTACTGTGGATGAACTGGCGATTAAACTTTCGTAGACGCAGCAATTGATTAGATCCAGTCGGTCCATTACATGTCGGTGGAAAACGTGAAGCCAAGATGACATAGGGTGTTGTTCTCCTGGATGCGGATAACAGGCAGAAAAGCTTCTCTGTGATTGAAAATAACGCATCTCAGAAATGAAATACTAAATTGCTTGTCAAGGCCCTCGATTTCTTCCTTCATTTTTGTGAGATTTCTGTTCAACTTTTTCATTATTTCTTAGCTAGGATCTTGTTTCACTTTTGAACAAAACGGTGACGAATTTTTGTTCCGTCTAGTTAGTACACCCCACACATCAAGCTATGAATTAATAGCAGGACAAACTAG